>QVTF01010891.1:972500-1302695 GCA_003573665.1 Oxygymnocypris stewartii | reverse complement strand
TGATGGAAAAGTTGGGGTCAAACCTTATCACATGATTAATTTGTGGTAAAAAAATATTAACGCGTTTAAATATTTAGATTATTCGCATGCGTTAATGCATTAACGTTGACACAATTTTACAGAAATGCTTCCAAGAAATCCAGGTAACTATGTTCATTATGCACACTTTTACTTTTAATATTTTTAATGCCTAATATTCTAAAACAATGCTTTTGATGGTGTCTCTCATAAGTGCATAACTACAGTGGAAAAAAATGCAAACCAAAAGTCTGCACAATGCGGACAAATTAGATGTTTCACATTTTCTTAAAATGGTTATTTCCATATTCTGCTTTAGTGTACCAATGGGAAATATTAATGAATGATTTCCACACATTCCAGTAATAATCCAATGAGATTTTTGAATCAACACAAAGTCCTACAACAGATGGTATAGCCTCCACAGAGCTCTGATATCAACAATATTGGTTGATATTGGTTCAAAAATATTGGGTCAGTGTGGGATAACAAGAAGAGACAGAAGCAACTGAGGCGGCCTAAATCCATACAATAACTAGCAATATCTCCAAGAACAACCTACCTGCTCTAACTATCTTTAAAACTGCAAACGTGTATGTAGGTGAACCGAGTAAGTCTGCCACTCAACTCACATAGAAAATGAATAAAAAAACAACAGCCACTTAACTGTGTGCCAAAAGACATGTACAGTCATTGAGTAACACACTTTATCATGATCCAGTCGCGACCAACCCTAAACTTAGGATGAGCCTTCTGACAGAGAAAGATTTTTAACATTGATAAGAAAACATCACGAAAACAAACATTTTCTCTTCAACTCCCTCCTCCGAACCTAAACAAGCTCTGTTGCGCATTTAATATGCAAGCAGTTTCCTAGTTTTCCCACTTCAAAGGCTGACATGGAACAGTGCACCCAAGTCCTTGTAATTACCAACTGAATTAACATGCCTATTAGCATATTAGTATAACAGATTCTCAGATGGGGTCTTAAGGGAGACTCCAATGTTCCTTACACTTGCGCGCTCAAGTGCACGACCTGCCATTCTGTAAAGAAGACAAGATGAGAGGGTGTGGAGATGAACCAAATCAATCCACAACCCATAAACACGTGCCACACACACACTTTCATCGGTGGCTGCATAATAATGTAAGATGAACAGATGAGCTTTAATACAATTATTCACATTGTCTTTAGATAAAACCTCTCGTCAGACCTGACAGAAAAAAGATAAACAGTTTGAGGCAGTTTTAAATAATGCGTGGGTAAGCAGAGTGGGTAACATCTGCTAAAAGCTCATTCTGAATGTCTGGCTGTTCTGCGAGACAGGAAGCAAATGTTGTTTGGAACAGTTTGAAAGAAAAAAGCATGCTGAATATAATTCAAACTACGTTTTCTTCTGGTTTGTAATGTGCAGGTTCAGTAATCCCTTAAAAATGTTGTGGTTATGTTCCAAAATTGCCCAGAAAAGTACAAGCCATAATAGAGTTGCATTTGCTACAGTGTTTTTTACTGACTTCAGCTAAACATGGAGTTGTTCAATACAAAGAGTTCAAGAACCTTGTACTACTTATTTCTCCAAACCTTTCCTTTTACAGCCTCTCTTTCTTTCTGACATCAGAAATTATTATGTGGACTACAGAGGAGAACAGTAGAAGAAATCATGATGACTCGAAGGCTACATTCAATTACATAACCTTGATTTTCTTCAGTCAGACTTCAATTCTGTAAAAACACAGCAGATGAGGTGAGGGCAAGAAAAAAAAAGATTAACAATAAAAATAAAACAGACACTTACAATACTTCAGAATCAGACACTGCATGTGCAATTTATGACTTAGATAAGTATTATCACAGATAAGTATAAGCTGTCCTAAATAAGTCAAACAATTTGAAATATCATTAGCACAAATTGTATGGGAAGAGTTTTAGTGTTTTAATTACCATTAGTTGTAAAAGAGCAGTAAATATGGAAGTATTGAGGTCTGATATCTGAGACTGAATGCTGTGCTTGAAAAGAAACACCAGAGAGAATGGCAAATCTTAGTGTGCTTTTAATGTTAACCTGCAAGTTTCAAGATCCTTATAGAGAAACCTTGTAGAAAATGGCAGAAATGTAGGTAAGAAACATTCTAGTTCTAGACCTTGCTTGCAGAGATAAAAATTTTAAATGTGGACGTGGTTAATTTTGACTCCAAGCAAGCCACAAAGCTCTACTTTTGATTAGTCTTTGAACCTATTTCAATCTATTGGCCTTAACTCTTGTTCCTTAACTTTCTCTAACACATAATATGCTGATCAGTCATGGTCTCTGCTGACTCATAAACAGCATGCAACGCACTCTGGTCACTCAGAACATAGTGTTCCCATTCTGAACCAATGTTTTGTGTGGCCTAGGCGTGAAATGGAGCCCTCTTCCTCTTTAGCCTTTGTACTGTTCTTTGAAAACCCCTTTATCGTGTGCTGGATCTATTTCTGATATTATAGAGGCAATTAGTGAGGTCTTTGATAGCTTGATAAAAATGAGCATGCATAGATTTTACAGCGCTGCAATTAATGCATACTAATTAAAAGGCCTTTGTTGATGGCCGGGGTGAGAGATGGATGAGTGAGCTGGATTTTTCTTGCTTTAATTGAAAGCCTTTGTCACTTGCCCACTCGCGTGTGGATAAGTGCTCCCTGACACTCTCAAAAAAGGAGAACAATGTAAATCAATTTGCATCATTCGCATAAATATAAAGCTTTTTTTGCATAGGTGGTGAAAGAAGTCGGATTCATAAAACAACCAACTGTCACTCATACATTTGTCTGATTGAATAATCCACGCTCGCACTGGTTTATGTCAAACCAGCTTCGGTTCATTTTTACAGGTAGTCTCAGCTCAGCCTCAGATGGCACATTCACATACCGCCCACATTCCTTTCACTGACTGCCTAATGCACATTGTCCACAAAAATTGAAAGCACTTTGTGTTCACAAGTTACCAAGGTGATATTATGAGTACTTTTGAGGAATTTACCACATTTTGATTCACCAAAGTTAGTGGAATCAAGGTTCAAGGTTTTTTATTCATCACATACTCAATTATACAGAATATAATCAGTAGTGAAATTTAAATCAGGTCAGGTCCGCTCAATGGACAGTGCAAAATATGTAACACAACAAGAGAATATATTTAAATATATGTACAAAATTAAAAATATACAAATAAGAAGAAATAAAGAGTAAATCAAATCACTGGCATCAGATAAGCTTTGTTTTGAGAAGCTTACTATTAGAATAAACATGCTTAAGTATTTCCAGTGTTCTCTCTGATACTTCCAACCCATTGTTTGCATACTTTCAATGCAATGTTTGACTTCAGATAAACCATTCCTAAACAACCTACATATGGTTGGTCACATTACACATCAGTCAATCTGTCTTTTCCCGACTACATGGGACTTGGCCAGAATAAACTGCACTTACAGTATGTTGTTGGAATAAGGTCTGGCTAGGTGACTCAACATATTAGGTTTCTTGGGCCATTCATTCTCCAAACCACTTGTCCTCTGTAGTCACAGGGATGCTGGAGCCAGCATATCATCAGCGATTATACTGAATTAACCAGATTTTGCCAGTTAATTATATTGAGTTTCTACAATATAAATCTATTTTTGAAACTTAATTTCCTGTGAAGTTGCTTTGCAATGGTTGTATCGTAAAAAGCGCTATACAAATAATCTTGTACTGAGTTGAATATCAGCCTGAAAACAAGGAAACATCATGGATGTATGGTGGTTCCATGATATGGTGGTTCCATGATTGTCCATGACAATCTGAATTTGTACTCTAATATTTTTTACCACAACAAAAATGGGAAAAAGTACCTCAAACTCCACAAAAAGACACACCTGAGCTGGCACTACGCAAAACCTCCAGCATTAAAAACTTTTTTTATGCAACTGTGCAGCATGCAGCGTGCCAGTACTCAAATCCCAAAGCGTGTGCTGTTTCTGGAGCTGATAATTGTGTGAGATAATGCAGATTTATGCTGATAACAGGAAGCTGGAGAGCATTGTTTTTTTTTTGCTGCAGACACCATGCAGAGCAGATAGTACAGATGGGATAGAGGACAGATAAAAATGGATAGAGAGAGGGGGAGAGATAGAGAAAGAACACAGTTTGTCTTGGCTTTGCTGTGGTGGTGGAAATGGAACATGACATAGTCAATGCTCTACCATACATTGCCAAAGTAGGACAAGGTCAGCGAGGAACAATAATACAATTGCTGTCATCCATGATAACACATTAATATTATACTAGAGGAAGATCTGGGGCTTCTCTGTAGCAGCTGCATGAGCTTTACATTGACATTATATTGATTTAGTAGGCACTTTTATCCAAAGTTTTCAGAATAATACAAAGTTCAGTCGTAAACTCCAGTCATGAATTTGACATAGGTAGCTTGGTGTGGATAGCCAGTGGAGTGTGACATGGACAGTCTTTAAATGACTGAAGACTTGACATGCTGCCATGATCTTTTGAGATTATCTGAGTAACTAACCATTGTTTTTGATCAAGAAAAAAGCCAGCTTATATGTAATTCCAGGATTCCAGCCTAGCAGCGTCAAAGTATATTCAGACAGTATTCATTACAACTTATATTGTAAATTATGGGCAAAAGTGATAGGAGAAATTGAGTGATTGAATTATTTGGCCAAGTGAAGCAGTGAATTTCAAGAAGAGGAGGGGTCCCAACACTGAACCCTGAGGCACCCCGGTGGTTAGGTGATGTAACTTAGACACCCTTCACCTTCAGGAAACCTTGAAAGATCTGCCTGTGGGGTAGGGCATGTTTAACATAAAAATTAAGGGCATAACAGCCCCAATAGTAATATATAAAGCATTGCAGAAATTCACCAATAATTGCACAGGAGAATTCGGTCAATCATAGAAAAGTCACTCCTTCTTCCTGTTCCTAACCTCATTGACAATTCAGCTCACACTTTCGTCTGTGACCAGTAGCGTGGTACCTAGCCCTGACTGGTTCATCTTTCGAAAACAAGTTTTGCCCATGGAGGAGTGTGCAAATGTGTGCTTGCGAGCGCAGGCCGGTGGCCCGAGGCACCATACTTGGGTCAATACTCTTTCATGCTGCAGCTGGGCTGAGCGACGAGGCCATTGTTGCTACTGTCATGCTGTGAGGGGTTCCAGTCTGCAGGGGTGGCCACAGCAGAGCTAATGAGCAGGCCTCTGAGTCCCAGGAGTGGGAGCTTGCCGTGCAAAAAGTGTGTGCATGTGTTTGTGTGTGAGCGAGCGTCTGCTAGCACCACTGTCCTGCTTCTTCCTCTGCATTATTCATGCACTCAATACACACTGCCACATTCTGCTATCCTGAGAGCATCGTGTGATGTGTATCTCAGGGAATGTCTCACTAACTCCATCCCTTCTCTGTCTCTCGTTGTCTCCTAGTTTGCCCCTTTCGTTGTCACAGACGACTCTGTGAACTGATTGAGAATGTAGAACAGCAGTCACACTTGTGTCCTTGTGGTCCAGGACTCACCACCACATAATGCGAGAATCATAATGATGAGAATCATATTTTTAGGATTTTTGCCATTTTATATTGACAGGATAGTGGAGAGACGACACGAAAAGGAATCTGCAAATTATGCAGATTCGAATGTGTACGGGCCACAGGAGAACCATGGTCTAATACGATGGAGCATGCAACCTAACCGCTAGGTCACGGCTCTAGGGAGAATCGTTTTTAAAAGGCAACATATTTTTGGTCCATAAATCTGGCTCAGGCTACTTCTTCAGTGCAAGTCTATGGGATTTTCTTCCACGCATTTTATTGTCTTCCAGCTAAAAAAAATCTTCTCAACTGAGTTAACATTTGTGCCTGTATCACAAGCACTATAGTAATAATAAATCTTCCCTTTCCATCCAGTGCTAATCAGGACTTTGTGCTTAGTGAAACTAATTGGCTATAAAGCAGGAAGTCAGGGAAAGTCTAAATGAAAAGACTCAAACTCCTACAGATTCACAAATAAAGAAGCAATATCAAAAAAGCAGGAGGTTATGGAGGAACAAACAGAGTCGTTTGCCTGTGAGAAGGAAGCTAATTACTCATGCTCAATGTGGATCAGAGCAGTGCAGTATTCTCTAGAGACTAAATCATTAGGTAGAATCAGACATGACAATAAAAATACCACGCATACAGCAACACATCAGAGGGATGCCAGGAGAGAGTATATGTGTGTGTGTAAGAAACGCCCGACGGGTGATTTATCTCCAGTAGTCTCGGAAGGCTGACAGCGGATGAGGGCAGTAATGTGACCAGGTCATTTCATTCCATTAGCACTTCGGTTACAGAGCCCGTGTGTAATTAGGACAAGGACAGCAAGTCATGAATCAAAGAGGACAATTTAAAATACACAAACAACATGCTTCAGTGCATACAAACGCACACACACACAAATCCCCCTCACGCAATAGAGTGATCTGTTACGACACATTAAAGAGCCACAAAATTGTATTTATTGCTTGAATTTCTTACAAAAAGACAACATTTTAAAGCTGAGACCTTGTTTCATACCAGAAGTATGCTCTGTCTTGTCTGTCAGTGTGTTGTCAGTTTCCTCTTTGCTCCACGATGATTTTTTACTGCGTGAGAACGTGGTATGTAGTGTTAGAGCAGCATGGCTTGTTGGACATAGCAACAGTAACCAAGGAGGGTGGGTTTTTGCGAAGGGTCAATTATTGTGTCATTTTGGGTGGTTCCTTGCAATCCTTGCAAGTGTTGGGATAACAACTGTAGACTCACTGTATACAGTGACTTTTAGTTTGGGACAGCAATAGACCCATTTTTGCATTCAAAAATCTACTATTTTTATACTATTTTCCACTTATAGATGTGACATTATAAACATAACTCCACTTATAAAAGTGAATAAACATGAAGGTGTAATGCGATAGTCAAAGATTTGTATCTAACACATCTGTACACAGTCCAGTAATAAGCAAATTGGGTTGGAAGGTACTTGCTCCATCAGCCTTCATCTTGAGGTCCACAAAATCAGCAATGCATTAATTAGTTGACTACTCAAGTAGTCATAATTACCAAAATACGCATTTATAGCCATTTGTTCTGTTAACAGTGGGAATGATTAAGCAGCCAGCATCTTTTCGGAGTGCACTCTATGATCAATAGATAAGCACCAGTCAATCTCATGCTTTGTTAAACATATATGAGACACTATACATATAGGTTTAATTGCTTACAGACACACAGTCCTCTTTACCACACAATAACAAAACAAACAAAAAACATTATTTACATCTCCCTCTAAATCCAGGATGAGAAATACAGAGACAGGTGGAGACAGTAAGAAACAGATAGATAAAAAGAGACACAGTGTTAAAACAACCGAAGTGTTGTGATCTGGCTCGATGACACTAATGAGACCTATAATAGCTCTTGATGGAGGGAGAAGATCCTGAGGGGCAGAAATGGGGGTGGATGATCAACGAAGAGACAGAGAGAGAGAAAGTGCGGCTTCCACACAAGCATATACAATGCCAAAGCACACATTACACACTGCGGATGATGAAATAAGGAAAAAAGTTTGGTGATTACACAAAGAGAGAAAGGGAGAGAAAGATTGGAAATAGTAGATGGGTGTGACAGATAAGATTTTGATACCTTATTTTATTTACTTGGCGTTTTTTTATCATTCAAAGTTGGCTGGGTGGTTAATAACACATTTTTCTGTGGTGTGACAAACTCAGAACACATTTAATATAGAATTTTACACAGACTTTAAGGTTGTTCAGAATAAAAAGTAGTCTGTGCAGACAACGTTCTGGGAGACATCAGTCTATTTAACTAGCCAATCGAATTTACATTATGATAATGAAGGTGGAAAGCACTTTCTAAATGATTACACTAAATACATTTTCTGCTGTTCATTGTCGTTTAATCAGGGATGGGGTGGTATTAGGAAATACAAAAAATGAAGATACCATCAACATTCATTCAAATTCCAGTCATGTAAGTTTTTCTAAACCTGAATTATTATTTTCATAGACATAAATGTTATTAAAAGTTACTAAAATCTCAACAGTGTTGAAATGTTTCTTGAGTACTTCGCATATTAGAATGATTTCTTAAGGATCATGAGTAATAGTTGCTGAAAATTCAGATTTTACATCACATGGATAAATTACATTATAAAATATATTCAAATCTAAAACAATATGTATATAAAACAATTTATATCTATATTCTAAATTGTAACAATATGTAACAAAATTACTGTTTTACTGTGTTTTTGATCAAATAAATGCAGCTGTGGTGACTATAAGAAACTTTGGTCACGCTTTATTTTAAGGTCCAATTCTCGCTATCAACAAACATTTAGCTACGACTTTGCCTCAAAAGATTCCTAATTTGCTGCTTATTAATATTTAATAAGGTAGTTGTTAAGTTTAGGTATTGGGTGTGATTAGGGATGCAGAATATGTGCTTTATAAATACTAATAAACAGCAATAGGAATGCTAATGAGCAATTAGTTAATAGTGAGAATGGGTCCCTATACTAAAGTGTTACCAACACCTTTTTCAAAACTATTTTAAACCAACCCCAAACTTTTAAACAGTACAGTACACTGACTTTATATATCAGCCAAAAATATTCAATTCCCCTGAAAACAAATCCACACTTTTTCAAGGTATGTGACCTCAGTAGATAAATACTTGTGTTTGTGAGATACATGTTGAAGAGATATCAGCCCTGGGCCACCGCTCTTAAAATCATAATAATATTTAAGATCTTTGTTAACGTCCTCATCCACAAAAAGTGTGCTGGAAGCAGATGGAATGAAAGCATAAATTGTGTATTTTACTTGCTGCCATGGAGTTCATCCTCCTGTAGAACTGTGTAATTGTGTCGGAGTCTCTCTGACACTGTCGTTCCATCAGAGACCAGTAACACGAGCTTAACTAAAGAATGTTTCTTTCTCTGTCTAGACTGTATTTCACATCTGAAGCTCAGAGCAGCTTGAGGTTTGTTTGCATTCTGAGAAACAGATCAGGTTCTTATCAGGAGGGGAAAACTGATGCAATCAATGAAGGATGATATCAACATGACAGACAAACACATTTGCCAGTGTGGCAACACTCCAGTGCATTGATTGTTTTACAAACTTTCTAATGTCAGCGATCCCACAAATTTTGACCATTTAATTTCCATTTGTTTGTGATCACTGAATATGGATTTTATTAGAAATCTAGAAAGCCTTTCTGATGTTATTTTTTGTCTTTCAGTATTTATTAATCCTTATTCATTACAGTTTCCAAATGTTATTTACATACAAAAATAGAGTAACACTTTATTAATGCCTAATTCTACATGACCTAATTCTACATCCCTAATCCTACCCAATACCTAAACTTAACAACTACCTTACTAACTACTAATCAGTGTTGGGTAAGTTACTTTGAAAAAGTAATTAATTACAGTTACTAATTACTTAATCAATATTGTATTTAAATTACTTTACTAATTACTGTCTGAAAAGTAACTTAGTTACTCAACTTTTAGATAAGGGTAAGACTGTACCTCACTTTCATTCATTACATAATCAGAAATATTAGTTTTTGATTTGAATTCATTTAAAAGTATTCAATTCAATTGACAATTCAAGCTTTTTAAATATTATTGATTTTAGTCTTATGTATCTGAGTATTTAAGGTTTCTCTGTGAATCAGGGAAATGTGAAAGTGAGCGAGGTTTCATTTGAAGGATCATTTAGGCCCTACATTTTAGGGCCAATGCCATATTATGTGACTACGCATTACGAAGAGCGTACAAAATACTAGCTACCTCATGCCTTACGAACAACTGATGCAACCGAACATTGTACAGATTTAGTTACAAACTAGATTGTTACTAAGCCTCTAGAGTGGCCTAATTTATAGCAGCGGTCTGGAGAATCTATATTATATATTTATTCCAAAACTTCTCATTCGGTGCCATATATTTTATTCAGACTTGAGATAAGGTGTTATTTTGTCAAAATCACATTGTAAGGGGCTTTAAGGGGAACACATCATTGATTTATCTAGCTTTTTTTGAGCATTTACACTTGCATTTGACAGAGACTTTTATGCAAATATACATATTATCAGTTTATCAGCTTTCCCTGTAAATCAAACTCAAGAATCAAGAGTTTAATGTACTATGTAGATGTACGATTCAAATATATAAAGTCCTCTTAGAACATGTAAAGGACAACTCAGCTGGAAGGTTGTTCTGATATCATCATGGCTTTGACATTGTGATCAACAACTTGGTTCAGGTTAGTTGCATATAGAAGTCCTAAAGGTACAGCAGTAACGTGAATCCTAAATTCGGCATTTCCAAAAACAAGAAATCAGTCCACACTGAAAATGGTGTGTGATGGTGCCACAAATACAAACATTTCTAAAACTTAAAGGGATAGTTTACCCAAAAAATAAACATTTGTCATTATCTATTTACCCTCATGTTATAAGAACTTATTGATTGCTGGTGCAAACCTACTCAGGAGCAGGGTTTGAGACTTTAGACCTGTGTTCGTTTTCTTCTTCTTAGTCTGCTTTTTCTGTCATTAATCATTTCCCGCCATTTTCATAAACCTAAAACCTACCTTTCTAACTACTCCTAGACCATTGCTCTGATTTTCATGAACATTAAATAGTAGATCTTCAGACCATCTTGACAAAAGTTTATGCAATTCAAGTTGAGTAGTCAAACCTGCGAATTAATTAGACGAAGAGCACGCCAATCTTCACACCGCTTTAGCTTATTAAAACCAAATTTGGTGCATGCTATGACAACAATGACCTGAGGGTATACGAGTTTTTGTAGTGTGCCACCTATTGGTCAATGTATATGAAAAATGTACATTTTTGCTACATTTTGTCTCCTTCTCATCAATAATTGATAAACAATTACATCCCATTAAAAGTTGTATTTATGGGTTTTCAACCATTTTGCCTAAAGACAAGGACAAATGTCTTTAATGACTCATTTTTGCAGATGATCTGAAGTTCCCTGCAATGCTTGCTTAGCTCCTCATTTTGCAGATAATTGCTGCTTGCAGCTTTATTTATTTATTATTATTATTATTATTATTATGTTATTGTTGTTCAGTGCCATTTCTAATAACTAATTAGAACCAATTGGAGTAGTTGAAGTCATTCTTTACAGATACTTCTGAAATAAATCAAACTCAGATGGGAAAAGTCAATTGCATTTTTTATGGTAAAATGTAATTATCATTGAAGCTCAACAAGCACAAAGGAAACACTGTCATTTGTAGAAATGCTCCAGTGTAAATTCTCTGATATTTCTAGGTTTTCCATGATGGTAGGAACCCTGGTTGCCATAATTAACTTTGACTTTTCAGCAAAAAAAATAAGGGAGAGCAATTTTAACCACAGAAGCTCAAAGGAATCTGTGTTTATTTTTCATACGAGTGCTTGAGTGTCCCTGAAGTGACAGTTTGAGTTTGTGTCTGGGCAGTGTGTGAGTGACTTGTTTGGATGAAGTCACCCTCTTCTCTCTGGAGTCTGTCAAAGCCAACAGCTCCTATCCAAATATCTGCAGTGTTTGAGCACAGATGAAGTCATCAGAACACTGATGACTCAACCACAGGCTGTTCAAGGCTGGGCAATGTTATAAACACACGCATATTCCCAGTATGCAGAAGATACCTATATATTTGATGCAGAAGATACCTATATAAATCCAAGTTTTAGAACAACATATTTTCCAACAAACATGTTTATCCAGAGACCATGCCACAATAAGAAAGAATAGCCTTTTCAGAGTGACCACAACACTCAATACTCATGCATAGTCATGATACGAATGTGTTTAAATAAATATGTATAAATATAAATAAACAGTTTGAGGTCTGAGTTAAAAGGTTTTATTCTAACCACTGGGAACTGATTGGTCTATATAGGACAAGAAATTGGGTTGAAGAATAAGCGTGCATAGTAACGTCAGCCAAAATGCTAAGACATTTATTTTTAAAGCAAGGCAAATTATTACATTTTTATGAAAAGTTAATTTGCAAAGTTTTCTTTGGAATAACGTGCACTGATGAATCAATCATGATAAAATCAGGAAAATATAAAGACATTAGGAAGTATTTATAAAGAAAGCAAATAGAGTCAATTTTCATGTTGACTTTGTACAGTGCAAATGAAATAATCACATCTTGAGATGATTATGGAAATCTCTGCCTTGCAAATTATAAAATAAACGTTATTCGTTAATAGATGCACATTTTTGAAAACATGGATAACGACAGGGATTATTCCTGATTGAGAAATCAGTCATTCTCACGGTCTCGCCCATCATAAATAGATTGAATGATCAATGACATGCTGACTTTCACACAATCAGTGCTAGTGTGATGAATGTAAACATCCCTGCTGTGTTACTTTCATCCAGACTGATGGTTTCTTTTTTGTCCTTGCTGATGTAGGACAGTCCCCCCTAATCAACAAATACATGCAGATGAGAGGATCGGGACAGGGTTAGAACGGAATTAAACAGCCTGTTTTTGCTACCTTATCTTTAAGGCCTTAGTACTTATATGATATTGGATATATCTAATTGTAATATCTAATATTGCATAAAAATGAAAAGAGAGAGGATATCAACAGTTATGAGTGTTTAGATTCTGTCCTCCTCATTCCGCATGGCTGTAGCCAACCATTCAATGACCCAGAAGGCCACACTGCACAGGAAACACAGTTCATGCCCTCCTACCACACAGACTATCTAATATTAAAGAGAGGGTTCGATTTGCCACACACAGGCACATAACATATTGAGCTGACACACTGACTCTGACAGCACCTGAATTTAAAATAAATAAATAAAATAAAAAAATCCCAGCTTGTTCTTCCTACAGAGTCACACACAGAAAGTTTTCGTTCATATATGATATCCTATTACTCTTTGATATTGGTATTCATTGGTATACTCTGAATTGGCGCATTAATAAATAATACAATTATTAAAATAAATTGCAAAAATAGATATGGTTTATTAATAAATAGTAAAATGAATAAATACAATACACTAAATAATACAAATAATACACTAAATATGGCATTTAATAATTAATTAACGTTTATTTTGTATTAGTAACTTAAACAACTTTGTATTTTGTTTAGCGCAAACAATATAGCTACTCAATATATACTTAAAACGGTTAAGCAATTTAGCATCACATTTAAAATCAGATCTGGTTTCCCACTTTCCCCCACATTCAATACAGCAAGAATGTAGTCTGCTTTTACTGCAACATATTATGAATTGTTCATACTGCATTCATAATATACAGTTCAGGTACGTGCTGGTCTCAGATCAGCATTTGCATGCACTTACCAAGCGTTTTAGCACACGGAGCAGCAGTTTCTGCTGTCTGGGCTCAGTGTGTTCCTGCAGTGCGTGTGCCAGGCTGAGCAGCTCCTCCGGTTGCAGGCGGTCCGCACCTTCTCCTCCGTACAGCTGAGCCAGCAGAGACACACAGTGACTGGCCTCCTCATACACCTCACTGTCATTACACGCCAGCTGCAGGAGAACAACACAGAGCTCTGAACATTTACCCAGGAACAACTAAAATAAAACAAACTATATTACATACAAAGTATACAAAACAAAGAATTATCCACAGCATGAATTATGAATTATTGAACAGCTGAGTTGTAGCCAAACTCTCCCTTCATGCAGATATTTCTAGAACTTATATATTTCTCTTCTATTGCTTTTGGGAATATGAAACTACATCCTTCATAAGTCTCAGCACTACACATCTGTTTGTCTATGTAGAGTCAATAGCAGTGGTCTGGATAATCTATATTAGAGATCGAGCAGAACCTGATTTTACCAAGTGTGACATGTTCCTGGGTCAACATCTTTGTTGACCCTGGAACAACGTTGTTATTAACCAATCAGATTTGAAGAACAAGTTTATAGTTTTTGTGAAGTTTAGGCTTACAATCAGTGTTTGGTGCTTGTACATCAGTGTCATTCATCTATAATTTCCTCTGATTTTAGGGATTACTCATGGTTAAGGTTAGGTTTAGGTGTAGGGAAATGGTCAAGATTAAATTTTTGAATTAAAATGTTGTTCCAGGGTCAACAATATATGTTGACCCAGGAACACATCTAACTCAGTAAAATCAGGATGTGCAGAGATCGCAGTTTGAGTATAGTTCTGTGTAAATGCATAGATAAACCGCGCTGTCAGCAGTTTTCATAATTTAGAACATTTTAATATTCCTGATAAAACGTGCCAGTTAAGAAATGCAATAAAATACGGTGTTTTGTTTGTTATAGCTTATTTCAATATTCCAGAGAATATTATCCAGTGAATTATTCTTCACTCTTTAGTCTATTAAACAGCTTATAAACTTAAAACTGTAGTTTAAAATGAAGTTGATATGACTTCTGTCCTTTATTTTCTCCATTTGAAAACATTAGACATTCTTTTGCTTATTATTAACATCAGTGTTGCTGATGATGCTTTTTATAAATAAAATATTTTTATTGTTGTAATTTAAAGATGAAATTTTACATGAAAATTTTAATTTTCAACAGTTTTTTGTTGTTGTTAAGATGACTGAAAGGAGGAAAACCCAAAGTGAAGAATGGACTTACTTCACTCTGTTATTTATTTACTTTATAACAGTAAATAAATATCGGTTCTGCATATCGGTTATCGGGTACATAAACGTACAAATAATCGGTATCGGTTATAAAAAATCAATATCGGTCGATCACTAATCTATATTATATATTTATTTCAGATTAGGTGCCATATATTTTACACAGATTTGAGATAAGGAGTTATTTTGTCAAAATCACATTGTAAGGGGCTTTAATGGGAACACAACATGGATTTATCTAGCTTTTTTTGAGCATGCACACGCATTTGACAGAGACTTTTATGCAAATATACATATTATCAGTTTATCAGCTTTCCCTGGAAATAAAACTCAAGAATCAATAGTTTGATGTAAAATGTAGACGTAGGATTCAAAGATATAAAGTCCTCTTAGAACATGTAAAGGACAACTCAGCTGGAAGGTTGTTCTGATATCATAATGGCTTTGACATTTTGATCAACAACTTGGTTCAGGTTAGTTGCATATAGAAGTCCTGAAGGACAGCAGTAACGTGAATCCTGAATTCTGCAATTCCAAAAACAAGAAATCTGTCCACACTGAAAATGGTGTGTGATGATGCCACAAATACAAACATTTCTAAAAATAGTTACCCCCCCAAAAAATAAACATTCTATTTACCCTCATGTTGTTTCAAACCTGTATGACTTATGTGGAACAAAAAAGATTTTAGGCAGAATGTTATGAACTCACAGTCTCAGTCATCATTTTCTTTTCCTGCATACTGTTTTCTATACAGTGACAGTTAATGGTGACATTGAGGCTGTCATTCTGCCTAACATCTCCTTTTTTATCCCAAGTGATGAAAGGAAGTCCTACAAGTTTTGGATCAACTTCTGATAGGTAGAAGACAAATAATGACAGAATGGTATTTTTATTTTTTTACATTGAACTTCTTTGTAAACTTGCATTGTATACCTGTATTTCCAACCAGTGAGAGTCCACTGAGGGCAGAACAATCAGCATTACAACACAAAAACTGAAACCTTCAGCTCGCTGTCCATGATAATTGTGGCTGGTTAGGACTAGTGGTTCACCACTATAGATTATTTGATGCGCAATGCTGATACCTTAGAGAGCAAGGCGGCCAATACAAAGCTGATATAGGCCTATATGATATCACACTAAATAACACATGCATAATAACTGACCCTTCGCAAAGACCCTTTAGGTATTAAAAGTCTCTGCTTAAAAATAAATGCCATTTGTGGCTCTTTAATATGTTGTGACAGATTGCTGCAGTGCCTCAAGCAGCACATCATCTCTTTCTCTTTACTAGTTATAGCATGAAGTAAACATGAATGAACATCAGAAGGTATCGTTTCAGCTGCAGAAAGTAACAATACCTACAACATTTTTAAGTTCAAGTCCATCAACGTTAATCTACTCTCTTGTCTGGTTTGTCAGACAAAAATGGCAGATTCAGCGTTGTGATTGGTGAGATCTCCTGTAAATCAAACTTCCTGTGAAGGGTCAATTTCTGCAATTAAATTTATATTTATTTAACATACTATTTAGAAATTACTTCAACAAATACAGTAAATTAAAGAAGGCACTGGGTTCTTAGTTTAAATAAAACTCTTGCTTGACTTATGGGCCAAACAGAAACCTATCAGCCAATAATGAAAAGTGCTAAATATCTGCTGATAATATCAGCCATTGTGAGAAATATTGGTCGACCACTAGGTACACTAGGACATGTGTAAGAGTGAGATGGCGGGTGGGAAATGTTCATCTAAATTATGACTAATATTATAAGTGGAGTTCAGAGAAAGAAAAAATAAATAAATACAATGCACCTTTAAGAAAAGAGTGCAGTGGTTATCAGCCTTTTTGACTCGAAGCCCCCCTTTTACTGGCTTTTTCTGTGGTATTTCTGATGGAATTATGATGATGCTTTTTAGTTGAAAACTTTTTAATTAACAGAAACTGCCAGTGATAATATATTAAATTGAATGAACTACTATTAATTTTCAATTTCATCTACAATATAAACTACATAAAATTGATTTCAATAGCCATCCTATGGCCTCCTTGGAAGTTTGCTGAGGCCCCCCAGTGGGGGGAAGGCCCTAGTTTGTGAAGACTTAAATCAGTATATTTACTGATTGCTTGTTCACATGACAAAGTGTAATTGTAAATCATATTTTTTTTGTTTGTTTTACATGGTTTAGTACAGTTATTGCAAATCATTTGATTGCATTAGTCTAAAAAGACTGTCAAAATTCATTAAAAAGTAAACACACCTTTTGCAATAATGCCAAGTTCACACTGCACGATTTTAGCCCGATTTTTCACTTGCCGACAGGTTTTGATAAATCGCCGACAAATGCCCGACATCGGAGGCAAATCGGTGCTCGTTCACGTGAGAGAGAATCGCGCAGGGTGAATTATCAAAGACGCGATCTGAAGGAATCGCCGATGCGTCGCCGACACCCATGAAATATTTGGCATGCTAAATATCTGGAGCTGTCGGCAATTTACAATCCTGCTGTGTGAACGAGTTCTGACTGAAAAAATACATAAGTGATGACTTACAGCCAATGAGAGAGCAAGATACAGGGCAGCAGGAAGCTCGGGGAGGACTTTACTTTTCTTTTTTTTTACAAACTCATTTACAAACAACGTGCATACATTTTGGCTTTAGAATATACAGATTAGGTAGGCTACATATGAACAACGAAGAATGTGCAAGGATTTTTCCTGTAAATAATATTCTTCTATAAAGGACAAAAGATTTATTGATTTTTTCTTCATCATCACTTTGAGGGTTTTTATAGGCTATAAGAAATAAACTCATTATAAAATGCACAACACGTTGGTTTCACTTTTAAGTAGGCTACTTAGATTTGCGTATATACAAATTTCTCAGCTGAAGTAGGTTTGTTAACAAATCATCTTTGTTAATTATTGTGTGTTCAGGGAGGACTTATAGACCATAATATCAGCGTGATCTTGCGTTATTTCCTTCACTTCTCATGTGCGTTTGGCAGACCAGAGTTGTTGGCGATTCTTCCTATTGTAAAAATCATGCAGTGTGAAACCTCCTGTTGCAGATCCATCGTGCAATGGGAAAATGGCAGCGACTGAATGCTACCCCAGATATTTGTGCAGTGTATAACCAGTAGTGATTTGATGACTTCGAAAATCGTGCAGTGTGAACTCGGCATAAGTAGTTTTAAAAATGGCCTCATTATTTGGCAAGGAAATTGACATATTTTGGCTAAAATCTCGGTTCTGCGCGAGCTTCCAGTATAATACTCCGATATAACAAACTGTGGTAGTAGCAAACTCTTTCGGTCATATTTCTAATAACATTATAACATATATAAATATGGTAAACTTAACATTAATTTGTTTTTATGCTTTAAATACCTTTAGTGTGAATGTAAATCGTATAAATATTGTTTTGTCATATTGTGTGACACTTAACCAAGATGTGCAATTTTTCTTTTGCACAATTTCCATACACAGCTGCGGTTGCCACTGAGGCTAAATGTGGACGCGATCATGCATATCGAGTCCATTATAATCGTAATCGATGATCTATACGTTTCTCATCCCTAACCAAACCCCAATTAACTGTAATTGTGATGAGCCGAATCCTGCTCAGGAAATTCCCATATTAGCAGTGATGTAATCACAGAGGAGAGCTGAAAAGTCAAAACAGGAAGAGTTTTGGTCTCATCCTCAGAGATTGTGGAGACTGCAGTAACAGGCTTAACATGTCCATCAGGGGAGCAGCATGGAGTGTGAGTCCTCAACCCAGACCACAACAATCCCCGTTCAGCCGAAGTCTGAGATAAAGACAAAAAGCGACACACAAGGGCCGTGGGGATTTTCTCTGCCGCTCATTTTGGCCCTCAAAGCCCTGTGTGGCCGGCTCAGGGATTCCAGTCTCTTTTCGGCACTGATCTGTTTCTGCCCTCTGCCATAAAGGCATAATCCCAAGAGACTCTGGGGCAAGGGCCAGCCGCGCCTAATCCCGCCCCTCTTTGTGATGTCGCCGGCCACTCCAGAAAGGAGTGAGGGGCTTTAGGAGGCCACACAATACCCCCAAAGAGCGCCGCCCCTTCCCCGGCCCAAAGAGAGGCTGACCGGAGGGAGATCTCCGGTGCTGAAAGGCCTTTGGTGTGCGTCCACGGGCTCCGCGGCTCTGGTATTGTTCACATGCCAACGCGGAGTCAGAGCAGAACAAGAGTTAACACCTGCTTAGACGGCCTCCCAAATCCACCCTGTTTACTTAGCAGGGTTTGTAGATGCATCAGGGAAATCAGGCTGAGGAGTCTAATGGGACTGTGGGCTGAAAAGCACACAGGAATCAGGGAGATTAGGGAGTGTTAATGCCACTGTGGGCTGTGAAAGGATGATTGGAAGAGAGAAAGAAAGAATGAGAAGAGGAGGAGAACCAAAGCCTATGGGGACGTGTAACGTGCAGGCCTCTCATGACCTCTGCATGTACTCGGGCACAAAATTGGGCCTGTACATTTGAGGCAATCGATATTTCCCACCGCCTCATGTGCCACTGCTTTTGGAACAAACAACACAGCAAATTACATTTTTCAAACCATGTGTTGCTTCAAACTGTGAACTCAGCCACTGCATAAACAGACTGCAGGGAAGATCATGTGTGATTGTTTGTGGGCAAACTTGGAATATTTACCACCAAAAATGAAAAGCATGTGGAGTGAATGCATAAAAAGGCTTTTATATTGAGCGGAGACTTTGAGGTAACACATTTTCCTTTTGGATGAACTATTTAAAATGCAGCGTGTCCCTAGCACACATAGACAATCTGTTCAACTGATCCTTGGGCACCATTCGCCCTTGACAACATACTCGCATACTGTCCTGGTGACATGCTTCCACATATATGCATATGCACGCACACAAGTCAACCAATGCTGTGTGTCGCACTTCTATGGCTGTGGTTTTTGTGGGTATTTTATTAAATAAAAATAAAGTTTTATTTTAAATAGCAGTGCTCTATCTTGGTTTTAAAACCCAAGGTCAATGGGAGAGTGAAGCCGTTTATTTAGTAGCATTTGGGAGTAATTTTAACCAAACACTAAATGTATTACTTGTGCAGCGGTTTAAATATTTTAGCCTAAATTAGATACATTTTGTAGGACGTCCTATTTAAACTGCCTGCTTTAATTATACAACGACATATTCACAAGAAGTATAAATAGGAGCACTATTCATCAATTCGAATCACTTTTGAGTTGGCTTTTGAGTTTTCGGTTACAGACGAGGTATTCTGTGACAGAAGTAGTATTTCTGTTCAGTCTTCTGCCTTGAACACTTTTTTTCTATGGTGAATTTGTATGGGGGGAAAAAACTGCAGAATTTGTCAGAATGAATTTAAATATTGTGAAATGCATTTTTAGGAATAAGTCTTATTGATAGCATTGTTCATTTAGACTAAATATTTAATAGACCAAATGCATAGGCCATTGGATATGTATAATGTTGTGAATAATATGTTCTGCTGAATGACGAAATTCTGTGGAAATCTTTCTGCACAATTCTGCAGGCTGGTAGATGACATTAAATTTCAAGCAGTGACAGCAGTGTCCTGTAATGTGACATGTATTTCATTTGAAAATATATATATATAAAAAAAACTTTTATTCTTTAAATACTTGCAAAGAATTCATTAGTCACAACGCAGCATTACTTGAACTGCATAAAAGCTAAAACGTACTACTCTGTATGTAATACAGAACCTTACATTTATTTTATATATGCATATACATTTTCTTCTAAAATCGTGATTTGCAAAACAGTGTGACACTGATGATTCAATTGTCTGAGACACAGTTATGATGTTGTTCATTAAAAACGCAGCTGGCATTTATTAACCGACGTTGTCATACGATGAGATGACTTGAAATCCTGCTGGCATCATCTGTTTTGTTTATCATAAATCTTCACTTTAACTGTTAAAAAGTGAGGGATCATAATGAAAAATGCACTCAGCCGCTTCTGACGACTTGATAGAGAAGAAATGATGAGATATCCGGTAAGTAATACAGTGAGCAGCGAATGTGTGCTGTTTTTTACTGTCCGCTATGCAATTTATAGGGAGTGAAGTAGCACACAGTTCTGAAAATGTCTGCGCTTTCATAGCGTTACAGAGCCAGATTTATTCACAAAACATTATGTGTTTCGTATCAGATAGTATCTAGATATTTTTAGACTAACAGCATTGACTTCCTTACAATTCGTCTCTAGTGTGATTATATAGAGATCATTCCACACTTACCAATGTAAAATACCAATTGCCACTTATTACATGAGGTTGCATTAACTAAAGCATTTCTGTCATTCTACTAACTTTCCATAATTACAGAATTACTACCATTTCAGGAGTTTCCTGGCAGTATTTTGTTTTTAAATGATTAAAACTGAAGAAAAGGCAAGAAAAAGTCTTAAAAAGTGCTCTCTTTGGGGAGTTAAATGATGTGTAAATTATGTGTTATGTGTAAAATATGTGATTTTGGATATTGTTGATTAAATCAGGTGAGAAAATTACAAAAGTGGATTTTCTTACTACTTAATTACATATTTATTACATTTCACTTAGTGGAACATGAACAATGAAAATGCATTTATATCTTCAATAAATTCATTTTAGACCATATCGAGATAATCTTGGGTGAATTTATACCTGGCTTTTTAATGGGGTCCTGTTGTGATCTTAACACATAAAACACATTAAGAACAGTGTCATGTCTGATTTAGATAACGCACAAACATACAGGTTTAAAAACCTTTTTCACAGCAGAATTACATGTTAGTGTGTAACAATGTGTGTAACAAAGTGTCTGTCAGTTTTTCCTGGCACAGTGGGCAAAATAAGCTTGGATTCTGCCTTGAGGGTCATGTGGGCACAGCTTGCCACTCAAAACAAACACACACACACACACACACACACACACACACACACACACACACACACACACACACACACACACACACACACACACACACACACACACACACACACACACACACACACACACACACAGAGAGAGAGAGAGAGAGAGAGAGAGAGAGAGAGAGAGAGAGAGAGAGAGAGAGAGAGAGAATCTGGATGGATGTCTGAGGGTTACCGAGTTGAGTAGAGTGTGTTGGTGGGGAACTGGTCTCTGGTCTTTCTACCATCTGTGAGAATTTTATGCTACAGTGCATCACTATGCCAACCACTTTCATTTCGCTTGCTCTCTATCTTCAATAGATGGGATTGTCAGTGTAGTCTCATCTAGACATGTCAGCTAAAAGCCTCTATCAGACATGAGAGTCATATACAGTGTGCAATATATGAAACTACAACAATGGAATACGAAATACAACAAAGCCTTCCACACAATCTAATACTGAACTGCATTTCTGTTTATTGCATCTCCCACAAACGCCCAGACCCTCTTTTCAAAGGCAGTACAGAGTCTTCATTTATGGCTGGCTGTCCTAATATGCTTTCATGAGTGAAAGACACAAAACCTTGGCAAACATACAAAATTCTCTGGCACTGAATTTTAATCTATCTCTCTGTCAATTTGAGGCTTCCATGAAACGAATGAGAGGTAAATCTCTCTTTCCAATTATGAATGTCTCACTCGTCTGGATTGATTATTTTCGAAATGGATGTTCCATTATTCATTATGGGGATCGGTTAATGACACATGAAAATGCAATGGAGAGCAGAGTAAAAACGGTCCTTATGCACTTACTATAGTCTAATAATGGATTTCACATCACAGATTCTTTATTATATATCATGACATTACTGTTGGACACATTGGAATCAATCTAATGCAAATCGCTATTAAAATTACATTATTACTTGTAGGATGGTCATCACTAATTCAATATGTTTCATCAGGCATGATGTTATATCTTTATATTTCTTTACTATAGACCACCGTATTGTCCGCATATAATCAGCACTCTAAAAATAAAAGTTCCAATTAAAGCCAAGAAGGTTTTTTTTATCTGACATTGTGTCAACCCTGGAACCTTCGAGACTACGCATGGACCAGTCTGCTGCAAGTGTAAGACTAGAGCTCAGCAAGCAGTGAAATGGGAGAATACTGTTGTAACGTATATCGGCAGGAATTCAACTCTACAAGTCACCCGAAGGGGGGGCAGCTAAAGAATCCGCAGCCCTCTAAAAGCCCCTCCTCCGCCTCAGCGCAAAAGCGCGCGTTTTCTTCCTGTTATGGAACAAAGGAATGTAGCGAGAACGTTTCCTAAAGACATTCGTTCGTCTCATGACTTTCAAAGCATCCACAAAGAAATATATGGATATTAATGTGTGCTCTTTTTCTCATATGCTTGTGGAATGTGAATTATTAGGAAAACGTGGGCTGATTTCTAATCGTGCTTTAACCTGGGATGTGTAGGCTGCAGTGTTTAGACTTTTATGAATGGTTGCAAAATTTCATGAATCAGTACGATAACAAATGTGGGATGACTTTCCTTTGTGCCTTCAACTGCATAAACTGTAGTGTGTAGGTTGTGCCAAATGCAATGTTTAGTCTCTAAAAGAAGCTAGTGTCGGAAGTCAGAAATGTGTGGATGACCGTTAAGCTTTGGCATCCTAATGTATGTTTACAACAGACATAAAAGATATGTACGTTATCTTTCACGTTGAATTAAATATCAGATGACGAGTGGGCATGGCCCCAGAAAACCATGGACATGGGTGGGGCTCCGCCCCATACGGACAATCTGATTCGATCAGCCGCCGGTGGGCGGCGTCCAAACCGGACAGTTGAAAAGCCGAGGCGCGTCCGCGTCTTCGCTCTCTTCCCTCTTGCAACTCTCTGGTGCTCCTGAACTCTGGAAGCCGGCCCGCTGGACTCTCACAACGAAACCAACCATCGGAGGGGGTCTAAGACTGTGCCAAAGCCGTAACGGAGCCACGAATTCAACGATTGCGGAGGAGAGCTTTCCCGGTGACGTCACGCAGCCGTCTCAAGTCTCCACACGAGAGCAACCGAAGGAGCCCGAGCTGAACACGTGACGCCCGAAACAAAGAACTCACGCGGGAAAACGAACCAACTTCGAGCCTGCTTTATACCAATCCAAGCAAGTACAAACTGAATTCCTAATCCTGACTGAACTGGTTAAAATATGATCTGAATGCAGTAACAAAACATACGTATTTGTTCGTGATCTTTGCTGGTTGGCTAAGTTATGAAATAGGAAAGAATGTCATTCTTTAAACCTTAACCTCAACTCTCGTATGTGTGTATGTTTGTGCTTTTATTAAATAATCCATTTATGTTAGAATAGCAATATCACGAATAAACCTTTTCCATTTTATAAACAAGTGTCTCTAAAATGTGATTTTAAGTATTTTTATCCTTATTTGCCCTAAAGATAACGCAACCTAGCTCAAAAACGAGAAATTATTAATCTCGTTTATCGTTACCTGGGGCCACGGGGAATGTAAGCGAGATTTTAATTGAGATTAACAGAATGTACTTTTTAGTGATTGCTGGACAAGCACTTAATAAGGTGTAAACTGTAAAGAAATATTAATAGGGCTTAATCGAGCATATTAAATATTTAATAACTAATTCCCGGAGCTGAAACAATAGCTCCATATTAAACTGTGATTTTATTACACTGTATACCACTAACTTTTCTAATGTAACAAATGATGTCTATCTGAAATGTACACACTATAGCTAAATTTGGTTGTAAAATCACTTGCAGTGCTTAATGCTGTTATGTACACACACCGTTCAGTACCTCACAGGAGTAACAACCGCATTCTATAACTAAATTGACTTCAGAAAAATACAGATTTGCTTTTGCAGAACAATCTACGCTGTGTTCACGGAACCAAACAACTAGTTGTTAATGTTGCATTCAAACACGTATTAGAGTTGCGGTACAATAAATAACATGAAAGGAGGTATGTCTTGACTCAGTGTTGCCAGATCTTGCCCTAACAAAAATAGCAAATCAGAGAAAACATATAATACATCTAAATCCAAACACATGATTTTTTTAATTAGTCACATTCCAAAATTTTGCAACCTACAAACCTGTATACTTTATTATTTCCATAAAATGTATTTCTTTATGAGCCGAGCCCAAATAATAAGCCTATAAACGCCTAATAAACATTGTTTTTAGTAAGCAGACATAGCAATGCATAACAAAGCATAATGGCTCTGTCAATGGTGATTTATTTAAAATTAAAATAAGGGATCTCAAATGTGCAAGATGGTAAAACGTTCTATACACACAAAACTGTAATAGAGGGGATTTACTCCCGTGGCATGCACAAAAATGATTGCATAAACAAACCCATGTTATGCAGCTTAAGAGTGAATGAGCAAAGATGATAATTAAAAGGATAAAGTAGGCAGGTGTGTTTTCCACTGGTACAATGTAGCCAAGTTTAAGTCAAGTGTTTTGGTGTACCTCCGTGTGTGGTATCCGAGATTTGTCAGAAATATGTGACTGGGTATCTGTAAATACGTACTGTCCATATGTAAAAAAAATTATTATTTTTTTTTGCACTGTCTGGAGCACGCTCGTAAGAATTTCACTCACCAAGGCACTTGTGCTGTGGTGATGTGACAGTAAAAATGATGTGATTTGATTTGATTTGGGTATAAATACATTTATTTATTTATATATACATACATATATAAATACATATACAGTAGATACATTTCGCTGCACATTTTCACTGCATGTGGGTTTATAAAAAAGCTCAGTGTTTGTTAGAATTTTTACAAAATGATCACGTTTCACAACACTTTCAAAGTATAATGTCCATTGACCGTAAAGTCTGTAAAGTGAGTTCAGTTTTCAAATAAAAAAACTAATTGTGCAAAAAAGCAATTGTGTCGACTCAGGTGCAGGGGAGGACAAGACCGTCTCAGAATAAGCGATTGAGGTGTTTTGTTGTTGGATGTAATAATGAACATAGAAGTCGTCATTTACTCCCGACATCTGAGCCGCTGAAGACACAGAGGATTAATGTTACTTATTTTTTGAAGGGAATGCACCGATCCACTATCTGCCTAAATGCGTTCATGTTCGCATGAATCATTCGTGATCCAGCTTCATCCACAGAAGTGAGTATAAGGGTCTTTATAAATCTTTGCAAATCACCTTTCCTAATATGTGCTAGTTAGCAAGTTTTGCGGCTGAAGTTTACTGTCTGCTCATCACCTCACGGAAGAGAGTGGCGGGGTCAGCAGAGCTCATTAGCATTTCAAGCAACATGGACTATAAAATAGCTTGCTGAAAACAGGGCTGATTTTGACAGGGTAAAAAGGTGTTTTTTACACTACCATTGAGACATTTTAACCAAACTATGTTATAGGCTTTTCATTAAGACCCTAAAGAATCATATCAACTTGTGGAAAACGGTTATCCGATGACCCCTTTAAATGTGATTGTGGCAATGTATTATTACATTGTTATACGCATCACAGCAGTTTGGCACTAAAAGGTTAACGCTCTATAAAATTAGTATTTTGAGGCTTTGCACTCTTGTGTAGAGTGTCGTAACTTGTGTTTCAAGATACTTGTACTCCAGCCCTCCACATTGCAAGTGCAATGCTGTACCATATGTACTACTGGGCAAGTTTTGATGGTCTGAAAACCATATTATATATTAGGGCTGTGAAGGTGACAGATTTTTACCATGTAATGGACCACGTTGGTAATGGACCAACTACCGCCGGTGTATATTTATATATACAATTCTGAAAAGCAAAACTAAATAAATGAGGCTCAATATCTATTAACACACGTGCATGTTTATTTTAGCACTTCCGTCAGTGAACATTCAGCCTGCAAAACACTAATATAAATATCAAAGAAATAAAGCAGTTAAATAGGAAAGTAGCCTTAAATAAGAAAGCTAAATACACCCTGTCTACCTCACACGAGCAGCACGGCTAGAACCCATTATAATCAGTGATGCTGTCTACACTAGATGTGGCGCAATACGACACGATGCCACACATTAGTAACACACTACACCGTCATGGATTAAAATCCTGCAGCGGGCGCAAGGTCCCCCTGCTCAAGCCAGCACATATCCAGACCCGTCTGGCCCAAACCTGGTCAAGAATTACAGGAAACGTCTGACCTCTGTAATTGTAAACAAAGGTTTCTGTACCAAATATAAAATTATATTTTTCTATTGTATCAATTAATTATTTCATGCAATAAAATGGAAAATAATTATTGAAAAATCCTAAAATGTTTTTTTTCTGGATTTTTTTTTAGATTCTGTCTCTCACAGTTGAGGTGTACCTACGATGAAAATTACAGATCTCTCCATTCTTTGTAAGTGGGAAACCTTGACAAATCGGCAGTGTATCAAATATTATTTGCCCCACCGTGTGTATATATATATATATATATATATATATATATTTGTGTGTATGTACACAGTATCTCACAGAAGTGAGTACACCTCTCACATTTTTTTTAATATTTTATTATATATTTTCATATGACTGGAGAAATGACACTTTGCTACAAATGTAAAGTAGTGAGTGTACAGTTTGTATAACAGTACAAATTTGCTGTCCCCTCAAAATAACTCAACACACAGCCATTAATGTCTAAACCGCTGGCCACAAAAGTGAGTACACCCCTAAGAGAAAATGTCCAAATTGGGCCCAATTAGCCATTTTTTCTCCCCTGCCTCATGTGACTCGTTAGTGTTACAAGGTCTTAGGTGTGTATGGGGAGCAGGTGTTTTAAATTTGGTGTTATCATTCTCACTCTCTCATACTGGTCACTGGAAGTTCAACATGGCACCTCGTGGCAAAGAACTCTCTGAGGATCTGAAAAAAAGAATTGTTGTTCTAAATAAAGATGGTGTAGGCTATAAGAAGATGGCCAAGACCATGAAACTGAGCTGCAGCACGGTGGCCAAGACCATATAGCAGTTTAACAGAACAGGTTCCACTCAGAGCAGGCCTCGCCATGGTCGACCAATGAAGTTGAGTACACGTGATCAGCATCATATCCAGAGGTTGTGTTTGGGAAATAGATGTATGAGTGCTGCCAGCCTGTCAGTGCTCAGACCATACGCCGCACACTGCATCAAACTGGTCTGCATGGATGTCATCCCAGAAGGAAGCCTCTTCTAAAGATGATGCACAAGAAAGCCTGCAAATAGTTTGCTGAAGACAAGCAGACTAAGGAATAACGTACTTAAGTACAGTAACGAAGTAAAGCTACTTCGTTACTGACCACTACCGATGATGACACTCAAACCAGGATGAAGATGAGGGAGCTGACTTTGAGAGAAAAGCAAGCAATTTGGATGCTAAAAGAAAAGAGGAAGTCAATTAGAGCCATAGAAAAAACAAAGGGCATGGAAAAATCAAGAGTTTGGAAACCACCACCGACACCAGCAACTAGGGGTCGACCGATATGTGTTTTTCAGGGCCGATACCGATACCGATTATTACAGATCAAGTAGACCGATAACCGATATTTTGAACCGATATACGTGTCTAGTGTAAAAATGAAAATGAATGCCAAAATTAATAATAACAAGAGCTCTGACAAAAAAACGTTCTTTAAATGCTTTTAAACATGTCTTTAATTCTGAAAACTGTTAATAACAACAACATTAAATAAACAGTAATATTAATAATATTAATAACATAAGTACAGAGATCACCCAGAAGCATCCTGTAAACATTTTGTAAAACTTAAAGTAAACGTATTTAGCGTATTGTGTGATTATTCTCAACAAAAGTTGTACTAATTGTTGTAGTTGTATTACGTATACAGTAATATATTCGGCTAAACCGAACTTATATTTTGACAGGTTGCCATGAGGACCTTTTAAGTTTCTGTAGCCTATGTATATATGATATGACGATCGTTTTACTGAAATGAAACGGTCAAATGCTCATCAAGTGACTCTCCGAGCAGTTCTGGGGATGTTGTTCATGTATTTATGTCCTCATTTAGTGAGACGGCAGATGCTGAAAACACCGCGAGCATCACACGCTCGAGTATGTATGTGTGCAGTAAATGAAACCGCACGTCTGTGTCATTCATTAACAGAGATGCAGAACATGCAGGATTCATATTTAAATAGTGTTTTTGCAGCTTAATATTTATAGATACTAGTCCATAGCGCGAGTCGATTTAAGTGTACTGACCTACTTTTGATTAATTCATCCAAACTTCGACACATTCCGTGACATTCCGCGTTATACGGTAAATTCCATTATATGACTGCATTCCGCGATTCCGCCCGCATTTTCCGCATCGCGGACATCATAGGTTATATTGAGGTGTTTTGTAACTTCAGCAACGTCTGCTGCTGCTTTACCTTTGAGAGACAACTGATGCGTGATCACTGAGGCAGCTCCAGTTAGCATGTGCTTTCGGTGTGAGACTGCCTTCAGTTTTCCGCGTTGATTGGTGGGACTCGTGACTCTCTGCATATCAGATGAGCGGTGGGCGGAGAGATTGAGAGATCGCCTCACTCTCACAGAGTGTTGCTCTCAGACAGGCTGCATCGAGCCAAATAGTGCATTTAAACATTAAATAGTTTCACCTGTATTATTTATTCACCAATAAATAATGTCACCTGTAAATAGTATGTTTGTTTGCATAAAAAAAAAATAAAAAAAAAATATATATTATCGGCAAATCTGTTTTTAAAATGGCCGATATCGATAATCGGTAAAATGCTTAATATCGGCGCCGATAATCGGCCAGGCCGATAATCGGTCGACCCCTACCAGCAACCAACAATTACCTGATCGGCTGAGAAAACAACAATAGTTGATGACAGACAAATCAAAAAAGCTATGAAAATGAACACTAATATACGTGTCTGTAAAATCATCAACAACTTCCAGAAAGCTGGGGTGATGCTCTGACAATCTACTGTCCTCAGGAGACTTTGACACAGAATTACAGATGCTACACAACAAGCTGCAAACCTCTGACCAGCACCAAAAATAGAAAGGCAAGATTAGAGTTTGCAAAAAAAGCACAAAGGTGAGTCAGAAGAGCTTTGGAAATGTGTTTATGGACCGATAAGACAAAGATGAACCTTTATCTAAGCAATGGGAAAGAAAAAATGTGTAGAAAAAAAGGGAACTGCAAATGATCCCAAGTATACAGCCTCTGGAACAGGCCCTCTCAACTTTACTAATGACTTAATGTATGATGACAGTAGCAAAATGAATTTGGAAGGCTCAAAACCATATTGCCTACCAATATTCAAGAAAATGCCATCAGATTCATTGGGAAGTGCTTCATATTGCATCAGGACAATGATCCAAAACACTGCCAGTTCAGTCAAGGAATTTATAAGGGTAAAGAAATGGAAAGTCTTAGATTCAACTTAGAACTAGATTCAAATTCAATCTCCAGATTTAAATCCGATTGAACATGAATTTCACCAGCTGAAGAGGAGAGTAAAGGCAAAAACTCCCCAAAACATGCAACAATTGGAATTGGCTGCATTAAAGGCTGGGGAAAGTATTTCAAAGGATGAGACCAAGAGTCTGGTGATGTCTATGGGTCACAGACTCACTGCTGTGATTGTGCGCAAGGGATCTGCAACTAAATAATAGCTTTTAATATTTTATATCTGCCTTATGTTCAATTGTCTCAATACTTATGCTTACATCAATGAGTGGGATGAACTCTAAAAGTGCTGTTCTTTTTATTTGGTAAAAAAATGTATGCGTTGAAACGGCTAATAATAAAATGTGAAATTCTGTAGTTTTGTCTAATATTCATCTTTTATTCATCAAATTTGTAAATGTCTTGATTCCACAGCCAACAGAGCAATTTTGTATTTACTGTTCCAATACTTATGGAGGGGACTGAATATATATATATTCAGTCCCCATATATTGGAAATGCACAAAAATAAGACTTTATTAATCAATTATTTGCGATTATAGAAATACTGTATATGCACAGGTAAGTTTTTTGCAGTTTTGCAGAAAATGTAGGGAGAGTCTTTCCAATGATCCTAGGTTGAGTTTCAGTGATCTGATCACAAAGTGTTTTCGACAAGCATCTTAGGGCCTATGGGTTCTTTACAAGAAAAATCATTGCTGAAGACAAAGTCTTGATTTTTAAAAGTGAATATGCTCTGGTGATGGATGGATGATGATTCCAATCAATATTTCAGTTCAGCACCTCCAGATTGTTCTGTGAACTTCAGGTGAAGGTAGCTTGCAGGTCAGAGAATGGAGAAAATATGTTTGGTCCCTACGTTTCATAAATGTTTAACGTTATAGACAAGAACACTGAGAACCAGATTTATTTGACAGATTTAAGTTATGGATTTGAAAAAACAACATATTTTCAAAACAGAGTTGGTAGTCTGTCTGAATGACTAGTCTGTCTCAAGTAAGCCATGTATGTCCAAGTTGTACCATAGGGGTAAGCTTGTGGTGACCTGGGTTTGAACCTGGCTTGGCTCATGCCCCTGATGTGTTCCCCCTCTGTCTCCCTATACTTTCCAGCCAGTTCTCTAGTGTCCCATTTACTAAAAATATAAAGGCAGCTCTGTATAAGTAGCCTCTGATGTGTTTCTGAGCAACATCTGGATGTTATTCAAAGTCTCTCAATAGAGATGTTCAAATGAATAGGTAACAAAACCTTTTATTGCACAAATAAATATTATAGACCAGTGGATTATGCATTCATAATGAAAAGAAAACTATGCTAAAGCATGCTAAAACACTTCCTGAGAACTACATTTAATCCCTTAACTATATTTGGTACTCTGTTGCCACATGGCATCATATAATTTATGTTCATTTTCTGTAGTTATTTATTTATATTAGTTTTCATGGTGAAGAATATTTTTTTTTATGTTAAGAAGGCCAAGAAAAAGGTATAAGTTACTGTAACTGTAGGTGGGTGTCCATGTATGCACTATCCGAAGGATTTTTGGGATACTTCATAAATAAATACTACTTTTTAAGATATTACACATCAAAATAAATTAACTGCTTGCATGTAACAACTGAGGATGAGCTTGGTTTTTTAAGAACAATACTAAAAGGCAAATGATAAGGATTTACTCAATTTGAGAATTTAATTCCAAATACACTGAACAAAATTATAAACGCAACACATTTGTTTTTGCCCCCATTTTTCATGAGCTGAACTCAAAGATCTAATACTTTTTCTATGTACACAAAAGGCCTATTTCTCTCAAATATTGTTCACAAATCTGTCTAAATCTGTGTTAGTGAGCACTTCTCCTTTGCCGAGATAATCCATCCACCTCACATGTGTGGCATATCAAGATGCTGATTAGACAGGCCTTAGGCTGGCCACAATAAAAGGCAACTCTAAAATGTGCATAACCAAAGAATTCTGCACAAACTGTCAAAAACCGTATCAGGGAAGCTCATCTGCATGCTCATTGTCCTCATCGGGGTCTCGACCTGACTGCAGTTCGTCGTCGTAACCGACTTGAGTGGGCAAATGCTCACATTCGATGGCATCTGGCATTTGGAGAGGTGTTCTCTTCACGGAGCAGGGCAGGGCAGATGGCAGACAGCGTGTATGGCATCGTGTGGGTGAGCGGTTTGCTGATGTCAACGTTGTGGATCGAGTGGTCCATGGTGGCGTTGGGGTTATGGTATGGGCAGACGTATGTTAAGGACAACGAACACAGGTGTATTTTATTGTTGGCATTTTGAATGCACAGAGATACCGTGATGAGATCCTGAGGCCCATTGTTTTGCCATTCATCCACGACATCACCTCATGTTGCAGCATGATAATACATGGCCCCATGTTGCAAGGATCTGTACACAATTCCTGGAAGCTGAAAACATCCCAGTTCTTGCATGGCCAGCATACTCAGCGGACATGTCACCCATTGAGCATGTTTGGGATGCTCTGGATCGGTGTATACGACAGAGTGTTCCAGTTCCAGCCAATATCCAGCAACTTCGCAACAGCCATTGAAGAGGAGTGGACCAACATTCCACAGGCCATAATCAAAACCTGATCAACTCTATGCGAAGAAGATGTGTCGCACTGCATGAGGCAAATGGTGGTCACACCAGAAACTGACTGGTTTTCGGACCCCCCAGCACCTCCCCCCCTACCCCTAATACAATAAAACTGCACATTTTAGAGTGGCCTTTTATTGTGGCCAGCCTAAGGCTGAGTTGCTAAATAGGCCTTTTGTGTACATACAAAAAGTCTTAGATCTTTGAATTCAGCTCATGAAAAATGGGGGCAAAAACAAAAGTGTTGCATTTATAATTTTGTTCAGTGTAGATAAATATGTGACCCTGGACCATAAAACTAGTCATAAGGTTTTTTTATTATTATTATTGAGATTTATACATAATCTGAAAGCTGAATAAACATGTTTTTATTGACACATGTTTTGTTAGGATAGGACAATATTTGGCCGAGATAGAAGTATTTGAAAATCTGGAATCTGAGGGTGTAAAAAATAAATACAAATCTAAATATTGAGAAAATCGCCTTTAAAGTTGACCAAATTAAATTCTTAGCAAGGCATATTATCAGGGCTTAATTTGTGCCAGAACAAGCTGGATCCGGTACCTCCGAAATCCAATCCGGCACCTCATTTTATTGGATCCCCTCCTTACGTGCCAATGAAAGATGTTTGTGCTGACCTATAGTGTGCGCATATATGAAAAATCCTCTATAATGACCACCCTTGCAGCACATCCACATTTGAAATAAAGAACCCGAACATGCAAAAGACGCAACATGTGAACAGCTCTGCTCTCACAACATATAATGCATGGATCAATAGCCTACAGCAGGACCGATGCATGTATATAGGCGAACTCAGTCGCCTAGGGCGACAGCACAGTCAGGGCGGATTTTTAGATTATCTTTCAGACATTCCTTTGGAATTATTGCACTCATTTCAACAAGTTATCCCACGCTTAGTTACTCTAAATCTAAATTAACCCGCGCCACCCTCAACTGAGCGCCGTCAATAGGCTACTCTACAAGCAAAACATCCTAATGTACAATCATAAGTGTCAACATAACAATTAAAACTATCCAGACATGAATGGCTATTGGCGCAGGTGATGTCCGATGAGTTTTAAAGCCAGACACGTGCCTCTGAAAGGTAAGATTATAGCCGTTTTTGGTGAAATATAGGTTTGTTTAATTTAATCTATAAACCCATTGTATTTAATGCAAAGCAAATCAAGTCACCTAAACAAGCTGCATCTATCTTTTTTAGAATATGAAATGTTTTATTTTTGCTTCTAAACATTCTTAGTTTAAAAACAAGTTTAAATATAAGATATGTTGTATACATGTTTAAACTGTAAAATATGTCATATTAATAACTTTATTTGACGAAAATAAAAGCATTTAGGCATGAAAGAGAATTTAAAATATGTCAGAATAAATGAAAAACTAAAACAAAGCGAAACCAACAGAAACTAAATAAAATAATCAAAAATATACTAAATACTGCTGACCTTTAATTACTAAAACTCAAAATAAAACGCAAAATAACCTGTATAGGTTAGAAAACTGTTCACAAAATAAAAACTAAACTAAAATTAACCAAATTATAAAAAAATAAAAACGAAATGAAATGAAATTTATAGCGGAAATTGAAATATTAAAATAAAAGGGAATTAAAAAATGCTAAACTATAATAACCCTGACACGAACGTCTTTCATTGGAGGAAGAGGATCCGTCAAATGAGATGATCGGAGTTCGGAGGTACCGATCCGGACCGGGTTTGTTCAGATTAAGCGCTGTTTTGCGCTGCTCACCGAGGATTCTCCTAAATCTTCCCATGGCCACTTCAGGCTTGTACACTTAATTTGCATTTGCAGCTTTAATAGTGGATATTTATTATTATTTAGGTCTATTTATTTATTTTAAGTTGCAGTGGGGGAAAAATGAATAATCAGAAAACATGTCCGTGTCTGCTTTTATTTTCATGCAGTTGTATCAATAAACAAATGATCCAGTCTTTGTCATTGCTTTTTCATGTACTAGCCCTAATAAAAGCAACCGATGCACACTGCTAATCACTTAAAATGGCCCACCAATGTGATCACACGAATGCTCCGTTTCCTCTCCCTCCTCTAATCACATGCCGGATCCGTCACCCCACTTTGTTCTGGGACCTCGAATTTGACAAATTAAGCACTGCATATTACTAATCAAGAATTAAGTATTGATATATTTATGGTAGTAAAATTATAAAATATCTTCATGAAACATGATCTTTACTTAATATCCTAATGCTTTTTGGCATAAAATAAAAATGTATAATTTTGACCCATGCAATTTATTGTTGGCTATTGCTAAAAATATAAGTGCTACTTACGGCTGGTTTTGTGCTCCAGAGTAACATATATTAATTCAAATGTAATTTCTTTTTTTAATAATCAATAAAAAAAAATCATATACTGTATATGTGTGTGTGTGTGTGTGTGTGTGTGTGTGTGTGTGTGTGTGTGTGTGTAAAACAAGTGCTTATTTGAGTTACTGTTGCCTTTCTATCATCTCTAACCAGTCTGCCCATTCTCCTCTGACCTCTGACATCAACAAGGCGTTTTCGTCCAGAATATAACTAAAGTTGTTAACTAATGTTAACTAATCTAATTAGCCTTATTGTAAAGTGTTACCAAAATAACTTCTAATTTAAGTGAACTTAAAACAATATTCACATTAACTCATAATAATAAATGCTGTTTAGTTACAAATTTAGCTACCTGTGCCCTTCCGCAGAAATATACAGAAATTGAATAAAGTTATCACACCCTAAATTCTAAACTAAATACAGATACATACTTACAGCTATATAAAAGTTATTGATTTCTTTTTTTTTTTTATTCTTGATGAACAGACATCTAAAGCTGCTGGTTATTAAGTTGTTTTTGGCTGCTATTTCTTTGAGAGATTTCGCTGCTGAACACATGGATCTGACACGCATCTTATTTTCTCTCAACTCTCGTCACCTTTTCTGACCCATTTCAGGTCGGACCCATTTCAGTCTCTACTAATGATCTGACAAGTTAAATCGGGTGTTTAAGATGAAGGATGCTCCTTTTGAAAACCATTTCAGAGACATGTTCTTAATGTAACTCATATATAACATATAACATGCACGCACAGTTAAGGCAATTAACTGTTTAAGGCAGCTTTAATTGCCTTTTTGGTAACTTCATGCCTTAACCAACCACGACTTTGCATGCACGTAGTTTATTTCAAGCTTTGATAAAAATTGATACAGGCTACAGTGCACGCCGGTTTCCACATCTGAAATGCCTCTGGATTGATGTGATTGTAAAGACGTTCTGCAACTGAATAAAAGCACTGACACAAATAGCAGTTATGAGTGGGTTGCCAACTTTAGGCTCTGCCCCTGCGTTAACGACATTAAATAATTTGAATTCTTTAAACTTAAAAAATATTGGCCTGCGTTAACGCGCTAATTTTGACAGCACTAATACACACACACCATTTTTTTATTGATTATTTTGTCCAACCCTCAAGAAGAAATCGTTTTACTTCAGAAGAAAAATAAAATAAAATCACAAGTTGACCTCAGTCTCTGACTAGTCAGTTATTGGATGACAAGTAGACTATCCTGGCCCACCCGTAATTTGTGTAAAAGGATTGGCTAAACACAAAGCAGTTAGAAAATTAGTATGGACAGTAGCACACACACAACAGACTGACTGACCAGCTGAATGAGGAGGTTATTTAGGTCTGTCAGTGGCTTGTTGATGAGCAGTAGTTTCTCTGCAGCCTCAGTGTCTTCATTACTGTCTGATCTCTACAAAAAAGAGAAAGAGAGAGAGCATTATTAGATCGAGAAGAAAAAATAAGAGGGAAAAAGCAGGGGAAGCGAACAGAAGAAAATGAGGACAGTCAGTCATTGGGGGGATGCTTAGTGAAGAGAACTCAAGACCCAATGCAGCAGAGGATTGAGCGTCTGAGAGATTCCTGCTCATGTAATCATCACAGAAAGTACAGTAGCTTGAAGCTGGTGCTATTTTTAACATAGACGCTCCTCAGAGGTGCTGGGGTCTCTGCACACTGCCCAGCTCTGCTGCCGGAATTGAACAATGCATACAGCTTGCTGTCTACCAACAGCCACAACATCTTACTCTTTAGTAACAGCTGTCAGAGAGAAACAGACAAAAATAGACAACAACAGCAAAAAATGCATAAGAAATGCAAAGTTTGTTACCCATCAGCCATCAGCGAGAGTAGCGAGTCTGGTTCAAAAGTTCACACCGCTGTCACCAGCTGTCTTATTCTGGCTAATATTTCAGTGAATGTGAGTGTCTGGGATCCTCATGCAGATTGACAGACCGGGGCAATGAGATTACAGCAAGCCTTCGCTTAATAGAACTGCAGCTTTTCACACTTAAACTCCCTTCACTCATTTCAAATATTAATGATGGCGCTCGGGCTGACATTGTGAGAGAAACATGAACACGAGAAGGAAGGACAGTCAGCGCAGTGGGGAAAGTGCTCGGGAACATCTCGCTCATCATTATCACCCAAATGAATTTGGGTTGCACGGACACGTTTTAATAAGCTTTGCATTTCTCTCTTTCTGTCGTTGTCTTTTTTTTTTAGTGTAATGGAAAACTGAATTCCATTACACACTCCTTTTTTGCAATGTCCGTGCATAAATATGTATGGAAGGACGCTGAGTGAAAGAAAAAAGCCTTGGGTGGATAATGAGGGTTGAGGAGGAACTGACAGGGGAGTGACTTCCTGTGAGTCCTGTGTGCCACATATTTGACTTTAAAGTGCTGTTTACCACAAGTCTGCTGAAGCACACCGGTAAAAATAGCACCGGGAACTATTAGACGTCAAAGTGCTGGAAATTGAACACGAACGCTCGCATGTGCGAGCGCGCTCGGTAAGACTGACAAAGATGTCCGCGGTGAGTAATTATGGGTAAAAGGTGTGGTGGATCCACTCGGAGTGAGTTGCTGGATGTATGCTGCTGGTATCTGCATAGCAGTTGTCATTGCATAACAATCTAATCATCAGTGAGGAGTGGATACAGACATGAAACCCCTAAAAGCATGCCTTCGGCGACAGTAGCAGGCAAGCGTTCCCTGAGGATGGGGGGGCTGAGGGTGTAGGGAAAGGAGGGAAAAGAGAGTGAAATGAGGAGAATAGCTCAAGAAATGAGGGCGACAGAGTGAGAAATGTTTACAAACAAGAGGATGGGATAGTGAGAGAGGGGAAATTAAACATAAATGTATAACTACTGGAAAGAGAAAAAAATGGTGAGAGGATTAACAGCAGACTCTGACATGAGAAACAAGAAATACCAAGAAAAACATCTGGATAAACCAAGAAAGGACATCTGGATAAAATATTAAAAAAATACTATTTATTTGCATTATATTTTTATTTTATAGATTTTCCTGAAATCATTGAAATAGATTTTATGAAAAGTTTGTTTCACACTCAAACACTGGACAAAATGGAGAAATGGGAAAACATTTTTTTTTTATTGTAGATGTAAAGATTTTTATTTCTGGATGGGTCTGAAATTGGACAGAAGCAGAAAATAGAGGAATACGGCATTTAACATTTCTCAAGATTTTCTCTTTACAGTATTTAGTGGCCAGTTTTTTTAATTGTGATGTATTTTTTACACTTTTTTTTCACTATCGGTTATTATAAAAGTTATTAATTAGTTGTTGCAAGAAACAATAGCTTTTGACAATTCTCTGTTGTAGTATAGATTTGCCATATGTTAATGCCTCAAAAATGCTGTTGTTATTTTTCAAGAAGAATAAATAAATAAATAAATAATACATACATAAATAAGAGAAAACACAACTCACTACTTGGCCTCAGTATTCTACTAGTTGCTGGATGACTAGTAGACCACCCTGACCCATCTATCATTTATGCAAAATAAATGGTTAGAGACAAAACAGATGGAAAATGATATTGCCATTTTCCTCAGTTGAGACACTAGCAATAGTGATTAAAGCAATAATCTGAGTTGAAAACAAGTTCAGCTCTATAATATTTTCCCTGTGGTAGACAGTTAAAAGGATAGTTCGCCTTCAGTTTAGGGGTCGACCGATTATCGGCCTGGCCGATTATCGGCGCCGATATTAAGCATTTTACCGATTATCGATATCAGCCATTTTAAAAACAGATTTGCCGATAATTTTATTTTTATTTTTTTATGCAAACAAACATACTATTTACAGGTGACATTATTTATTGGTGAATAAATAATACAGGTGAAACTATTTAATGTTTAAATGCACTATTTGGCTCGATGCAGCCTGTCTGAGCTCAACACTCTGTGAGAGTGAGGCGATCTCTCAATCTCTGAGAGCAATCTCCGCCCACCGCTCATCTGATATGCAGAGAGTCACGAGTCCCACCAATCAACGCGGAAAACTGAAGGCAGTCTCACACCGAAAGCACTTGCTAACTGGAGCTGCGTCAGTGATCACGCATCAGTTGTCTCTCAAAGGTAAGGCAGCAGCAGACGTTGCTGAAGTTACAAAACACCTCAATATAACCTATGATGTCCGCGATGCGGAAAATGCGGGCGGAATCGCGGAATGCAGTCATATAATGGAATTTACCGTATAACGCGGAATGTCATGGAATGTGTCGAAGTTTGGATGAATTAATCAAAAGTAGGTCAGTACACTTAAATCGACTATGGACTATGGATTAGTATCTATAAATATTAAGCTGCAAAAACACTATTTAAATATGAATCCTGCATGTTCTGCATCTCTGTTAATGAATGACACAGACGTGCGGTTTCATTTACTGCACACATACTGAAACGCGTGCTGCTCGCGGTGTTTTCAGCATCTGCCGTCTCACTAAATGAGGACATAAATACATGAACAACATCCCCAGAACTGCTTGGAGAGTCACTTCATGAGCATTTGACCGTTTCATTTGAGTAAAACGATCGTCATATCATATATACATAGGCTACAGAAACTTAAAAGGTCCTCATGGCAACCTGTCAAAATAGAAGTTCGGTTTAGCCGAATATATTACTGTGGTGCAGTAGAATATACGTAATACAACTACAACAATTATTACAACTTTTGTTGAGAATAATCACACAATACGCTTAATACGTTTACTTTAAGTTTTACAAAATGTTTACAGGATGCTTCTGGGTGATCCCTGCACTTATGTTATTATTAATATTATTAATATTACTGTTTATTTAATGTTGTTGTTATTAACAGTTTTCAGAATTAAAGACATGTTTAAAAGCATTTAAAGAACGTTTTTTTGTCAGAGCTCTTGTTATTATTAATTTTGGCATTCATTTTCATTTTTACACCAGACACGTATATCGGTTCAAAATATCGGTTATCGGTCTACTTGATCTGTAATAATCGGTATCGGTATCGGCCCTGAAAAACACATATCGGTCGACCCCTACTTCAGTTGGTCCCCATTGACTTCCATAGTATGAAAAAAAAACCTATGCAAGCCAATGAGGACCAACCGAAGGACAAACTATACCTTACTATCACATACAAAAACAGTCTATGATGATAATAAAAACAAAACCTCCTGACTCTACAAAAGTAGTTCCAATTTAGTTCCAGTAAGGCTTATGTCCGTTTCATACCGCAAGCGTGAGCGGCGTAGAAGCGGAGCGTATGCAGAGCAGGAGCAGCGCGCACCCATTGTGCTTTCATACTGGCAGCATTCGTCACGTGCAGCTGAACCGTGGCTTGTACTGCAATACAGACGAGTATCGTCATTTCGGTCATATTTTCCAGCGTTCTCCTCTGAACACTGTGTGCCATGTGCTTTGATGCATGATATGGCCAGCATACTTTGTGATGCAACAGTGTCCCCCCTCTGTCCCACACACATATGTAAATAACATATAAATAGGTAGTTCACACGATACACTTGCATTACCGCTGGAAGTAGGGGTGCTGCAGCACTCCCTGGTATGTAGCCTAAGACAAAATGGGGGGCTGGGGGTAAAAAAATAAAATAAAAATTGTAACAGAAAATAAATACAAAAATGAATTTTATTAATTAGTATATTCATTAAAATTAATATAAAAAGAAGCCTAAGCCTACAAAGACAATAAGCAACAGTAAAACACGAATTAAGTTGAATCAAATTATCACATTTAAACTTAAACTGACTTAGGAAGTCGTGTGTTGCCATGACTTTTTGATCATATTATTACCTGTAACATGTCTGTGCCATACCCAAATCAAGAATTAATGACCATTTCTACAGGCATTGCAAAAAATACAGCAGAGAAAGATTGAGAGCATCTATTTACCTCAGCAGCACATCTCACGTTCTCGCATTCTCGCATCTGCAGCGCTTATTTTGATCTTTAACGTTAGTCTTTCCTATTCTTGGAACAAAATTAATGCTTAAGATTAATTCAGTATTACTCTTAATAATTTTTTTTTAAATTAAAACTTCAGCAATGCTACAATGACAAAGCTGCTTATATTAAACATAAAACTTTTATTAACAGAAGGAATAAGACATACCCGCGTTGTAACAAATAAATAAAATGTTTTTGGATTTTCCCCTTACTTCAAATTAATGCTTAGTTTGGCTCATTATTAATAATAATAATAATAATAATAATTAAAAAGGCTGTACAATGATAAATTCACTTAAACTTTGAACTTTTATTAACAATATGAATAAGGGAAATATGCTTTACCTGCATTGTATCACAAATAAATAAACAGTCTTTGGATTACCCCTTTCTTAACATTTACATTTATGCATTTAGCAGACATTTTTATCCAAAGCAATTTACAGTACATTCAGACTATGCATTTTCTTTTTCAGTATGTGTGTGTTTTTAAAACAATCATAGTTTGTGGTTCATTATTAGCCTATTAAAAAACATCGGCCATAAAATAGTACAATGGCAAATTCGCAAAGGCCTATATTAAACATCTAACTTTTATTAACAAAATGAATAAAACGGATATAGCCTACTTGCGTTGTATAAGGTCTTTTCCCTCTTTTAAAACAAATGCATTGTGGTTTATTATTATATTTATTTTTAATGAAAACAGCCACAAAAAAGACAAACTTACTTATATTAAACAAAGAAATTAAACTTTTATTAACAAGAATTGCATTTTTGGATCAGTGTGTTGCATCATTCTCGTCACGTGACATGTGCATTATGTTGCATTATCAACATAATTCCTGGTGGAGTTATATGTGATAACTAGGTTTTACTAAATAATTTATACATGTGCTACAAAAAAAAATATACTTCATATTTTGACCTATAATACCCTAATTTTACGTCCTTTGTAAGTGCTGCTATAAGGAGTGACAGGCCCATATTAATTTCTCTGAGTGACAAGTTATTCAGATTTTTGAATATCAGCATAAAGTCCACTTAGCAAATTATTCAGGTTAAATCAACAGTAGATTCCCAAAATACTCATTGTTAAATAACAGTTAAGCGGTACTTTTGAAATAGCTACATTAAAAAAAATATTTAAGGGGGCATTATTTTGATAAGACTTTAGTATTGGGACCAATTCTCACTATTAACTAGTTGCTTTTTTTGCATGCCATTAATGAAATATTGTCTGTTTAATAGTAATTATAAAGCACATATACTGCATGACCATATTGTACATTTTTAATCTTACCCAATACCTAAACTTAACAACTACCTTACTAACTATTAATAAGCAGCAAATTAGGAGTTTGAGGCAAAAGTCGTAGTGAATGGTTTGTTAATAGCAATAATTGGATCTTAAAATAAAGTGACTATTATTTTTAAAATATATACAATTTTTCCAAATTTAGGGTCAGTAAGATATTTGTTATTATTTGAAAGAATTCTCAGTAACTTTACAATACATTTCCATTTGTTACAATATTTATTAATCTGTATTAACGTTAGTTAATAAAATACAGCATTGTTCTTCTTCCCCATTAAATAACACTGATACAATGCTCAGCGTAAATGAGTACACCCCCTTTGAAAAGAACATTTTAAACAATATCTCAATGAACACAAAAACGTTTTCCAAAATGTTGACAAGACTAAGTTTTATATAACATCTGTTTAACTTATAACATAAAAGTAAGGTTAATAATATAACTTACAGAACAACATTTTCAGTTTTACTCAAATTAGGGTGATGCAAAAATGAGTACACCCCACAACAAAAACTACTAAATCTAGTACTTTGTATGGCCTCCATGATTTTTAATGACAGCACCAAGTCTTCTAGGCATGGAATGAACAAGTTGGCGACATTTTGCCAGATCTATCTTTTTACATTCTTCAAGAATGACCTCTTTTAGAGATTGGATGCTGGATGGAGAGTGATGCTCAACTTGTCTCTTCAGAATTCCCCATAGGTTTTCGATTGGGTTCAGATCAGGAGACATACTTGGCCACTGAATCACGTTCACCCTGTTCTTCTTCAGAAATCCAACAGTGGCCTTAGATGTGTGTTTAGGATCATTGTCATGTTGGAATAGTGCACGACGACCAAGGGTGTGGAGTGATGGTAGCATCTTCTCTTTCAGTATAGAGCAGTACATTTGTGAATTCATGATGCCATCAATGAAATGCAGCTCCCCGACACCAGCAGCACTCATGCAGCCCCACATAAGGACACTGCCACCACCATGTTTCACTGTAGGCACCATGCATTTTTCTTTGTATTCCTCACCTTTGCGACGCCATACAGTTTTGAAGCCATCAGTTCCAAAAACATTTATCTTGGTCTCATCACTCCAGAGTATAGAGTCCCAGTAGTCTTCATCTTTGTCAGCATGGGCCCTGGCAAACTCTAGGTGGGCTTTTTTTGTGCCTGGGCTTTAGGAGAGGCTTCTTTCGTGGACGGCACCCATGCATGCCATTCCTCTGCAGTGTACGCCGTATTGTGTCACGGGAAATAGTCACCCCAGTTTGGTTTCTACTTCTTTAGATAACTGCAGTGAACTTGTATGTCGATTTTCTTCAACCCTTCTCATCAGAAGACGCTCCTGACGAGGTGTTAACTTCCGTGGATGACCTGGACGTCTCTGTGAGATGGTTGCAGTTCCATCTTTTTTAAATGTTTGTACCACTTTTGCTACAGTATTCTGACTGATAAGTAAAGCTTTGCTGATCTTCTTGTAGCCTTAACCTTTCTTGTGTAAAGAAATTATTTTCTTTCTCAGGTCTTGTGACATTTCTCTTCCATGTGGTGCCATTGCTGACAGCATGAAATGGGAAGGGGTTTTCTTTAAGTAACACCCTTTTATAGTCAACTGTCTGCTGTGTAATGAATAATTAGACTCACCTGTGGTTGAATTCTTGTTAAATTAGACATTTGTAGTCTAAAATTTTGCTTTGCTCCAGAGACTTTCAGTGGGGTGTACTCATTTTCGCATCACCCTAATTTGAGTAAAACTCAAAATTTTGTTCTCTAAGTTATATTAGTAACCTTACTTTCATGTTATAAGTTAAACAGATGTTATATAAAACTTAGTCTTGTCAACTATTTTGGAAAATGTTTTTGTGTTCATTGAGATATTGTTTAAAATGTTACTTTTCAAAGGGGGTGTACTCATTTACGCTGAGCACTGTATACATACAACCTTTGATTTAAGTTATGTATTGAATGTTGGAATCAACATTCACTAAGATTAATAAATTCTTTAGAATTATTGGTTCAGTGATAAGGTGATATTATTCATCAATAAGGTGTCCTTGTTACAGTGTAATCATACATTTACGTAATGAACAATATTAATTTACTACATGTACTTACTACTAGGGCTGTCGTGATAACCACAATATCGCAATACCGCACTATTGATGAGCATAACCGCAGAGGAATGCAACTACCGCAATATTTCCGTGCTTATATATATATACATGCGGTAATACTGCATACCGCTTTATTGAGCCAAACAAAAATAACAGCAAGGGAAATTCCTTCACCACCACAGCCCTACTTACTATATAGTTAGGGTTAGGATTAGGGTTTGGTTTAGGGTTACTTGCATGTAATTATGCATAATTTATTGTTATTATAATAGTAAGTGCATGTAACGTGCAACACGGACACCTTAAACTAAAGTGTTATGAATTATATTTCATTATTAGTTCGTGTGATTAACTAATATTAACAAATAGAACCTTATTGTAAAGTGTTACTTTAATCCAGTTTAAATAAATTGTTTTCTATTTTAACTATATATATTGATGTGATGACAAAACTGAATATTCAGCATCATTACTCACATGATCACATTAAATGAATCATTCTAATATGCTGAATTGGTGCTCAAGAAATATGATCATCATCAGTGTTAAAAACAGTTGTGCTGCTTAATATACAGTTTGATGGCCTTTTTCACAAACAGCCATATTCATAAATTTAAACAACTGAAATCGGAGACAGAACTAAAGAGTAATACGTACAGAGGCCAATAAAGAATATGACAGAGAAAGACTGTCCTCCCAATTACAGATAAATCATTTAACAAAAACCTATGCCAAGGCAGACAAATTCCCCACTACACTGACACTATACAAACAGGCAAATACTATATCTAGCTAAAACTCCATAAATAACTTTTCCTGTCACAACAAGACACCTTCCTATGTGGCATATATACTGCACCACCAGAGCCCCCCACTACAGTGAAGACATGTTTCATGCATTGGAAAAAGAGACATGCCATTTCCAGGCTCAAGGAAATGTGCTTGTTTGTGGGGATCTGAATGCAAGACCGGGATTACGGTTTGACTTCACGGATACACAAGGAAGTAAATATATGAATAAATAAGATGTCCTGTGTAAATAACATTTAGCCTTTCCAGAGAAATAAGCATGACTGTCCATAAGAATATGAAAGTCATATGAAGGGACACATTCAGGTGAATCATACAGTATTTATAACAGAGGTCCCTCATTTCTCAGAGCATTATTATAAACAATACTGTATTTATCAAAAGGACAAACTAACATTAGCAAAAAGTTCAGTAAACTGTACCATACAGTACCAACAGAATACAGTCAATCAATAAGAGCAGAGATGCATAATTCCCTGGGTGCCTATAACTTACATTCAAGGTGTTAGTCTATCTGTGAAAAATATTAATACAAAATTTTAAAGAACTTAAAAATATATATAAAAAAATAAACATTGTAATAGATTTTTTTAATGAAAGAGATTTATTATATTTGACATTCTATCTGGCACCAATAACTCTTCTCCAAAATTCCTGAAATTGGTGTGAGGGGAAAACTACAGCCTTATTAAATCAATGCAGACTGAAAGTGAATGTGGAATTACAAACAGCAACAAAAGAACTTAACAGTTTTCTCAGGATAGTGGAATGAATGTTACAGCTTAAGCCCGACATTATTCAATATGTCCAGCAACATGTGCAACCATCAATCAATGAACAAGGTGGAACCATACTTCACACAAATCCAAATCTAACAGCTGCTCTGCCCAGATAGATCTGCTGCCTTGCACTGAACAGGATTTAGTGAATACCACCAGTCAACTCCAATAAAACAACAACCATGACCTTCTAGAAAAGATCCAAATCCCAGAAACCACTACACATATTCACATTCGGAACTAACCACATAAGACACTCATCACACTACTATAATCTAGTACAAAAAATCAATTCCACAGGAAACCTTAACTCTGCTGTAAATATACTGAGAGCTAATAGTCACAGGACCATGTATGTCATAAAACGAAAATGCCCTTTAGAAACTCTTGTTTGAATTTGACCAGACAAATTAGAATCTGCAGTTTTGCCCATTGCCCTTCATGCCAATGGGACGTAGAGTCCAGTAACTGAAACATCTGAAAAATAAGACAAATGTGTAATTGCAAGGCACATTCTATAAAATACTCAATGAATGCACCAACACACACACCAAATATTCCATAACTATAAAGATATAAAACAAGAAATAGAATTCTGTAATCACCTAATATAATTTTAAAACCCCGCAATACTAAAGGTGCAGTCAGTGAATCAGTGAATTTTTGTGGACATTGTATATTGTCATAAGCGTAGTGATGTATAAAGACCACATAAAAGACACTTTCAAACCAGGACACAAGACACTTTTTTTGTCCTCACCTTAAATTCCTGACTGTGCGAATTCTTAATAAATATTATTCTTAAATGATACTGTATTCCACGAATACAACAACACCTGCTTCATACCCTATCTTTGTCAGAGGATAGGCAAACAAACACACAAATAAAAAGTATCACTAACCCAATAATGCATAAAGGTGGTCAAACCGACCTGTATTAATTTCCTATGGAGTTTGGACTTATAGTATTTTTGGATAAATTTTCAATAATACATTAATTTCTTATAACTTTATGGATTTCTATAGAATCTGTCGGTCATTTTTTTTGCTATGTGCCAAGAAGACATAGCAACAAGAAGTTGCTTTAGACACCAAGTCTGAATTTACAATATTCATAAAACATTTATAAAACATAAAAAATACCTGGATAATCTACTATTTCTGCTACTAGTTCACATCCAATGGACACTTGACGATCCATAGGCCATGGGAGAAGAGCCGTGAGTGGCAATGAAATGACACAACTCTATAGCTTTATACCTATAGATATTGTACATTCAAATGGCATTCATACAACACATGCTTGATAATACTTTATTCATACACATGAATACTTCTTTAACAGTCTCAAAGTTATTTGTCAAATGTAGAAGCTACTCAGACAGTGAGTGATTTCAGACACAGCAGAGAAAAAACACAGGAAAGCACAGCTGAGGGCCCAGAAAAGGAAGATATGCAAACTCGGTAACACTTTAGAATAGGGAACACTTATTCACTACTAATTACAACTTTTCCCTCAATATAATTCCTAATTGGCTGCTTATTAATAGTTAGAGAGGTAGTTGTTAAGTTTAGGTATTGGGTAGGATTAGGGATGTAGAATAAGGTCATGTAGAATTAGGCATTAATATGTGCTTAATTACTACTACTAAATGGCTAATATTCTAGTAATATACATGCTAATGAGCAACTAGTTAAGAGAACCTAAAATAAAGTTGACCGCAAACTCTGCCCAAAAGTTATTCTTAAAAAGTTGCAAATTGTATATGAAACATTCTGTATCTATCTGGAAAGACAATTTTCACATGATCTGAGGAAAATGTGGAATATAGCAGAATATTTTTTTTTCAGTAGATCTAAATTACTTTGTGTTTGTTTAGAAAAGGTACTAGTGTACTAATGTAATGCATTTAAAAATTCTACATTTTGTAGAATTTATAGTATAAATAGTTCACACAAAAATGATATCAAGTGCACTTCAAGTGTGGAATGTTGGCCACAAACTAATGTTGCTGGAAGACAGACTAACTTTCTACAAGGGTGTTTACACATCGTTTTCAACTAAAAATGGCAAAAAATTGTATGTGTTCTGGGCCTTTAGGCTATTAAAAATGCAAACTTGTAAAAGTGCAAGTTTAAAACAAAACAAAAAAACACGGTTGTTGTCTCTATATTAACTATGGAAATATAAATTTGTGAAAACGGTGACATGCGCATAGCTATTACGTGTTCAGTATATGCATATGGATAATGGGGCATAGTTTTTTTTAATAATTTTTTTACGAACTGACATCGCTAACTACCTGGCAATAATAAGACCAAAATGAGACAGAGCCTGTCCTTTAACATAATACACAGGCATCAGGGAAACATTCTTTCACAAAATTATTAATAATTTACAAACTCTATATATTCTGTTTTTTTATATATTTTTATGTAACTGTTATCAGTTGTTTGCACAATTATGTGTGCAATAACACATAACAATTTTTTTTTATGTTCATTGTATGCAACACATCAGCAAATGCTTTGACTATACAAATGTACAATTACTTTGACACATTTGCTAGCAAATCAAAAGTAAAATAGAGAGAAAGTTACCTGCAGGGCCAGTCGGACTACAGACGAAAGGTTTTTGAGCAGGCAGTGGACGATGTCCAGCAGATAGAGGAGCAGAGAAGAGCAGCTCTTCATCCCTGAGTGCATTTCTCTTTCCAGATACACACCAGAGACTTCCACAAAGACATTAGACACCACCTCAATCACACCTGAGAAGAGATAAACGCAAACAAAATCATTCTTCTATACATCCATCTGCTCTGATTGTCCATCTGATGGACACAAGCATAACCCATCTGATTTAAGATATCTGCTAATTGCGTAAACAACTGCCTGTCTTTTGTAAATTACATTACACTCAATTTACTGTTTGAAATGGTCATAGTTACATACAGTAATGAAGCATAAAGTATCAAGATTTTCAGTTTATGGTGGAAAAGGTGCTGTATGTAGGATTTTGATTCTACTAAAGCACAAAAAATACCATACTATTTTTGCAGATATTTAAGAAACATGCAAAGTTAACGCACTTGTTTATCTGAAAACCAATGCTACAGTCAGTTATTCTCCTTTTAAAATGTGTGTTCCGGCCCGGAATGTTTGTATTTGTTGTGGTTTCTGAAACCCGCCCACTGCCAGTTTACCCAATTGTATTTTGGCACGCCGGGTTGCCTAGTTGGCGGAAAACACAGCGTGTTTCATGTCATTCATCGTCATGTGCACTCATTTCTGTCAGTGTTCTTAATCTGGCAACCTGCATCAAGTCTGAGGAGGAGGGGCCGGGTGAAAAAAACCCTCTCCAATATTTTGAATTAAGACTGCAATACCTAGTTCTACACACAGCACCTTTAAGGTAGACAGGAATTTGAAGCTTAACTTAAAGCTGCAGTCCATAAGTTTTCTTCTGTGAAGCCATCTCTGTTTTAAACCTGAAACTGCAGTTATTTACAGATAATTTTCTTTACGTGGGTTGTGCATCGGCACGGCTCCTCAGCGTGGATGACTCTAATGTTTTGGAACAGTGTTTCCCATTCAATAGTTAGTCTGTGGCGGCCCACCACAGTCCAATCTGTCCTGCTACAGTTTCATAATAAACCAACATTTATACTCTTCATTATAACATAAAATGTCTTTAACGTTGTGTTTCATGTCACTGCTTTCACAAATTGTCCGTCAAACGGACTAAGCATAGCATGGCTTTATCGCTTCATCAAGCCTGTTTGCGCTGCATGCTGCAAAGCCAAGCGCACACTTTGCGCACGCGATCAGCTCGTGATCCGGTGTTTTCCACGTCTCAGAGCCTGTTTTTAAATGTGCTGTGAGTTTAGCGCGCATCTGAGAACGCAACGGGCACCAGTTACGCATTGTTTTCACATCAACATAATGTTAATAGCCAAATGTTGACAGTATTTTGTTAGATCTAAAATGTTGACAGTATTTTGTAAACCTGTTTTCACAGAAGCTGGAGTTTTCCATCAAAATAAAGTTCAACTGCAGTTTCTGCCAAAATAAAAGTTAATACGTTTATCTCTTGCAAGCAAGGCCTAAAAATAACAGATGCAAACAAATAAAATATTGTTCAAGCATAGCAAGCTCACTGTTTATTTGGATGAAATATATATATATTGTGGTGAGTGTTTAAATGAATCTATTTCTGAGGGGAACTGACTTCAGCGAAGTTTCGATGGCATTTTTTCCCCTCTTATCACTGCTCTTCCATAAGCGCCACCTGCTGTCAGAGAGTGGAATTCAGCATGTCTACTGCTTTTGTTTTATGCAGGTTTTATCATAATTTCACAAAACTGAAGTCAGTCAATTCTGTTTTTGCTTTAAATGTTCACATAGTACAATCAAATTTAAATAATAAAAAACTGCTCATGCTACATCTACATGTAGCATTATTGTATCGTGATTAAAATGCAATGGTTGATACTAAATTCAAATGGCATTTTTTTTGTTATTATTATTAAAGGGTAACTAAACCCCTGGTCAGAGCCTAACTCCACCCACTAGCAATATTTGAAAAATGCTGGAAAAGTTGGCAGAGCCCAGCGGAGACACAGAGGAGGTTAGTAAGTGCCATCATACGTCACAGGGGTATGCGATGTCCAATAGGAAAATTAAACAGCAGTTGCCACCGCTCAACCTGTATATTGAATATATATTGAATATTGAATAACCTGAATATTTTTACACCATATATTGTAGAATTAAAACACTTTATAACCAAATGTCAAAACATTCACTCGAATTTACTTGAAAAATATTTGTGGCTGGTAGATTTTCTCATGTAACCAGAACATTTTGTTTGTACCATGATTAAAATGGCATATGTGGCAAAAAGTTAGTTTTAGGCCCTGCTTGCACTGTAGAAATTGGGACAAAAGTATTGTAATTTCCCTACTGTAGAATAAGGTAAAATAATATACCTGTGTCATTCATTTTACAGTGTAATTTTTTTCCAACATATGGCAATTACTGTCATAGGAATAATAATATAACATTATTATTATTATATTCTAATTTGTTTGGCTTCCAAATGTACCAGTGTCATTTAGACTGAGACACTATATCTCAACTAAAAAGAGAATTGAGTCCCCCTTTAAACCTCAAGTGCAAGTCAATTCATCAGCTTTTTTCTTTAAGTTTGCACACCGAACCTGTGTTGGAGTTCTTAATTTTAAACCACCAAAGTGCACCACATAGATTAATTTAACTTTAAAATGTACTAAATTTTCTTACAGGGGGACCCCCCTAGAATGACTGAGGTCCACCCCACCACAGTCTCAAAAAAATCCTGTGGGAAACACTGTGGAAGTATAACTCAAATAAGAATTTTCACCAGATGTCATCTGAACAATCAAGTAACAAGTCTGCCTCTTTTGTTCTGACCAACTGAGGAAAAAAGCATTACAATAAATCGTGGTACCAATGGTGATTAAATCTAACGATCGTTAGCGCATATCACATCAAACGTGCAAATTGTTATTATTGTTATACTTTGTTCACAAACTGTTAATGTTAACAACATCAGCATTGTGTGATAACATGTCTGTAGTGTGTAGATTTACATTTCTTTACAGATAATCTCTAATACCATTCGAATTTCATATTAAGAAATTATTTTAACCAAAAAACGAATTATTCTTCCTTAGAACTGGTTCTCTTTAAAATACAAAACTTGTGTAATCACAGGCTATCTGTAACCAGATGCACATTTAAAACTGGAATATAATCTAATTTCAGTCTTACAGGTTTCATAAACACATAATCCTTTCTGGATTACAATCTGCCATCCAAATGATACATTGAATTATTCCAGCTGCTGTGAGAAAAGGCTATAAACAATCTGCCAACTGCAGCATACTCACATGCGATATAGCCAACTATCCGGGACAACAACTTTATGTTTACAGATGTGACGTAATAATGCAATGCCATGCTTGAATTTCCCGCGAAAACCTACCAGTACCACTCAAATTAGAAAGCATTATTATAAGCTTACTGTTGTGAATCAGGCTAAGGTAAAGAGATTTTTGAATAAAGGCTGGTTATATGCTAAAAAACAGATTTTGGATAATTTTAACAAAAAAGTTACGGACTGCAGCTTTAACTAATCTGATTTTACTTAATTTACTATATATACAGTTGTAGTGTGTTTATATAGTGTGGAGTAAGACGTTTTTTTTATAAATACAAATGACTAAAGTTTAAAATTGATCAGTTTATTCCTGATTTTACCCCCCCCCCCCCACAAAAAAAATTAAAAAATAAAAAATGTAATAAAAAAATGTAATAAGTCTCTTGAGCCATAAAAGCAAACACAGACCCCAAGTACCTGGGATTCAGTTATCAACGTTTATTTTGGGCATATTCAAATAAAGTCCTTAAATCCTCCACATTTACATTCACAGACTACATTCTGCTTTAAATCCAAAGCCACATGATTCAGGTCCCAATGACCTTTCAAATTAAAATGCAGTCTGACCTAAACTTGCAAAAGACCAGATGTAAAGATAAATACTGAAGTCTTCTCATTTAAACCTTTAACGATTATTTAACTTAAAGGATGCCAAAAAATGATTTTTACATAACTCCACTGTACTATACTGGGTCATATTTTTTTTGTTAATTCAGGGGAGCAGCATGAATGGCAGACCTTGGGTTTCTATATTAAGTGCACTGTACAATACAAATAAGCACAAATGAGTACTTGTTCCTTTATGGTCATTTCTCAATATTCTTTTACAATATAAGTCTGAGATACAAAACATTAAAAAGTCATTTTTATTCCAAATGACAAGAAATACATGATTTTCCACAAAAGCAAACAGAAGCCTTGCCTTCACCTTATCATGACCTTCTTTCTCAGTATTGTTGAAATATTAAGATTTAATGTGTTCCTCAAAAATGGCACTCTCTGTATAATATTGATTAACTATATGAAATATATACGTCGATATCAAAATAAATATTCTGTCCCCATATCTTGAATTTTGTGATCAATCTAAAGGCATTTTATTAGACTGAATCATGCAGTGGTTGTGATTCATAGTGTAAATGCACATTCACACTAGTCTAGACTTCACGTAATGAATGCGTGCACTCTGTAGGGGTGTTTTAAATGGTTTTTGCAAGATACTCGATAATGTCAAATTGCACATTGTTAAAACAAAAATTACGATATTATCACTGACGATATATATCACACACCCCTAGGGCAGGTAACATTCTTGCTTTTAGAAAACAATTGTTTATACAAAATGTCTTCAGTGCATTGTAAATCATACATTTTTCTTAGTTTGTTTTTCTGGAAGGGAATTTTAAATAAACATATTTCAAAGCGATCAGCTCAGATTTTTCTATTTGCTATGGTGTTTAATCAAACAACACCAAACACTTAAATATTTAATGTTTATTTTCAAAAATTTGTTTAACCTTTAACATTTAACATTTTAATATTGACTAAACATAAGATGTTCTGGGACTAGATTCGTGAAACTTTCTTATAGCTTCCTAGGTATATGACTTTCTTCTTTCAGAAAAATCCAATCGGAGTCACTTATAAATACTAAAAAGCTTTAGCAATTATCGTGATATGCAAATTTGATATCATCGCATGCCACCTTAACACACCTTGTACCAGGTGATCAATATATCCAAACTCACACAGAAGGACCCACTTCTCTATACTAAGGAAAGCACACACTCCACGCTAAATATAGAGGATACTATCAATTCACTGCATTGTTGCTCCCTGGGGACTACAAACTCAACACAAACAACACCAAAAAGCTGAAGTGCCTACTTGGAACACAGACAATTTCCAGTTCCAGTGTATTGGGAAAGGCATGAGAAAGCAAGTGAGTGTGTGCGCTGAGTCTTCCAGTCCCAGCAGTAATAATCAGGAGGAGTTGAGTAAGACCTGAGGCTATCATGCTGTTTATCTGAGATTAGTACTGCAGTTATCAGAGGTGAAGGACCCACGCATGTAATTCGCCACTTGACAAATTATGCAAGATGAATACCACGGCAATGCCATCAACAATACAAATCCACTGCCGAACGAAGAAAACACAGCTAAGGCTGTCACCTTTAATACAGGGGAAATACAGATGAAACCGGAACTGCCGCTTGGAACGTTCACAATTTAGGTGAATTATCATAAATGCACACGGTGCAAAAATTACTTCTGAAATTGTATGTAAATATATTGAAGTGAAATGCATACGCAGGTCCTAAAAGAGCTGAAAGCAGTATTTCAGTGCCGTCTCAAACACAGAGAGCTTCTTGCCAGACACTGAATATTTATGCTTACAGCTGTACAGTTAAATTGATGTAACTTACTTTCTTTTGGCACCAAATTTATTGCTATTACTTCCAGTAAAATGAGTCCTGCAAATACGACTTTAGGATATGGTTGTTTTTCCGCCTCCACGAGCAAAGCAAAAACAAACAAGTCAGCAGTTCACATTTTACGAGGAAATTCCTCTTACTACCCTCGTACGGCAGTCAGAAAGCAGATGTGTGACACAAAAGTCAGGGTAAATAACTGAATACTTACAATAAGCCACACGTTTGTGTGTTAAAATGCCTCAGTGCCAGCTGGACATTTTACATTTTTTAAGAAATTTACTACACTGTCAGCCAAAATGTAAGGCAGCATCAGTAACAAATGAACCACTTTGCAATAAAGTCCATTGTATTAATATTAGTCTTTGTTATGAATGTTATTTAATACAAATCTAATTGTTTATTGTTATTTGCAACTGTGATTTTAATACTGCAATAATGAATCTTGAAACGAATATTAAGATTAAGAGGTGTTTTGTAAGTATTTTTGATAACACTTTAGACTACAAAGACATTCACTTTTAACTAGTTATATGCATATTACTAGCATATTAGCTGTTTATTACCTTAAAGCACATTATAATGCCTTTTTTTGTATGACTATATTTTAGATCCATTAACCCAACCCAATACCTAAACATAACTTCTAAAACAACTACCTTACTTATTATCAATAAGCAGCAAATTATACGTTTATTGAGGTATAATTATTCTCTAATCTAAAGTGTTACCGTATTTTCATTGTTAGTTCATGTTAATGAATTTAGACAAAACAATCTAATGTTGTAACATTACAACCTAATGTAATCAGTGTTACCCGATACAATACACTACATTTTATTGAAAGTAGATCCCCACACAAAAAGTGTGGGCACCCCTGATTTAAACTACGTTAAAATAGCAGGATTTTCGAGAAGGGTCTGGCTGCAGACATGCACTTACATTTTCAGACTTGCACTCTCAGACACCTGGATTTCCACAAGTGAAAGACTAAATATAGTATTTTTTATTGTTGATGCAAACTATACAGACCATATGAACGCGCATTAAGAAATGCATTAAGTGATATTAAAAGGACCAACTCTGTGCAGGCAAGCAGACGAGCCCAGAACGCAATGCGTTAAGTTGCACATTAAACATTTTCCTCCCATAGAAAATCATTATAAATAAAACACCTAATAATGGACAAAGGCAATGACACAAACTTTGCACATTGCGTTTATTCTGGGATCACCTGATTATCTGTACATATTAATTATGTTTTAATAATGAAGAGAAGCATATTGAGTTTGGTCTTTATAATCTCAGTTCGTTATGCCACATTTTGAGGTATGGAAGGAAAAGACTATGCACATTATATTAATAAACTGTATATATATTGAATTTGATCTTTTAATAGCACTAAACGGATTAAGCCATATTAAGTGTTTATGATTTTCTACAGGAGGTTTCAAAGCACTACATGAGAGCATTACGTTTATATTCTGCTGTTCTGTGGCCATGTATTTGCAGGTCTTGTCTTTTTCTGTTACAGATGGCTTACAGGACCCCATATGTTATGATATTAAATTAGTTTTAATCGCTTAACCACCACAGCGTCATGTCTCCATTGGTAACACGGACGATTTGTGTGGATTGCAAGTGATGTCGCAGGCAGCGAAGAGTGCAAGTGATTGCAAGTGATTTCGTGATTTAGTTTCTTTTTTCTTGTCTTCACCACCTGGCTACTTGTGTAAAATGTTGAGGTTCAATTAAAAAATAATTAATACATTAAATTAAATAAAAAATTAAAAATACTGCACATGATGTCACTTGCAGAAGTGCAGATGTCTGAGAGTGGAAGTCTGAGAGTGCAAGTGCATGTCTGCAGCCAGACTCTATTGGAATTTTCTGCTATTGATACTACTTATTGCCAATAGTGGCAACGTTCTGCACCTCAGTATTGTAGTACATTATAAAACAGTATGCAATAATAATATATTGAGTGTAAATTATAATTTTAATTCAAACTATTAAATTAATGTCACCTTCTTGGGACGATAAAGCCCTCCCTAACCCTAATCAATACTTTATTTTCAACTTTTTGAAAATAAATGCCTTTCCAATGTGATATGAGATTTGAAAAGGGAGAAAAAAAAGTTTGACAAAAGGCAGATCCGAATTCGGGTTTATCGCATTAAACATCGACATCGCAAGCTAAAATCTGACAAGTGTCTTTTGTAGTGTTGACTACCAAATCACACATTGGTGGGTGGAGTTCGGCAGGTTATATGCACTTAGTCCAAAAGGGATAGTTCACACAAAACTAAAACACTGTCATCATTTACTCCCTTTTTTGTCATTCAACACCCTGTATGATTTTCTTTCATCTGGAGAACACAAAAGAAGATATTTTCAAGAACATTGCCTAAAACTGAACAATTTCTGTTCCCGGTTTAAATCTGTTTTATGGACAAAAAATACAATGGAAGTTTGGTTATCAACATTCTTCAAAATGTTCAGCAGATAAAAATAATTGCTATCCCTTTAAATATCAGTATGATCTCCAACTTTCTAACAGCTTATAATATAACAAACTACTTTTTAAAAAGTTTATGCTGACTAGTTTAACTACTTGAAACTATGACTAACTTGGTAAGCTACATATTCAAGATAGTTTCTGAACACTGAACTCCACCAATTATAAAACTCATCTCGCTTTTCTCACTCTTTCCTTATCTCAATCAACCCCCAACACAACTCACATTTTCTCATTTTTTTCTTTGACACTCTCTCTTACTCCATCCTTCACTTCTGGTGTCTGCATCCCGTACCCATGCTCTCTAGCTCGCACCTTTAAGAACCAATTACAGCATTTTCCCTCTTCTAGAGTAGAGCAGGGCCGAGGTGACTGGCATTAGCAAGATAGCGCTAATTGTGGGGGTTATATTTAGTGCTGGGTCAAAGCTCTCCAAGAGGAGGAGTGCTGATAACGATGCTGGCTGTTTGAGATGGCTTGTAGATGACCCTGTGCTGTAAAAAACAGGTGCGGATGGCAGGGTTTGTTGTGTCTGTTTCCAGCCTGTAGCAGCCTGGACCGCTTAGACAGAAGAAGAGGTCCATGAGGGGTTGTTGTGATATGGGGAAGTGTGCAGTGCACAGATCTACCAGAAACAAGCCATTACAGGCCTCTACTTATCTAGATGGCTTAGGATGTGTGTGTGTGTGTTCATGGTCAGATTCACTACACTGGATAGACAGGAAGTGACTTGTAAAAACACGTCTTTATGTGAAAAATACAAATGGAATATCCAGACATAAAATATCCAGACTATACCCCTCATAAAGAAATAATTAATGCATTAATAATAATAAATAACTACATAAATGGCAGATGTTTTACATCAGACCTCATTCCTTTGAACATATGATATTGACATTTGTGTTCATTTACATTTTTAGAGAGAGTTATTAAAGGAACACTCCACTTTTTTTGGAAATAGGCTCATTTTCCAACTCCCCAAGAGTTAAACAGTTGAGTTTTACCGTTTTTTAATCCATTCAACCAATCTCTGGGTTTGGCAGTAGCACTTTTAGCTCAGCTTAGCATAGATTATTGAATCTGATTAGACCATTAGCATCTATGCCAATGAAATGACGCAGCGCTTGAAAGTAGGCCCCAGCTAGGTAACTAGTTATGATATAGCTGGGGACTACTTTTGCGCCTGCTGCACCATGGTACGGCAGTAAAGTTCCTTGATTATTACGCCAGAATGAGAGTATAGTTCCCTAGCCATATCGGTCTAGAAAACCGTAACTTTTCATTTTCCAATAGTCTTAGTACGCGATGTAACTACAGACGAGTCAAGTTTTAAATATAAATATAACTTTAAATGTATTTTATATTTTTTATTTGAATTGTAAAAATATAAAAACTCTTTAGTCATTTTTGAACAAGATGCTAACGGTCTAATCAGATTAGATTAGATCAGCAACACTGATAATGAATCAGCATGCTAGAATGATTTCTGAAGCATCATGTGACATTGAAGACTGGAGTAATGATGCTGAAAATTCAGCTTTGATCACAGAAATAAATTATATCTTAGGTATTAAAACAGGAAAACAATATTAGAAATTGCAATAATATTTCACAATATCACATTTTTTTCTGTATTTTTTAAATAAATGCAGCCTTGATGAGCAAGAGACAAGGCCGTTAAAAACAAGGTCAATAATTTATTATGTTTATAATATAGGCCTAACATAACATAAATAAAAAAACTGAAGGAAAACTTAAGCTGAGATCTGTAAATTAAATATATATCAGTGTTTCCGCTACATTCATTCAGCCGTGGCGGGCCGCCACACCAAAAAAATCAGCCCCGCTACGGTTGCAACTTCTCAGTAACATCATAGTCGGGTTCACAGCAGAGAACACAGAGCAGGACTTTAATTTCGGTGCGTGATTGCAGCTAATAATAATAATAGGCTAATGACGCGATGACATATGATGCATTGTATCCTTTGCACATGCTTTTGTCTTGCTTATTTAAAAATAGTTCCAAATAAAGTAACAGCTGAGCCACTGCAGCATAACACAGTGATGTTTCATTCATGAATGAACTGCGTGTTTAAACGCATCTAGTGAGTTAGTGATTCATGATTCCCCATTCATAATGACAGTCACTTGCTTCAATCCGGAATGAATCAGCCATTTGAACAAATTATTATATATTATATATACAGTGCTCAGCATAAATGAGTACACCCCCTTTGAAAAGTCAATGAACACAAAAACATTTTCCAAAATGTTGACAAGACTAAGTTTTATATAACATCTGTTTAACTTATAACATGAAAGTAAGGTTAATAATATAACTTAGAGAACAACATTTTCAGTTTTCTCAAATTAGGGTGATGCAAAAATGAGTACACCCCACTGAAAGTCTCTGCAGCAAAGCTAAATTTTAGACTACAAATATCTAATTTAACAAGAATTCCACCACAGGTGAGTCTAATTATTCATTACACAGGTGACAGTTGACTATAAAAGGGTGTTACTTAAAGAAAACCCCTTCCCATTTCATGCTGTCAGCAATGGCACCACATGGAAGAGAAATGTCACAAGATAATAATTTCTTTACACAAGAAAGGTGAAGGCTACAAGAATATCAGCAAAGCTTTACTTATCAGTCAGAATACTGTAGCAAAAGTGGTACAAACATTTAAAAAAGATGGAACTGCAACCATCTCACAGAGACTTCCAGGTCGTCCACGGAAGTTAACACCTCATCAGGAGCGTCTTCTGATGAGAAGGGTTGAAGAAAATCGACATACAAGTTCACTGCAGTTATCTAAAGAAGTAGAAAGCCAAACTGGGGTGACTATTTCCCGTGACACAATACAGCGTACACTGCAGGGGAATGGCATGCATGGGTGCCGTCCATGAAAGAAGCCTCTCCTAAAGCCCAGGCACAAAAAAGCCCGCCTAGAGTTTGCCAGGGCCCATGCTGACAAAGATGAAGACTACTGGGACTCTATACTCTGGAGTGATGAGACCAAGATAAATGTTTTTGGAACTGATGGCTTCAAAACTGTATGGCGTCGCAAAGGTGAGGAATACAAAGAATGGTGTGTGTGTGTTCACTGCTGTGTGTGTGCACTTTGGATGGGTAAATGCAGAGCACTAATTCAGAGTATGGGTCACCATACTTGGCCACATGTCACTTCACTTTCACTTAATCAAGCCACTCTACTTTAATACATGAGGACGTTTATTTCACATGTCATTGAGTTTACGTTGGTTCTCATGTTGTGCACACCACAACTATTGAGGTATTCGGCTTCTACAGCAATTAATTTGGCGCACATCATTCTCTTTCTATGAAACCTGTAAACCACATTCACTGGTTCTAACTCTATAGCGACATCTACTATATAGCGGTTTGCCCGAGTATTGCGTTTACTGGTGCCATCAAATCAAATGGCTATCCAAACTTATTTTTGCATGCGCGAGGCACATCATTTCTTTTGCACAGCCGCAATGGAAGAAATGTGCGGTCGTGCTCGCACGCAGCTTAGAGGGAACATTGCATGGGAGCCCATGTATTTAAGGTAGCCCGTCGGGCAGGGCGGTGATACAATTTGGTAGCCCGACTGGAAAACACAATAGGCCCCTGAACGTTGGGTTAGCGATTTTGCGAGCCCTGGATTGGTTGAGAGTTTTTTTATGTTAAAGATGTAGATCCAAGAATATGTTTTACTTGGTAAAAATCATGGTTAACAGCTCCAGCTACCACCTTCTTCCTATAATCCATGCTAAGAACGTGTTACTTAATGCAGTCAATATGAATTTCACCTTCGCCAGAACTGTGTGTGTATGTAAGTGCGAACCGACGCTCTTTTTACCACGGTTCCCCCTCTTCACAGCATGTTGAATGTGGAGAGTGTGTGTGAATCTGACTCGACTCCTTTTGTAAAAAAACAAACACACACACAAATGTACACCCACGCACACCTCAGTGTCCATCTTGCCCTATGGTGCGGCGAAGACAGGCAAGCGGGTCCAAAACTGTCAGCATGAGTAAGGCTATAGGAATCCATTACTCAATAATTCAGCACAAAGAGCTGAAAGCGTCAGGGTGAGACCGGGCATTCACACGGCAGGCTGAGGGAGAAAAAAAACAGCCTTGCATGGGCATGAACAGAGAGGCAACAGACAGCAACTTGTGCAGATGAGAGAATGAGTGAGAGGCTGCCCAGTAGCTGGGTAGATAACAACAGACAAAAACAGGAGGCGAGGGGAGGCTTTTTTAGATGGCCAAATCCGGACGGTGGGTGATGTGAGGGCTAGATGGGTGGGACACTAAGTAGATGCAGGCTACAGGGCCGCCACACAAGAGTCCACACTGATAAAAGCAGCAGTATCTGGTGGAAGCCCTTAAAAAGGCAGCTGAATGCCCTCCCCCTCCATCAGTCTCACACAAGAGTCAGACAGAGAGATGAGAGCAATAAGGGTCTGGTAATGGAATGAAAACACTCCAAAACAAAACAAGGGCAGCTCTCTGAATGCAGGCCCTTTTCATGTGCGTGGAAGCGTCTGGGTGAAAAGACTGTGTGGGTTTGTGTGTTCTGGTTCAAGAGACAGGCTAGAAACCGGAGGGCCGATATACATCAAAGCGAGCGACGTTCAGATGCACTGCACCTTGCTGGTAGAACGGCCTGGAGGTCTGTGCCCTTCTGTCCAATCAGATTGCAGAGGAGAGCCATGGCGTTCTGCATCGTGCTGCCGACTGTGTTATTCTGGTGCTTCTGAAAAAAAAAGAAAAATCTAAATCAATATCAGAGGAAAGGCGCCACATTGAATAAGCATCATTTGAATTCTACAAAGCCTGAATTGTTTATTAGTGGATCGTACTGATGAGAGGTGTGTTTCATGTTTATTAACAAGTGGTTCTCAACCAGGGGGACGCAGACCTACTAGGGACCATCTGCAAACTTCCAGGCAGGCCCCCCCAGTAAGACTTACATTTATTTAAATTTAGTTATATTAGCATAATCTTATTTAAAATGATAAAAGATCATTACATTAGGTGAGAACCTAAAGAACATTAAGTGAAAAAGGTTAAGAACCACTGTTCTTAACAATCAGGGTGGGTTAATGACTGTAACTGAATTTAATATATTATATTATATATTATGGCCAGTTTCAAAGAAAAAAATTGGATGTAATGCATTACAAAGTAATCAGTGACTGAAAATGAATTATCTTTCTAAAATGGTTAAAGGGGATAAGACATGTTTTTGTACATTAAATAATGGTGCAGGTGCAAATACTAGTTAGTTGTCAACCAAAAACCTACTAAATCACCTTAATTTACTTAAAAACTCAAATTTTGAGAAATAAAAATGTACAAATGTAAGCTATGCAAACCTCACTCTTTCAAGATGTGCATTTATTGAATGGACGGAGCAAAAACATGCATCGGAAATGCATTTTTCAGTTCAGCTGAAAACTAATAAAATAATATTAAACATTATTATTAACAATAATGGTTACACTATTTATTTTTAGACCACTTCACACATTCTACTAACTAAAGGTAAGTTTTAACTATATGACACCTTACTCTCATTAGTAGACTGTTAGTTTAAGGTTAGTAGAATAAGTTGACATGGACTTGCAAAGTTTATAGTAAACAGAATAAAAATTGACAATGACTATAAAAAGTGTTGGCAGATTTTAAGCAGACAGTCTACTAACACTCAAATTACTGGCAGTTGACATGTAGTTGCAATGTTTCTTATAATCAGTCAAATGTCTTCAAAATATTACTATTAACTTTTTTGTAAAGTAAATATGCTACCCAAGGCTGTGCAGCACAGTTATTTGATCAAAGTAATTTTTGCACTTTACTCCATGTTGTGCGAAACAACTCCCCTTAACCACGGTGTTATCACAGTAACATAAGCCTTTTTGTTGCTTTTTGCTGAAATATAAGGTAGTAAATCAGTACCAGTAAGAAAAACACTTGCTGCTATAAAACCGGCAACAGGAAAAAGTGTAGAATACCAATTCCGCATCTACTAGTTTCAAGTGTGGAGAGTGAACCTAACCAGAGAGGGCAGAGGTGCTGTCAGATAGAGAGAGCCAAGCCTCTGCCCTTCTCATCTCTCCCCAGGGCAGACACTTGAGGCTGGGTGAGGCCAACAGGGGGAGCTGGGTAAGAACGGAGGTGTCGGGACAGTGTTGTCTGGGTCTTTCGGCTCTAGGGTCAAAGAAACTGTCTAATCCTGCAGTGAGCTCAGGTCCAGGGGCCGATTAAAAACATGATAAACAGACAAAGAAGAGCAGAAAGAAGGCAGAAGGAGGGACAAAAATCGATGGGGGTTTTAATTAGAGGTCTGAGTGAAGCTTGGGAGAGAGAGGGATAAACAGAGATAAAGAGAGAGAGAGAGAGAGAGAGAGAGAAAGGGATCTGGCCAACTCTACTGGCTGACAGACAGATAGAGAAGGGTATGTCTGTCTCAGGGGAATCTCTGAGCCCCTCCACAGGCTGTGCAAGTATTTTCAAGGCCTGGAATCATTACGTTTTCCGCTTTATTTCCGCACGGAGCCTCGGGAGAGGTGGAGTAGAGGGGTCGTGCATTCATCAGAAACCTTCAGTCCACACATAAATATAGCACACAGAGATGCAAACTGAAGAAGAGACGATGAGGAAGCATTTAATTTTGGGTCAGTGCTGAAAATAGCTTGTTAACAAAACCAGCATTGATGTCACATAGCTAAGTGAAACAATCATCCTTATCTTCTAATTACACAAGGTGGATTTTTCACTTCAACATTAAGGCCTCTATACACTAAGTGAAATTGAAGCAGTAATTGGTTTGACCTCTTTTTGAACAAAAAAAAAAGGCCAAACAAAGGTCTTTTGGAGCTTGTTTAGAGAGTTTGAAAAAACTTACCAGAGCAAACTTTCCAGAAATTTAACTTTGGCATGCTGGTAAACAACTTTGAACATGTATATACCTTTTGCTACATGTATATACCCGGTACAACCCGTTTGCACATCCCTCTTGCACATCCCTGTTAATATTACTATTTATTAAGTCCCAGTATACTGTTTTTTGCACATCTTATTTGTTTTTCACTTTTTTATTATATTGCGCATTTTACTCTTTATTTCTCTTTTTTTATGCTCCTGTGTTGTGTTACTTTTATTTAACTTGTATTTTTTTCTTGCGCTGTCCACTGAGCGGACCTGACTTGATTTGCATTTCACTTCTGATTATACCCTGTATAATTTAGTATGTGACAAACAAACAAACCTCAAACTAAAATTACTCTGTGGCAATCTGCCTTTGTTGACGCAAATCTTCTCAGGTTCACTTCTTCTGTTCAGTCTGTTGAGGTCAGTCATCAGTAAAAAAAAAATGAACACACTAGAAAACTGCTTTATAGTATAAATTGAAGTTGTAATTCTAATTGAAAGTGACACTTTTAATATGTAATACTGCAAAAGCTGTCTATTGTATATAAATATATGATGCGACCATCTTGACTTGAGTGCCAAATTGCAGATCTGGTGCAAACATATGCACATCGCTATGATCAGATGCTTTCTTAACCGTTTTATCAACACTGACATCTCTGTTGTGTGTTAAATATGCACACAGCACAAATTTACATATTCATCTAAATGCGGCTCTCAACAGGGTGGGCGTTGTTGAGATGTTCTCAAACATTATATTGCTGCTCGGGTTAAAAAAATAAAACATACAGCAATAAACTTATTTTTACCCCAAAGCAAAGAACACAAAATGATTTTGTCATGACTATACTGCAGCCTTTACCATTCACTCACATCTCAATGGTAGTTGGTCAGCTGGAGTCAAGGGTGCTCAGTTCTGCAGTCCGATTATTATGAACCAATCACCTAGAGCCTCATTTATAACTGTTGTGTATGCACAAAACCTGCCCTTATAAGAGGTGTATGCCACTTCCAACACAAAAGGTGGCATTTATAAAACTTGCACGCAAACTCTGACCCATGAGTAAGAATTATTTTTCCTCGAGTGAGAATTAATAATGTAAACAATGATTTTAAACTGTTTTCAGGTCGATATACACATTTACATTATATATTATACTCTCAATAATTGGAGATAAGCACTGAAATTACATAAAGTTATTACCAAAAGTTAAACCAAAATTAGCCTATAAAAATTTATACATAATTTGTAGTGGATGCAAGAACAAGAAAATTGATCAATGATGCGCACTTCGACATTATGCTGTATTTGGTGTTGGGACAGTCCATTGTCCGGTTTAAATAGGTGTTGATGTCGTGTGAAGGTATCTCCACAACATTATGAAAAATACCACTGTATTTGAAGGATACAAGTTGAAGAAAACCGAGTCAGACAATTGAATTTACACTGCAATAAATATAGGCTATATAGGCTAATATATGTTTCCTCTAAAAATAGCTAAACGATGTTCACTTTATCAGCCAAACTGCATACATTTAATTTGAATTGTTTAAAACTATTATTTGGCCAGTGTTAAAGAATGTGATCAACTCTATTCTAAAATATTTATCTGATAACTATTTTAAACAGTTTTGTTTTCATTGATATTTGTATATATTTATTCTAAAACATAATGATTTGGATTGGATGATTTTTAGCAATAAAAATAAATGTGTGGCACAAATGGCATTTATGGTCCATATCTCATATTTCCTTAATGTCTTGTACCCATGATGGTGTTAAAAATGATGTCACGTGGATAGGAATATGCATGGAAATTATATGCAGATGAGGTTATGCATAAAACTAGGCGTTGTAAGCTCAATGTATGGTTATTTCGAGGAAGAAATGGGGTGGAGGTGAACATATGGACAATCTTCCCCTGACTGGGATTTATAAAGAGATTTTTGCACAGGTTCTGGCGTACGCATGATTTTATAAATCTGAAAACTTGTGCCATACGCAAAATCTAGCTTTTGTGGGTACGTACACTTTTAAGATGAAATCTACGTGGAGTTTTATAAATGAGACCCCAGAGCTGTAAATATAATATGACTAATGACTTTGGAAGTGCATGAAAATGACATGACAATGCTGATCTAGCAACGCAACTATTCTGAGGTGTAACTAATTTTAAGGATAAAGGGATCTAGGGATTTATTTGTGTGCATCGTCATATATATTTTTTAATTAATGCACCCTCATAACCTTTAATCAAAAACATTTCAATCAACATCCTCTATCCCTTACAACAACATTTATTATCCAATGACATGTGCATGAGGGTGGGACAACAATACATAGCAATCAGCAAATGACAATCCCAATGGACAAAATCAAATATAATCGCACTTCGTTTTTTTCCTAGTTCAAGAAGCTATTTCACTTGAATATACATCACAGGCCAATATCTAAATAAATACATACAGGTATTGGCGCATATTACATTTGTTTTAGGTTTGGTCCCATTTTACATTAGGCGTCTTTAACAAGAGTATTTTTAAATATGTGTACAATGTAAAAACATGTTTGTACACAAAGAGTGCACTATATCAATGTAATAATTAATTTAAATGTATTTACATAATAGTTAAAGGCTCTCTGTAGATAACAGATAACTCTGTAGATAACTCTGCTGTATGGATCAGCATTCCATACAGTATTTACATTGAATTATTATTCCTATAGCTATGCATTAACATGGTAGTAGTCCCTCTGAACAGTTTCATACAACTAGAAAAATCTCAGTGACCTAGCTAATCCCATTTTATATATTCAATAAAATATTTGCATTTTCATAATTTTATTTCATATTTTATTTAACTTAGAGGTATGACAAATGGTTTTAAAGTTCTCCTCTTGATAAACCATATTAAAGGGGAAATATTCAGAACACTGTCTTACATTTCTTTTACTACATTAAAACTGCCTCCTTTTATTTCTGCTCCTTAGACTGACAAGAACAGCTAAAAGCTTTCAGTGCACTTTTCTTGCTCAGAAAGAGTGGCTGTGAGCACATCTCGGCTCTCAAGTACATTAATGTTTTCTTTTTCCTGTCCGATCTATACTGACAGGTCACATTCAACAGAAAGCCATGGCAGTAAAACTAAGGTAAGCAGTGTTGGAGTAATTCATTTAAAGTTTTCCCTCAGTGATCCCATACAATGAAACTACCTGAAAGGGTTTTCTTTAATTCTTTAAATTGCTCATGGCTGCCTAAAGTTACTAAAGTTATTAAAGAGTAAAGATGGTACATTATTTTAAATAAACTGGATTTTACAGTTTCACAGAAAAACTGCACATGACTTTCTGTTTGACGTGAGTTTTACAAGTTGAAAACGGATTCCTAGCATAATCTTGGAAGAGCTGAACGGGCTGGATATACATTAAACAACTCCGCCTTTGTCATCAGTATTACTCTTTTTTCTCTTGAAGTTTCGACCAATAAAGCGCTTTGGGATTTGGGCTACACCGAGAAGACTCGCCTCAGCACATTAACACAATTCAAATGTTCGGTAAGCGGTAATCCTTTCGCTTGTTATTGCAAACAGGCCCAAACCTCTGAGCGGAGGGCATATTGTGAACTGGAAGGGCAGCAGTATTGAGGGATTGGGATTAAAGGGGATGTGAGGCTGTAGCAAACGTCTCACTAGCTCGCTGAGATGGCCAAAGAAGTCAGACAAACCTCTCTCTCTCCTTGTTCATTAGTGATCTCTTGTTCATTAGAGTCCTCGGCTTCCTTTCATGTCCTCTCAGGGCTCATGAGGATGAATGGTCCACATCTGAATTACACCGAGACTCAGACTGGGCTGCTCTCTGATTGGAGCGGTTGAAACAAGTTCAGTTTGGCCTATCCTATATTTTTGAGTCTCTTGTGCTCACAAAGGCTGCATTTATTTGATTAAAATGCAAAAAACAAAAACAAACAAACCTATAAGATTGGGATATATGATTACTATTTAATTAAAATGTTTAAATTTGTTATATATTTTAAAATACAATTCTGCAATGGCAATACAATTTTTTTGGCATTCAAGACATGTCTTATTACTATAACAGCTAAAAACGGTGGTGCTGCTTAATATTTTATCCTTTTTTGTGGAAACTTTTTTTTTTCTTTCATATTCCTGTATGAATAGAACAACTAAAACCAAATAACCTCACACCTTTGAATGGTGGTGCATGTAGAAACCAGTTATTAGTGACTAAAGGCTGTGCTGTAGCATGAATATAGTCACAGCTAAATGAGATGCAGCCATTCAGCTGTGAATCTTGCCGAACACTGACCTTTAGTCATGACTATTCACAAGAAAAGCATTGGTCTTTCCTATGGTATTGTAGTATAATATAGTCTACCTCTCATTTAATCGCAAGACTGGTTCATATTATAACATCTTCAGTAAAAAAATATATACACATACTAGAGCCCTGCATTTCAGCCTGTGCCCGACGGGCCCCGACTTTTTTACATCCCTAGGGCTGGGCTTCGGGCCAATTTTCACGTTATAGTTCAGACGCAGGCCGGGAATCGGGGCTGTTTTAGGTTTTTAGGGCCTTATTTTTATATTTTAGACATCCATCAATAAGTGATGAAAAAAAAATAATTGCTGCGCTGGTGGAAACAGCACGAGACCGTGCTGCCGTGACTGAGAGCAGCTCGACGGTGTTTAGTGTTCTGCAGCAGCAGCGAGAGCAAGTGACTTCAGTGCAGCTGAAGAGTTCTGCGTTTAAATGCATGCAATAGGTTAAAGCCGCAAAGCCCCAGCAAACATATTTACCATGAATGTGTCCGGGGGAAATAGTTGGAGATATTTGAATCATTTACTAATAAACTAGTGTTTTCTGAGTCCGTTTTGCAAGGATGAAGTTGCTGGTCCCGACTCGCAGTCTCTTCATTAGACACGCCTTTAGAGAAGAATCATCTTTATTGATATTATAATAAAATATATATTTTTGAATTCAGAAAGCCTGATCTCATGACAATTCGTACATATTTTACGAGATGGCTAATTCGTACGACCTCACTCGTACAAATTCATATGATTTTTGCTAAATCGTACGTATTTTACAAGTTGCTAATTCATATAAATTTGTACGAATGACCTATACTTACCCCGCCCCTAAACCTACCCGTGTCACGGTGCACACACAAGGGAGGATCGATGAACACGCAGACTGTAAATGACAGTCTTTAATGACTCCAAACAAGGCAGGTCAAGACAAGACAGGGCAGACCCACAGGAACAACGGGGAGTAACGAGTAGACCAGACGAAATCAAACAGACTTGAGTGAACCGCGGACAGTGGTTTGGCTTTCCCCATGGACTTTGGCTTGCTTGAGGGAGCCGCGAGATGTGCTCCCCGCAGACGGCGGAATTGAGAGAGCCACGGATGGCGGCGTCGATCTCCTGCGAATGGCGGGCTTGGGTGAGCCGCGGGACAGACAAACAGGAACAAAATAAAACAATTAAAAAAAACCCGTCACTTGTGTTTAGACAAATCATACAAAATTGTACGAGTGAGGTTGTACGAATTCGTACGAATTAGCCACCTTGTAAAATACGTACGAATTGGTCATGAGATAGCGTTGGTGAGGCATGTTTTCGCTCAGCTTCGGTTCATTTTTGTGAAGTGCTCCTGTTCAAGATGAGACGGCAGAAAGCGCATCATGTTTTTTTGTTTTGTTTCATACAAGCACAACGTTTTGTTGAAATTGTGAGTCCACACAAATAAAAGTAGACCTTTTACAGTTCCGAATGATGTATTACTTTTACCTTTATCTGAAAAAAATGATGTCATGGGCTATTTTAAGTTGTTTCCTTTGAAAGTGACTGCCCTGGTGCCTCCATGTCATGCAGAGCGCTTTTTAGCTTCCATTCTCCGCACAAACTTGGATATAGACTAGCGCCCTTTATTATCATAGCGCAGGTTTAACATTTAAACATGCTTGAACTGTTAAGTATATCTATAGATTTTATTTTAGGCAAGTTGTGATGATTTGAGAAGGCTAAATTGATCAAACATAGGCTATGATCAGCTCATTGTCTGCCACTGGCCATTTAGTCAATACTTAAAAAAAACAAAAAACTTAATATTTAACGAACAAAAATGTTCCAAAAGTTTTTTCTAAAGTAAAAAAAAAAATAGAATCATTTTGCCATTACATAAAAAAACTGAACTATTTTAATAGTCAAAACAGTAGTGTAAGCTGTTTTGGGAGAAGGGGAAAAAAGATGGGCTCAGGTTGGACTCGTGCCAGTAATTCCGATAAGCTGTCGGACGCAGGCCGGGCTAGGGCCCAAGCATTTTGGGCCAGGGCTGGGCTAGGGCCTAAATATGAGACCCATGCAGGGCTCTAACACACACACACACACACACACACACACATAAACCATATCCCAGGTATGAGAACTAGTAACACTAATACGTGATTTAATAATCACAACTAATGATATTTTAATCGCATTGGCCAGAATTTTATCTCGGCGCTTCCTTCCCAAGTACTTGATAAATTATCTACTGAGGTGAGGTTAAAATTTTATGAATTTATCAATATGAAAATGTGCACACTTGAATGATCTTCTCCTGCTGTTTGATTGAAACTCCTGCCAGACATCAGCAACTGACCAAATAAAACAGGACTTAACTACCTCCCTACTGCTGAGGGAATTTCCAAAGCAAACACTGTAACTGTGAGAAAAAAAAGCAAACACTGTAACTGTGAGAAAAAAAGACAGACAAAAAAGGAACGTTCCAGGTCTGAGATGAGGCCACCTCGTCGATACAGAAAACTTCAGCAAATGTGATTACAGACCACAGGTCAGTGCATAAGAGAAAGAAGATGAAGATAACAGATTTGAAATCAATCTAAAGAAAAATTATTTGTAGAGCGTGGATACTGAATGTTCTGACTGACAAGATTATGGTAAATAGTTGCCCCACTAATTTTGACTTTTAGATGCAATATTGTATTCATGTTTTTCTGCAAAATGTTCGACTTTAATATTTACGTGCTAATAATATTGGTAACACTTTACAATAACGTTCCATTTGTTTACATTAGTTTCATTAGTTAACAAGAACTAATAATGAAAAATACAGCATTTGTTAATCTTTCTTAATGTTAATTTCAGCATTTACTAATACATTATTCAAATCAAAAGTTTTATCTGTTAATATTTTTGAATGTACCTGAGAATACCTAACATAAGAACAACCGTATTTTTATTAAGTCGTCATCAGAGTGACATCATATTTTTTTTCTGCGGCAGTGTTTCCGCTACATTCATTCAGCCGTGGCGGGCCACACCAAAAATCATCTCCGCCACGACTGCAGCTTCTCAGTAACATCACAGTGACGCCCGCTTGCTCAGTCGGTTAATTAGCAGAGAACACAGAGCAGTACTTGAATTTCGGTGCAGGTTTGCGGCTATAAATAATAATACTACTCATTCCCACAGGTTCTGTGCTTATCACGCGATTTATTAATATAATTTGTACATGCTTTTGAGTCTTGCTTATTTAAAGTGAAAGAGAACTCACTCGTGCTCTCTCTTATTGACCATTTACTGTGAGCCCACAGATCCTGATAAACAGAGTGACAGTTTTTAAAGATTATTAAGGGAGTTTGCAAATGTGATATTGATTTAATACAACAGTTCAATAAACAAGAAGTTAATATTAAGTGACTTACGTTGTCTGAATATAACACTATGGTCTGATTTTGTGCCAAAGGAAAATAGTTCCAAATAAAGTAACAGCTAAGCCGCTGGGCATCTCAAAAAACAAACACAGCGGTGTTTCATTCATGAATGAACTGCATGTTTAAACGAATCTAGTGAGTCAGTAATTCAAGATCACCCATTCATTAAGACCGATCGAATGAATCAATTGAATGATTTAGTTATAAAATCATAAAATCATATGTAAGACAAACAGACAATTATCTTTTCTTTTAAAACGTGACAACAAGATGGCGAATTCGAAAGCGAAAGCATCCGAAGCCCAGCTTATAACAGCAAAAGAGGAACTCCCATACACTAAAATCAAATCACAAATAATGCTATTGAGGAAAAATAATGGGTTGAATGTTAACCCATATGACTTTATTTCCATATAACTATAAACTATGATAAAAGTTTATCAGCATGCATTGATTAATCCCATGTTGTAGTGCAATAAAATTAAATAAAAAATTGTAACCAAATCATGTGCTCATGTGAGCAACTGAGAAAGTTAATTGCAAAAGAGCGACCAGTGGGAAGAATGAGTATAGAGCCCTGCATGAGAAAAGGAATGCCATTCCAGAGCGGAATATTTTTTTCAGATTTAAAAACCAAAAAATGTATTACATTTTTCGGTGGATTCACTTCGGCACAGATGTGCGCTAACAAATTAAATAGTGTCAATTTTATTTTCATGTGGGCTTCAACTATTGGGGCCTATTATTGTAAAATGTTGTCAAATACTTACTGTGAGTTTTATTTGGTTAGCTTGGCTGATGGAAAAGTATATCCTTTGGAAAATTAAATTACAGTCCATGAGACACTCTGGGATTATGGCTTAAATTAACCTTAAAAAGTGGTTTTAATGTAATGCTAATTTTTCACTTCAGGTAATGGGAACGTCAAAGGTTCAATCATGGGATACTTCTTGAAAATTGGTTGGCTCTAGATTGCTGCTGGGCAGCTCAACAATGACCATTTACCAGAAAGCTTCAAAATATTATAAGAAAAATTAAATTAAATCTAAAGCATGTTTTTTGCTCTGCTCTGCCGTTGACTCTAGCCTAGTGGAAATAAGTATGTATGTGTGTTTGTGAGTTTTTGAGAAGGTGGGTTTGTTGACTGTTAACAGTCGATGTAGGGTCCACTCTAATGAGAATGTAACCTGCTGTAGAAAAGGCCTCACATCCACACTCCATTAACTCTGCAACCCAATTACACATTGCACTCTGATAGGTCAAACCCCCACTGCCTCATTTAAATAATAATTCAATGGATACTGGAATGGGAACATGTTCAAAGGGAAAGGTCTGGTTGTTACACACAAACATATGCACACACCATGTCTAAGAAAAATTGCCGGAATTTATTTATGACTTTTTTTAACTATAAAATATTTTAACATGTTTTGTTAAGACATTAGTCCATCCAAAAATGAAATCTGTCATCATTTACTTACCATCATGTTGTTTTAAACCTGGAAACTACTTTTTTTTCTGAAATCAAAGACATCTTATATAACCCCAATTGCTTTTATATAATTGAATTGAATGTAATTTCCTTAAACATGTACTTAAATATTCACATTTGCTGACAGCCATAGTGTGTATCTTAAGCTTCATTTGTTCCTTGTGTGCAAATTTGAATGTTTATTAATTTTCAATATACACTCCTATTCATCCACTTTGTGACAGATGGAAATAAAGTAATTACTTTGTAAAAAATTGTCCCTTCCATTGAAGCTCTGTAATTTCATTAGCACTCAGATTCTACAATGACACGTCACAATGGCATTTCTGGTTTCTGTGAAGGGGATGCAGTGAAGTATTTATTTTTAAGCAAAATAGATGTAAATAGTGATTTAATTTGTCTTTCTATTTCTCATAAAAAGCTATCACTTGTCTTAGAAGACTGCAGCACACAAACTACAAGAATTACACTATGAACTGTGATAATAAGGAAAATAACTATGTGAAGATGCTTCCAAACGAATGAATGAATGAATGAATACATACATATACAGCATAAAGGGTTAGAATTGGAAATGGGAGTCAGTAAATGATGACAGAAGTTCATTTTTGAGCGAATCATGCCTTTCAATGACCAAAATAGTGAAGGTCCGTATAGGACTGATAAATTCTACCAATCTATTCCGTTTTAAATACTTTGATGCATTTCTGCAACACAGCCAATTTCTCCAATATAGTGTTTTCTGATTTCCATAAAGCTCATCATTTTCTGGTAATTCCATTGCTTACCGAAGTCAGAGCAGAAAACCCAAGGCAATAAATGAATCAAGCACACAGAGAGTGAGGAAACCAGAAGGCTCAGAAGCACACTTACCTCAATGACTCGAAAGATAGCAGGCAGGAGACGGCTCTCTCGAACAAGCCTGTTGGGGGAAACACAAAAAAATACACACATTTAGCTTGTGACACACATATTTACTTCATGGCACTAGGCCCACGTTCCATCTTCATTAGTGTGACACTTGTGCATGCATTTGGGTTTTGGCACTGAACGGGACCGCTGAAGTGTGAGAACGCTCCATCGTGCCAAGATCAGTCAGTTGGGAAAATGACCTTTGACTAATCCAGTGACGAGTGAAAAAGAAAGAGAAAGCATGCCGCTGAAATGATGAAATAGTGAGAGAATGATGGAGGGTGAACGTCGGATGGAAAACACACAACAATGTATTAAGAATGAGAAACAGAGGACCCATCTATGCAAACCTAGAGAGCTGCCTACCTAAAAAGCATTTTTGGGAATCACATAACAAGATTATTAGATTATAATGCTCAGAAATAATGTCAAGAGGGAGGCTTAAATGTTTAAACATGCTTATGATGCCCAAAAAGCTGTGGTTGCCAGAAATTAACTTTAACCATACAGTGATACTGTTTCAGGCATTATGGGATGTCGTATTGATGCCTGTATGTTTTAAACTTTTCATTAAGCAATATAATTTATATTATTTATAATTTATATACAATGTTACTTTTTTATTTTAAAAAGGACCGATAACAGCCATAATAATAAGAGATGGTTGTAAAATAGAAAGCCACATGGAGAATCAAGGTGACTGTAAATAGTTTGTCCACACAAAGACAAAAAAACAATCAAGGTAACATAAGACACTACAGTCAAAAGAATAAACATTAACTAAATAGCAGAAAATGTAACACAAAAGACCTAAGGTACATTACTGATAACAAAAAACAAAAAAATATATTTTTTTAAGTGTTTCCCAATCTAATGACTTGGTAGTTACTAGCTTTCACATGCAAAACCATACATTTTACAGTATTTTATAATAAAATTACATATAATGTGATTTTCAACCATTTATAGTTTTTGAAACTGAATCAAATGCATTCTGAATCTGATTCAAATTATACTGTCAAGTAGCACAGTTCAGATAATTTGATTTTAATAATTAAACATACCTATGATGCGCACAAATGCTGTTTATGGAGGCAGTTCACTTGTTGATACAAACATTCCAATGTGACTATGACTGTCAAAAATTACTTTACAGATAGTTTAGCTCACTAGGTTCAGAACAATTGAATACATTTTTTTTTATGTGTCTACTGTGTCTAAAAAGTCTAGGTAGACTAGGTCTGAATACATCTCAAAAATGCTTTATAGACAGTTCAAGTATAAATTGTATGAAATAAACATTTAAACAATACTATAATGGCCAAACATGCAGTCTAGGTAGGAAACTCATTTGAATCAAATGTTTGAAAGTGTGTGGTTACTACAATGCACTTTAGTAAATCAAATATACAAATACGCTTACAGCTGTAAAATACTGACTAGGTAAGCAGTTCACTAAAGTTTATATCATTTAAATAGAATGTACATACATGTCTATATGATCCATGAAACTGCTGACATGGTAGACAGCTCACTAGGTTTGTATGTAATTATGATGTCCAAAACCGCTGACTATGCTGGCTACTTACTAGACTTGCGTTGTTTGAATGGAACATTCAAAGACGTCTTGGGAGACAGTCCATTTGGTCTGAATGTAATGTCCGGAATGCCCAAAATGCTGTCTAGGTAGGCAACTCACAAGTTTTTAAAACAGATAGAAAATGCTCCAGACAGCCTGGCTCAGAGGAATAATGGAGGCATTTATTGAAAAATGACTCGGCGTGGTCTCTTATTGATTAAGGTCTTTGATTCATAGCCAATTACCATATGAAAAAGGTACGTAGAGCAGATTGCCACAATAATCTGAGAAAAGGACAGACAGATAAAATGAAATTAGCTAAAGGGTCACATTTGGAATACATACTGTGCCCTTTCCAAGTCAATACAATGATATATGATACGGCGCTATAGAGTTATTTGGCCATTCTCCCCTGAGTGTGTCCTCTATGGAGGATATGGTTTCTTTGAGCGAGAACTGCCCAGAACCTGAGATAAGGTGAATGCAGAGGTCTATAGGAGTAAATCTACCACTAACTTGCTGAATTCCCTTTGTGCCTGAAAGTCAGCACAGCATTAAATCTGGGATTTAGATATTTTTAGGTTAAAAACAAGGTTTACTGTGCCAAAATAATTATGTATTTTGGAATTAGGCAAATATTATCAACACAAACAGAAACAGGAACAGCAATGATCTTTTGATAGGCAAATAACTACTGAAATTAGCTTTGCATTTATTTAATCAAAAACACAGTAGAACAAATAAATTAATTAATACAATCATTTTATTAGAACTTCAGTGTCACATGATCTTTCAGAAATCAATAATTTGAATATGCTGATTTAGTGCTTATATAACATTTTTTATTATTTTCAGTTGAAAACAGCTATATTGCATGACATTTCTTTCAGAATGCTTTGATGGCTAGAAACTAATTTGTATATTTGTGAGGGTGTTTGTGTGTAAGTACCAAAATGACCAAATAGGACCAAATGACCCTACAATTTTAGTAATATATATATATATATAAGCTAATAAATCATCTAGAAATATTTTTTTGATAATCTAGAATGCAGAAGTGTGAACGACCCCTTACTAAACAAAAGTCATTAAAAGTAATTTGAACAATATTGTACTCTAAATATTAGGTTATATCCTTGTTATTATTAATTATATACAAATATAATAACATTATTAAATAATACAATTAAATAACACAGACAATTTTGTAAAATCTCAAAATTAATATCCACTTATATGCCATAAATTATAATGTTGAAAATTACTTGTGATTTTAGTATTTTATTTAGACAAAACAGTATAGAATTTCAATATTATTGGCCATAACACATTTTTCTTTACTGGCCTGAATTTGAACCATGAATTTGTTCATGGTTATGGCATAAACTCAAGGTTATTACTTATTAACTAAGTTAACTTAAGGTTTGATATATTTTGTCTCAACTTCCTGTAACAATAAAATTTGTCAAGCCATTTTATGTGCTCTTTAAAATATTCTATAGAAAGCATTTGTCAACTTTACTATTATTACTGATACAGAATGTGGTAAATATAGAAAAGCTGAACTAGAATTTGTATCTTTCATTTATGCAACAGAACTGAACCTGTCTATCAGTGTGCATAAACCATTAAGCCTTGGCTCAGAGACAGTGACTTTGTACCAAAGAAACTGTTCAATATACCAGGAATAGATTTCCTGCTGCAAAAAAACATTAATTCATTGACAATAACATCATGAAATATACAGTCACTCACGGACGGTACACTGAGTCCATTGACAGAACAGTGACGCACATCGAGCAATCAGTGCCCTCAAGTGTGCCTCTTTCGGCAGTCTGTTTATTCAGAACAGTCAATGATCTCTCATCTGTCTGCGCACTGCTTCCTAACAAACATCATTACCCCTACAATTACCAACAAAACACAAGAGCCAATACAAAACACACACACACACACACAGTCTCTGGGTACAACGGAGTAAGCAGGCATAATGAATAGGACCATTGTATCATGTTTATCATGACACAACAGAGAAAGGGAGAGCGACGGTGGCCTTTTCTCACAGAAGGCTTATTCGTGTCCGGTATGTGCTCCATTAGGTCGTTAATAGGCAAGCAGCCCGGTGACTAGGATCACTCATCCATCTTTTTGAATGACGGCCGTTTGCAGAGGTAAATGGGGTCAACCGAGTGAGTGAGAAAATACTTAGCTTTTCACTTACACAGCTTTCATACCAACCAGGTTATCAGCCCACTTACACAGTCTTCAGGCAAAGTAGCAGGTGTCCAGAAGCACAGTTTTTCACCACTTGCATAAAGTGATCGTGGTCCACATAGTAATGGACTGTGTGTCAGGTTATGAGTACTGTCAAGCAATCTGTCAAGAGCATGCCGGGATCATTTTTCACCCCAAAATCTAAAAAACCTAGACTTTTATTATATTTTTTAAGCCATGAAAATTCTGTCCTCTACATTTCAAATTATATTTTGTTGGATAGCATTCTGAGTAATAATGGTGATAAAAATGCCATTCTTTCTAATCATCAACATAATGTGATCAATATTTTTTTTTTAAACGTCATTGAAAACATTGAAAGGTTAATTTCATAGTTAGCATTTTATGCATTAAATCAAATAAATAATATTGATACCTTTTTACATAACTTGAAAAACAATACAAATATTTGGTTAATTTGATTAGATATTTACCTTAATTTATATTCATTTTCTTCTCACATAATTTCTCATATTTCATCTAAAGTATGCTTTGTGCGTTACACCTTTATACTTTTGCCTGCACAGTAAACACGTACACTAACAGAATGTTGTAGGAAATGATGTCACAGCAGAGGGGCAGGGTACTCTAGGAATTATGTTCATGCAAAAATGTAAAAATAGTTATTTATAGTTAATTATATTTAGTTATTATTCATAATTCCCCCCCCCCCCCCATTGTTTAGTTTACCATAATTTTACTCATGGGATCATTCATATTTACATGAGGTATTTGTATAAAATAAGATTCAAAGTCTGAGATAAAATCAATAAAAGGAGAAAAACAAAATCTATATATAATGGGCATTTGAAAATAGAAACAATAAATACGAATTTGGTTAAAAAAAATGGACATTACATGAAAATAAAATTGTCTGGGTACATTACACATTATGCCAACTGGCGTCAAAATGTGCCTAATTGCCATGTTAACATCACATTGGAAAAAAAATAAAATAATTAATGGTTCTAAAAATAAGCTTCAATTTTTTCTATGCAATAAATCTTATTTTTCTTTAGATTTAGTGATGAAATGTGACATGGGGATGCTTTGTCCTTACAGTACTCTGGTCTGCAGGGAGTTAACCAGCCAGGCTGGTCTGTCAACTCAGGACAGATATAATCCATACTAAAAATGAAGCTGATGTAATTGGTGATGTTGACAAATTTGTCACACAAATCAACATCCTATCAGCAGAGATAAGGTTTGGTCCAGCCATTACAGGCATCTCAAATCTCAATCCTACAACTTAAAAAAACCCAGAGTCATGTGGGTCTTAACTCACAAAACAATGAACTTTTTGTTGACAACTAAGAGTGATTTTAACGGTTCTAAGCAGCATTTTCACGGAAACGGGAAGTGGCGAGATTGGCATTTACACAGGTAAATGTCAGCCAAAGACACTAAAGTGTCTAATAAGAGAACGTATGCACAATCTTTACGCTTGCAGGCAACCTTTGCATCTGATCTCCAATCAGTCAGTAAGGAGAACTGCTGCCATGCAGTCCTCATTTCCCCCTCACTCTTTCAGAACGACACGTAACAACCATGACATTTACTGGTGCCATCGGCACTATCAGAGCCGTCGTAGGGTGCGATTTCTCCCTGGCCCACCTCTTGAGATTTCTGTTGTTCTGGTGTACTAACAAATAGATCCATTACATAGATTCCAGACACAGCAACCATCCATCTGTCCATCTCTGTCTCGTCCGTTCAGTGCATGTTCAATGTTGTCAGGGGCCAGTGTTTGTAGCCCGAGCAACTGCTATGCCCACACATGCTTTCAGTCCTGAGCCGCCCACATAAACAGCGCTGAAAGAATAATAGCCAGTCACACATGCAAACAAATCGTGACACTTCCACATGCCTGAGCACCATGGACATAGACAGCTCCCACACACCGCACGTCCTGTCCAATATTCCGCTAGCAGAGGGTGTCACCCTTCACAGCAGCAGCAGCAAAGACACCTCCACTAGTGCAGAAAGACATCTACAATAGCAAAGGACATAATACTAGGACAAAAATAATAATAATGATAATAAAAACTGCAATAATTTGCCCTGTATTTAATCAATATTAACTTTAAAGCAACCTTGTAGAATCTGTTGCATGCTATTGCAACTTCACAAAATTATTAGATAGTAAGTCAATCAGAATACTTCTGTAACAATGTAATTATATTGCAATATAAACATTATTGTAAAATTAAGATTTTCATTTTTTCAGGACTTCAAGTGCTGGCAAATGCAAATTAATTTCACTATAGGGAGTCACTTTCAAATAAAAAATTCTGTTGGTCAACGGGACAAATTTGCGAGAAAAACAGACACCCTGTTTGGCCCTTACACAGAGTTTCAGATTGCATGGACACCTACTGACATGACTTGATTTTGCCTGTGAAATTTACTTAGAAACAGTAAACGTGATAGGAAAATATGCAGAAAAAAAAAGTATAATCACTATAGCAATTTTTTTACAACTTAATAAGATAAAAAAAATTCCCGTCGGTGAGAGTCTGTTGGGGTAGTTTGTTTGGTGTTTCACTCGTTGGTGGAAGTTTACCCAATTCAACATCTTGAATCGGCGTCAGGACTGTTGGTGCGAGAGAGAACTCTAATTGGATGTTCAGTTTAGCAAACAAGTCCGTGCAGGAGAATTAAAGTGAAAGTGATGAAAACGAGTAAGTAAATGCAGGAGGCTCAGACAGAAGGCTGTTCTAATGTTACGTGGTCTTACCCAAGCATTCCAATATGCTAATGTTTTCATAACAACATGAGCCACTTAAAATAATGTTATCAATGCTACTAATATTTAAAATGGTAAGCAAGCGCTGCTTTCTTTACGTTTTGTATATCTGCGTAAATCTCGTATATCATTGTTTCTGTTTCTCTTTAAAAATGATTATTTACTATTGATAGCTGCTGACATAGACAGTTGATTTCTCTCATGCAGGCAAAGAATGCACGTGTTAGTTTGCAGTTGGCTGTGGTCTGTGTGGTGTGTTCAAACACAGCTTTTTGGTCTGACGTTGCCGACGCTAGACGACAACACCATCAGCTTCTGTCCCCGCTAGTTCTTTGAAGTCGGCTTGGTGTGTCCCGGCCTTTACATCTCGCATATCTGGATTTTTTTCTCCGAATTGAGATATTAACTTGCAGTTCTGACTTTTTTCCTAAGTATTGCATGATATAAATGTGCAATTCTGAGAAATAAAGTCGCAAATTTGAGAAATAACACACAATTGCTAGTTAAGTCAGAATTGTGATATATAAACTAGCAATTCTGAGAACATATCAATCTTCCTGCCCCAAGAATTAGACTTTATAACTCGTAATTGTGATTTCATATCTCACAATTCTGAGAAAAAAAATAATTGAATTGAGTCAGAATTGAAATATATAAACTTGCATTTGCAAGAAAAAAAGTCAGAATTGTAAGTTATCTCAGAATTCTGACTGTTTCTATGAATTGTGAATTTATATCTCGCAATTTGGACTTTATAATGCCTGCTATTCTCGCAATATTATCGCAATTGCGAGTTTATGTCATGCACTTCTGAGAAAAAATTACAAGTTTATATCTCGCAATTCTGACTTAAAATTATTTTAGTTTTTTTTATTTCTTGTAATTCTATCTTTATAACTTGCACTTGCGATTTTATATCTGTTGATGTGTGAAACACTTAATTTGATGCTAAATCTGCATGGGGAAATGTTTCATCCTCATGTGCCATTCCTGATTGCGTGGATTCCTTTTGAAATGACAGGATTTTGCCTGTGAAATTTCATCAAACGAAGTAACCACAAAAAACATATTTTGAAGAATATTGGCAACAAAACAGTTTTGGTTCCCAGTGACTTCCATTTTATGGACAAAAATACAATGGAATTCAAAGCGAACACAAACTGTTTGCTACCAACATTCTTAAAAGTATGTTTTGTGTTTCATAGAAGAAAGAAATGCATACAGGTTTGGAAATATATAAGGGTGTGTGTAAATGATAACAGAATTTAGATTTTTGGGTGAACTAGCACTTTAAGTAGAAAACAAATCATAGGTGAAGCTTGCTGGGGGGCCAGGGGAACCTCTCATTTGTGTAAGAATTCATCACATGTTTAAAATTATTACTTTGTATAAAATCCCCCGCCATGGCTCCGCCCTGCAACATAAAGCCCCACCCCTCATCACCCCCAGATAACATATGTTTCTGCGACTATGTAGGGTACGTTGCACGTAAGTTATTTCAAAACATTTTGGCCACTTTATACATAGTGTATATAGGCCTACTATTATTTATCTCGTATGAGATGCATTTGGTTGAGTTGCGCTGCAGTAAAAGCGCTTCATTGTAGTAGGCTACTAAGGTGATTATCTCTTCAGCACGCATCGCGAGCGAACAAACAACAATAATATTAATGACTATGACTCAGACTGTCATATACATAACATTATAATGAGAACACTATTATAATAAAATGCTGTTAATTTTGAGTTTAGCTGCCGTGCTTCTGCACGTTGTCGCATGAAGAACGCATCCACAAAAGGAGTTCATTCAGAGCCGCGCTGACACATTCACTTGTGCACTCGAGGCATTTTGTCCAGATAGCCTGTAAAGTCGTAACATAAATAACGAAGCGTATTTTGTATGAGAGAAATTAGTTAAATCCCATTCATAAAAAAAGAGCTATCATATGCTTCATTTTACTGGCAATCTTCAGCGCGCGCAGCTCAAAATAGAAATGCAGAACATTAATAAATATGGTATATAGCCTACATAACGCACTATAAGAGCACTATTTAACCTTTTTTTTGTGAATTCTTAGGGTTTCGCTGACGTTTAATATTAACTATCTTTTAATTAAAAAATAAAACATTATTTACCCCCGTTTGTATCGGCGAGGCATTCATTACCTATTTTCCCTGTGTGTTAAAGTCAGTAATAACTTCTGTCGAATATCTGACTTGACCCTTGGTAATGTATTTTGCCCTGCCCCCAAACATATGATTCGACAATCAGTCGAATACTGGCAAGATTAGAAAATTCCGATTCGACTATGAAAATCCTTAGTCAAGAACACCCCTAGCATAAATTAATATTTAGTGTTTTTTTACAACATACAACAACTGCAGAGGAATCTCAACCTAACCAAAATAAAGTCAGATGAAGATGCTGATGCTGATGCTAAAAATGGTACATGGGAGTGTGAATTTGTACGTTTACTACAGAAATCCTAAACTGTATTTAAAAGTTTGACTGACTAAATTGAATGGCTAGGTTTGGCCCCTTAAGTTCAAACCTCAAGCTACGCCTATGGAAAGAAAATACATTCACTGTATACATTTCTATGACTTTTTAAGATCTCATTTATTTCCATAATTTTTCCAGCCCTGTATAGCACAATTTCAACATTTTCTGTTATTTCCAGGCTTCAGTGACTATGAAATGCCTGCACATTAGTGATGCGCGGATGGCGGTAATATCCGGGTTGGGTAATAAAAAAAAATGCATTCGGATTATGTCTGGGTGGGTCGCGGGTGGATAAGATAAATCATTAATAATGCTATTATTTACTACATTTTCTAAAAAAACTACAGAAATTGAATAAAATGTAAATTAACATATTAAAGTTATTCAAAAACACATTATTTAGTCAAGAGCAGTGAGGGATTTTCTCTGTCTTTAGTTGTTTGATTAACATTAATAACAGACCGCACAGCTTTATTATACGCTGCTGTCACAAGACCTATTTCACGAATCCAATACTGATAACACATGTGCTTTTCTTTTGTAACTGTTTACATTAACTTAAGACAAAACTGACAGTGCTTACGAGAATACTCGCCAGGACGAGCATTTTGACGTCATTTTGTGTGTATTTGGCCACTTAAGCACAACAAGCTTTGCTTGTTTAATTTGGTACTCGCAGCGCGCGCTCTGGGTGTGACTGAGTGCACAGAAAAGCGCCTCTGGAAAGCGTGAGAACCGAATGGCTTAAAAAGACGTGAAAATAATAGATTCTTGTGACGATGCAACAATGACCGATTAGGAAATTGACCATTCTGTCAACTGCACCGAAACGTGAGCTAAAGTCTTGTCACAGTGTGCAGCAGCTCTAGATGAGCCGATGTGAAGAGAGGGTCAAAGAGAGAAGACACGGTACAGCTGAATCACTCACGTTATTTTCAATGACTGATTTAATCTGATGGTTTGTGTGGATCTAACCTCCACGCTATATTTAATAAATGTTTTGCAGTAATTTACCTCATTTTAAAGTTGAAAGCTGCTGGAATGAGTAATGCGATATAGCCTATGCGCAATCCCGCACCGAAATTGAGGACCTAGTTAAACATAGTTCTATTATACAGAGGATTGTGAAATAGATTGCCATCACTTTTCCAAAACTTTCTGCGTTTACATATTTTTCCAAAACTTTCCAGGCCTGAAAATTGCTGTTTTAAAATTCCATTACTTTTCCGGGTTTTTCATGACCATACAAACCCTGAATGTGACAATCGGGTGCGGGTCGGGTTCGGTTATTTAAATCAGACAAAAATATAGGTGCGGGCAGTAGGCGGGTGAATTTATTTGAAGCTGTGGATTCGGGTGACGTTTTAGTTCATCCGCGCATCACTACTGCACATCAATCCATTCACATTAAACCTTTTGAAGAGGTCAGGGGAGGTGAGGCCTGGCAAGTAATGCACAGAGTAATGAGCATAGTCTGTCTTAAGTCATTCCCTAAATCCCTTCCTCCCACTTTTCCCTATTGTTTCCTGTCAGCTCTTCACCGTCAATTAAATAAAGAATAGAGAAAGCTAATTCTATGTAATTTCGATGGCCTGAGCAATCTGTTGCAGCCAATCACATGCTCCCTCACTCATTTTAAGGAATAAATAGTCAATTTAGTTTTAGTCAATCAGACCATCAGTGACGCACATCTCCTCCTTCAGCTGAGACAGAGCCCGTTAAGAGATTTAACTAAACATTCTGGTAAGAAACTAGTTCATTATCCCCTGCCTGAGCAATAGCTAATGTACTCCAGACATAAATTCTTAATGCTGATAAAATTAACACTTTAGAGAAGCCGCTCAGCATCGCTCTCTTAACAGCACATATATTTGCTTTCGTCTGCACAAAGCCAAGAGTGGCCAAAGGTTCTCGATAATTGGAAAGTTTGAACTACTATCACAACCGATAATAAAAGAACGCCAATGCTCGCACGGAACCCGCTGATGTCCCTCATTTGCAATCTCATTTCGCCTGGAACCCATCAAGAGAAGGTCTGCGTTTTTTAGGACTTTATCAAGCGCTGGCAAACGCAATTTAATTTCACTATTGTGAGAGGAAATAGCTCTTTGCAGGCGGGGGGGGGTTAGCTTGGCGACTGACGAACGTTTTCCGATTGGTGACATCAATTTGAATAGTTCAACCATGTGGCTGCAGCTCTATCAGCACCAAGAAAGACAATGTGCAGGAGGCCAGCAGGAGCCATTAGAGAAACAGCGGGGGGGGGGGGGGGGGGTATGAGATAAGAAACACACACACACACACACACACACACACTCCCTCACCTGTGCACACAGACACTCATTACAGTCGACAGAGAGAAGTGGTAAGAACAGGGCAGGAAATGAAAGACAAAAGAGACAAAAATTTAGAAAATAAGAGGAGGACTATGTATGTATTAGCCATTATATATGTAAGCTACTATTCCAAACAAAGCTAAAATCTACAAGCGAGACAGATTTAGAGCCTTCAAATTATGTTCACAAATTATCTCATAGATGTTTTTACCTTATAAATATTTTATATATATATATATATATATATATATATATATTAGTAGCATAAAGCATATTCTGTGGATGTAGTGAGAAACTATGTGCGGCATCTCTGAAGTGCATTACTGCTCGGCATGACCTACTTTAACAATTTCAGGATCAATAACCTAATAAGGTTGAGTTCAGAAACACATAAGAAAGAAATGCCTCAAGACAGTCTTCTGCCTTGTATCGCTGGTAATATTAGAAGTTTATTTGTACAAAACTTTTCCTGCAAAAATTCTTAGTATACTGTTCTGTTAGAATACATTATTAGTTAATATTATCAATTAAAAGACAAGCTGTTGTTTTGTGGGTAGAGTACGGGATTCAAAGTAAACCAGATCGTATCACTGCCCACTGGATAGAGAGAGCAAGCGAGAGAAAAAAGTTTACTATATGTGTAACAGCATAGTGGCTATCGTTCTATATCGCATCACCCGTTTATAGAATGAGATGTGTGAGGGGCTCATCTTGAGCGTTACATAAAAGGAGGGGGATTTGGTGTACCTGTGCAACCTGTTGAATTAAGGAAGTGTGTTTTACTTAATAACAAAAATCCACCACAGTATGAAGGAATAGCTGTGTATGTGGAGAGTGTTATTGGTTACCTGCTGATGGGTGAGCTGTGCTCTGTGAGGGACACCAGCAGTTTGAGAGCATACACCGGTACAGGATCTGGCTCCAGAAGCAGACTCTCATACCTGCAGAGAAAATCTGCATTAAACAAAAGCTATGCAAAACGTTTACAGTAGGATACAAGTTAATTCATGTCTACAGTCAATAAAGAGGTTATCAAACATTGTACCTTTGATACATTGTGGATGTATTCACTAAGAATTGAATCAGTCCCCTTAGGATTTCTGGACCGAACTCTATGTGAATTTTCATAAAAATGGCGTTAATAATTGTCATTTTTTGTTGCTGTGCAGTGAAAAATCACTAGACAAAAACAAAACCATAATTGTGTATTATAAATGTTAAATATTTTGTATTAATGTTTTGAAAATGTATCAACTACAGTATATTTTTGTTGTTTATTCAAAATAAGAATTGCATTGCCAGTAAAATACAGTAATACAATTATTTAAATACTTTTACGAAAACGTATGTATTTATGCAATTAGTATTGTCACTGATTATATACTGTATGTGTATTTTTGTTTTATTACTATTTCATCTTTTGACAATTTAACAACTATAACATTGTCTATTATTGTAATGTTGCTTTTGCAGTTTTTTACGGTTAGAAATAATGCTGTCAGTGTTGCATTCAGTCAAAATAATAAAGTCAACATCTAGTAAAATAACTATTTACTAAACATTTACCCCAATGTGTATTATATTAACTATAACATATAATTATTTAATATATCATTAAACCTTTAGCCTATACACATTAATTTCATCAAACATAAAATGAACGCTCATGTAGCTGCATCTATCTTGTCTGGATTGGCAAACAGGTTGAAAAGACAAATATATTTGTTGTTATAATGAATGGATGATTTGGAAAGATAACTTGGCTCTCTTTTTTTCTGGAAACATTGAAGAAATAAGACAAAAATGCCATAATGCAAGGATAATTTTAATTTGTATTAATTAAACCCAGGAAGGAGTGTCTGAAACCATGAGCTATAGGAACACTATACCTTTAAGACTTATATTTTGAATGGTTAATCTTATTAAAAGCGAAATTAGTAAAAACTGATTAATGCTGATTTTGGATTACTGCATTATTATTCAGAATCACTTTTCATTTGAACCAAATTATTATTAGCATTACTCAGAATAGAGTCCACATTAGAAAAGTAAGTAAATTATGGTTGTTTTCTACCCTAAAATGATATTCTAACACATGCCTGAGCCATATGAATTAAAAACAGTTAATCAAAAGACTGCCAATATGTCATCTCTTTTGTGCAATTTTATACATTCAGTTAAAATTGCATATTGTCTGCATGTCATATTTACCTATTTAGCATATTTTTGGAATTAGCTATGAATTGTTCCAATTTATTTAAACTGGATGAAATTAGAAAGCTAGCAAAATCAGTTCACTCAAGAAATTTCAATGACTTTATAAAACTGTACTAATTTCACTTTTACTGGTATATCACAATCTCAAATTTCCCTGATATACAAAGGGTTTCCGTGAACATGCATCGACAAGCTACAGAATCCTTCTCTTTCTAGTTCTTCATCCAAGTTTTTATCCTAAGAACCGTGACTGCAATGAGCGACGACATTTTGTCAATGACTTGGTTTCAGTTTGTGTCACACTCAATAAATATCACTGGTCCAAAACCAGGCTGTACATTAAGCATGAAATATCTCCTTATTGACAGCTATTGTGTGCATTCAGTGTGCACAGACAAATTGCTCGTTGCTGGAAGCTTCGCATCACATCAGGCCTGGTTAGGACACAATCTTAGTTTCAATAAATAGAGAGGATGGAGGAGTAAACCGAGAGAGCAGAATATAGGTAAGTGAGTGGTAAGTCTTACTGTGGCAGCAGGGCCTCAGAGATGAGCGTCAACAAGCGAGTGTTGGAGGAGATGCCTTCACCTTCCCACTCTGCCTCTCGTTCTCTCCCTCCATCTCTCTCTCTCTCCTCTACCTCGTCTTGGCTCAGCAGCAGCAACGTGATCTCTGACAGCACACGCAAACTCACAATACGCCATTCCACTGGGACACACACAGTAGAAGGGTTAGATTTATACTTGCACACATGCAAAAGGTTTATATATATATATATATATATATATATATATACATACACATACATAGATGCATAAATATAAATGTAAATCAACATATTCATAGCTTATTCAAAGATAAAATATGTTTATGTTTCTCGTGATCTTAAAAACCTTTTGTTCTAATGGTTTACACTTTAATGCTTGAAATATGTTAAGCTGCTGAAGTGTGTTCTCACCGTTCTTACTGAAGGCCAGAGACGCCAGTGGTGGTACAATCAAATCCACAACCTTGGGGAAACAAAGAGAGAAGTCTGCATTACTCTACAAGTGAGAAATCTCACCTATATGTGCTTAGTCTCACCAGACCACACACACGGCGTGAGTGAAAGTGAAACAGCTGGAAGCAGAAGACAGAGAGTGCTCTGAACAGCTCCAATTTGCATGGAAATGTGATGTCAGCTCTGCCCTTTGATCATAGAAAGTGTGTTCCAACAAAAGGCCTTACGCCAGCTCTTTTGAAAATTAGAATCAGGTTTTACGATTATTACCAACCAACTACAATCAGCAGCATGGCAGCAAATGTTGCGCACAGGTGTCTTAATGTGGATGGCTGTGGGCATCTCTCAAACAAAGGATTTCACTCTCTCTGACTCTTAAGTGAAAAGAACACCAAAGAAACATATTGAAAAGGTTATCTATGAATTTTTCTCTTCTTCTGTCTCTATTGTAAGACACCAAGCTTTTTTCTCTGAGCTGCAAGAATTGTACAGCTGCTATGCAAAACCCGCGGCATATCTTTGATCTCTTGCCCGCACCTTATGAGACGTTTGTCATGAATGTCAGTATAATGGTAATTCTTTTTTCTGTTGCTTACTTGAGGTATGTTTGAACACTCCGAATCATACTTTGTGAGCTGTCTACCCAGACAGGGTTTGAAATTAACACCCACCAACACACCAAATGCGGGTAAAAATCAGCTGTGGTGGGGAACGTCTTCAAATCACTAGCCAATTTGGTGGGTTACTCATTCATTTCTTGGGGAAGTTCATTGAAGCCAAATTTGAGCAGGTTTAGCCAAAAACTGAACTCGTGAGACATGATATTATCGAGAATATTGCACAAACCAAACAAAACACACCTACAGAGTGCACTCATATGCGACTACGTGATGAAGTCTGGTTTGACTAACGTTAACGAGTGCATGTGCGCATTAAGAGTGCTTCTTTCACTGCATGATTCAATCTATTAATATGCATTAAAAATGATCACATAATTCAAGATAAGGGGGCAGAAAATGTATATATTTATATCCATTCATATATAAATGTATTATTATAATTGAATTATTAAATTAGAAAATTTTACTCAAAATATGATGCACACTTTTAGAAAAAAAGGGGATTTATAAAGGTTAAAATGCCCATAAACGGTTAAAATCAATTTAAACTTATTGGAAAAGATTCATTTCCATCACTGCTGTGAACTGACCACAGAACATGACGAATATCAAAAACTATAGGAGTCAGCTGTCCACGGTAGTCTTCCAGATCAGCACAATAACATACTCAGCAAAATATCTTCTAGTTATCTTTATCGATAAAATGAAAATATAGAGTTTTATTTTTTTCAATATCATACACCCTTAGTACTGACACAAAATGATTTGCAACGGTCACTTTGTCATGTCCAGTGTAGACAGCCTCAAGCTGTTGTTTTATTTCAGTTTTTTGCTTGGCTATTAGAATTTATGAATGGCCGCACGCACGCGCGCGCACACACACACACACACACACACACACACACACACACACACACACACACACACACACACACACACACACACACACACACACACACACACACACACACACACACACACACACACACACACACACACACACACACACAGCATATTCAAGTACCTGTTTGTACAAACTGCATTTTTTTAAATGTTTTAAATGAAGTCTCTTATGCTGCATATAATACAGCTGCGTTTATTTGATAACAAATAAGAAAAATTAGTAAAATTATTAATTATAGTATAAATAATTTTAAATATTATTCATTTTAGGATTCTTTGATGAATAAAATTTCAACAGGCATAATTTATTTGAAATATAAATCTCTTGTATCATTATAAATCTATTTACTGTACATTTTCATCAATTTAATGCATCCTTGCTGATTAAAAGTAACTAACTAAACAACAAAAATCTCAGTGACCCCAAACTTTTGGTAGTGTAATGGGAAAAAAGGGTTATATCATGACATATAACTTCACGGCATTTTTGGAAATTTTACATTACATTTGCTTTTAGTCATTTATCAGACGCTTTTATCCAAAGTGACTTCCAAATGAGGACAATGGAAGCAATCAAAATCAACAAAAGAGCAATGATATCCAAGTGCTATTACAAGTCTCAGTTAGCTTAACGCAGTACATGTAGCAAGTTTAATATATATATATATATATATATATATATAATAAATACAAATAAAACATAAAATAGAAAAAAGAATAGAGCAAGCTAGTGTTAGGGGCCTTTTTTGCTTTTGGTAATTGTATAATAAATAAGAAGAAATCAAACAGATAGAATACAAAAATATTTGAAAAGCTAGTGTTAGTAGTTTTTTAAATAATAGAATTAGAATAATAGAGAGTGCTAGAGTTAGAGGGTCAAATAAAGATGGAGATGTGTTTTTAGCCGATTCTTGAAGATGGCTAAGGACTCAGCAAACATACGCGGGAGCTGATGGCAGCAGGCGGTGGGTATTTGTGGCAGTCCATGTGGAAATTGTGGCAAGCCGCCACAAAAAATATCAACGTATGGGAAACACTGTGGTCTTTCATCCAGCAAGAAATGTCTGTTATGTCTGTAGACAAGCTGAGATGCAAGCAGTTATCATCGGATCATCAGGATAGAATGAGAGGTAGAGTTGAGTGTTATCAGCATAGCAGATATGAAAATGTAAATCTCACAGAAATCAATTATTTAGCTGCCAACAATATGAAGGCATCTGTGGTTCCATGAGGAACCTTCCATGGACATCCATGGAACCTTTCCATAGCACTAACATTTATTTATACTGAGTTTTTTTTCTTTTCTTTTTTTTAGATTATTAAAATACTATTGGAAGCAAATTTGTTCTTTAAAAGGAGACATTGGATACAAAAATCACTTTTACATGGTGTTTGAAATTAAATATGTCTTGGCAGTGTGTGTACACAACCACCCTATAATGATAAAAATCCACCCAGTGTTTTTTTTTTTTATCCCCACAAATCATAACATTCACAGATTCTGTGCAAAGGGACATCACTTTGCCAAGGCCCCTCCCACGACTGTTGATGGCCACTGACGTTTTAGCACTAACCGGCCCTGAGTGAGCAGTGTAGGATCAGAACAAATCAGACAAATTTAAGATTCGATCAGAACATAGAAACATGAGGAGCCGGAATTACAAAGAGGCCCCAAGGTAACAGGACGTCATAAATTAGATCCCTAGTACCAGCTCATCTGAAGAAAGCCTAACCGTAAATTAGCCGTAAATCTCCATCAGCTGTTTTCAAATGGAGCGGCATTTAATACACAGAGCCGTAGATCGCTGACAAGCTAAGCAATTCGCACTCAGAATCGCAGATGAATCACATGTGATAGTGAACGTGAGATTAGAATGGGGACTTTAACGCAAGAATGGAAGAGAGGGGTGGGGTGAGCAGAGCTCATTAGCATTTAAAGGGACATGCACCGAAAGGGGTCATGTGAACAGAGCTGTTTTTGACAAGGTAAAAAGGGTGTTATTTTACACTAATACCTCGCTGAAGGTCCTATGAAGACCCTAAAGAATAATACCAACTTGTGTAAAATGGGCATCCAATGTCCCTTTTAAGAACAGTTACTGAAAGTTTTTTTGGAGTATCCAAAACAGTTCTTCTATGACATTACTCCCCTTTATGAACAACCTCTGTGTCTATAAACCTCATGAGTATAAGTTTCAATAAACCATGGTCATTCACATGCTATATGGAGTGAGTGTGTGTGTGTGTGTGTGTGTGTGTGTGTGTGTGTGTGTGTGTTTTGAGAGTGAAGAATGGGATTTAATGACTCCTGGCGAACTGTAATTAAGGTGCCATCTTCTATTATAGAGTATCAGAGAGTCCGTGTCCTCTCAACGCTTCCTGATGCATCGGTCCTACAGAACGCATGTCAATACTCATTACAAAAGCCTCACACGCAGAGATACACACACGCGCACACACACACACACACACACACACACACGCACACACACACGCACACACACTCCTGAGTGATTTCCTGTTGCCGAGAGGTTTGTGAGAATAATAGTGCTGGGCAGAGGGGAGACGTGATCTCAGTTGTAGCTCTGTCAGGCATGAGGATGTGAGATCTCAGGTTAGACGTGAACGTGGCCCTTGCTGCTCTGATACACAGCTTGATATATTGTGTTTGTGATCCTGTCCTTGTGGAGGGGAAGTTTTAACATCTGCTTGGGGTCAAATAGAGAGTTTAGGGACTAACTTTGCCAGAACATTTTTATCAACACCTTGTGCACACTTTTGTTGGGAGACAAAAAGAGCTGTGAAATCAGTGTAATTCTCCCATAGCACACTTCAACAAAATGTAGCTAAATGCTGTTGGAAATATGCTTAAATAATTTATAAATAATTGGGAGAGACTACATTTAAATCATAACATCAAAAATTGGCATATGCTCACAGTGCAGTGATAGAGGCTGAGAAGAGCGGGATGTTGGGAAATGGCCTCCACTGCAGATAGTGTGTTTCTGATCAGCTCCTCAGATGCTGCTTGACCTGTTAATTGTGGAAGACATGCTCATAGAAAGCATAAAGGTAGGTATCTCAATTTTGAACAATTAATTTTCAGCTAATGGCTGAAAAACAAATATTACACTGAAAAACATAAATAATTTAACTACTTTGATCTCTTGAAAAACAACATGTCTGGAAAATTGGAGCTAAATTACATTAGAGCCATATATCAAAGTCTCTTGAAAACTAAAGAATGTAGATCATGCAAGACTGGTTTAATTTAAAAAGCAAAGAAAGAGTTGAAGAGTTTGTGAAAACCTTAGAACAATAAAACTGCAATCAATAAAAACTTACCTATAGCACTTCCCAAACTTGTCTCATTAGAGTCAATGGAGGTTATGTGATTCTTTCCATAATGAAAGAGAAAAGAGATATCAAAATTACACATTTTAATATAATTCATTCATTAGATCATATAATTCATAATATACTTAATTTTCACTAAGTGAGCTGTGAAGAAAAACTATCATCACTTTTTGAACATGTAACTGCATAATTAAATGGCCAATGTCAAAACTGATTCTAATATTTATAGACAGGATGACTGATATGTCTAATACAATTGTATAAGGGATGTACACAAAATTGCTGAATTTAAAGAAAAACTTTAATAACAATAGAAGAAAAAAGAAAAGAAAAGACAATATATGCAGACATTTGGAATCAGAAAGAATCTGATTTTCTATCACAAGAATTAAAATAGAATTTTAATGCATACATACACACGTGGTCAGAATTGTTGGTACCCTTGGTAAATATGATCAAAGAAGGCTGTGGAAATAAATCTGCATTATTAATCCTTTTGATCTATTATAAATAATTAAAAATAAAATAAATCACACAAATCTAACTTTTCATTGGAGAAAAATACTTTAAAATGGGGGGAAATATCATTATGAAATAAATGTTTTTCTATAATACACATTGGACACAATTAACGGTACCCTTTAATTCAATACTTTTTGAAACCTCCATTTGCCAAAATAGCATAGGAGTTTTCTCCTGCAATGCCTGATGAGGTTAGAGAACACCTGACAAAATATCAGAGACCATTCTTTCATCCAGAATAACTCCAGAACCTTGAGATTTCCAGCTCCATGATGGTGATTTTTCTCTTCAGGTCACCTCACTCATTTTCTATAGGGTGCAGTTCAGGGAACTGAAATGGCCATAGCAGAAGCTTGGTTTTGTGCCCAGTGACCCATTTTTGTGTGGTTTTTAAGGTTAGTTTTTGGATTATTGTCCTGTTGAAAGATCCAAACATGGCCCATTATAAGATTTCTAACAGAGTCTGTTTTTATCTGTTGGTATTTGATATAATCTGTGATGCCATGTATCAAAACAAGATGTACAGAACCTCCAGAAGAAATATAGTCCCACAGCATTAAAAATACAGAAGTACATTTCATTGTACACATGGAGTACTTTTTATCCCTGTGTTCACCAAACCCATCTTGAGTGTTTGCTGCTAAAAAGTAAAAAAATGTTTTACATCTGACCATATAAGCCAGTCTCATGTGAAGTTCCAGTCGTGTCTGACAACTGAATATGCTGGAGATTGTTTTTTGGTGAAAACATTTTCTTTTCTTGATTTTTTATTCTTGAAGCCCTCCCAAACAACATGTGGTGATGTAGGAGCTGTTTGATAATTGTTTAAAAGGTTTTCTGATCCTGAAACTCAACCTTGTTCTGCAATTTTCCAGCTGTGAAAATTCCAAATGTTCGTAACATTTTATGTTGATTTGAACTTCTTAATTATTGCTCTGATGGTGGAAATGGGAATTTTCACTGCTCTAGCTCTTTTCTTAAAGTCACTTTCTAATTTGTGAAGCTCAATTATCTTTTGCTGCACATCAGAAATATATTCCTTGGTTTTTGATGAATGGTAATATATTTCAGATATATTTTAATCATACACATTTCTAGGGGTACCAGTAATTGTGTCCAACATGTATTTGAGAAAAAAAACATTTATTTCATTATGATATTTCCCCCCATTTTAAAATCTTATTCTCCGATGAAAGCTTAGATTTTTTAAAATAAAATATCAAAAGGATTAACAATGCACATTTATTTTCACAGCCTTCTTTGATCATATTTACCAAGGGTACCAACAATTCTGACTACGTGTGTACAAACATGCATACATACAAACACTATACTGCCAAAAGTATTAGAATGAACATTCTAATGAACAGGTTTGACTACTTTAATAAGTAATTTCCATGAGTACAAATATTAATGCTTAAGCATCAATGACTACACCAATCAATGACCAAACACCAATGACTTGAACATACGGGTACAGTCATTTTAGAAACTTCCAAAACTGTTGCAACAGAGATGGAAATACAATGTTTAAATACATTAATTATGTTTCCATCTTTGTTGCCACAGTTTTGGAAGTGCCTTTTTCTGTTCTGAAGAAGGGGGTGTGTCCTAGGGTTGGGCGATATGACTTAAGAACAAAACGATTTAAGATTTAAATTAAAAAAATCCCCCCTACTTAAAATCAATCTGCAGATGACAACAAAATTGTTCAAAACAAGTTTTAACTATTTTGTTTGGATTTTCCCTTCTGGGATTTTATATGGATTCCCCCCCCTTGGGGTGAAAGTGCAATCAGTAACAAGCCAAAAAGACAAGATGGAAGTGAAAATGTAACATAACATAAAATGTAACATAACAATATATTATGTGACCCTTGATTCATTTTCTTTAAACAGAAGTTTAACATCTTGCTATTCTGTAGATAGGAGGTAGTTCTGATAAGTGCAAAAAAACATTAAACAGCATTAAATATCAGTGACTGTAGGTTGTTTTTTGGTGGGACGATGAGGAATGATATGCAAATATGCAGATCTTGAGCACCACTGACAAATATTTAATCTTGTAAATTGTGTTGTACTGCCGCTCCATAGTTTTAAAGGTACAATATGTACGTTTTCACCACTAGAGGTCGCATTTTCATAATAATAATCACGAACAATGCCGGCTCAACATCATGATGTCGATCAGCCATGGGCGATGGTATCATCTATCGGCGCAGTGGGAGGGCTGAGACCATTCGGAACTAGAGAGGAGCATCGGCGGATGTTAAAGAGAAAACCGATTTTAATTCAAACAAGTCGATGTAAACTACACATTTGAGTTCATCGATAAAATTGATTTATTGCTCAGCCCTAGGGTGTCCCAATACTTTTGACCATAGAGTGTATGTACAAGTCATTGGTGTTTGGTAATGAGTTTTTGGCTCAAAGTATGCATTTAAAGTCAAACCAGAGTGTTCAGCTGGTATTAGGACTTTGGTTTCTGCAAACTAGTCAAGTTCTTCCACACTGACTGAATCATAAAATGTTTTTTTTAACCCTGCCTTATACACAGAGGCAGTGTCATGTTAGAGTGTTACAGGGTCCTGTCCAAACTGTTGCTTTAAAATTAGAAGCACACAATTCCCTAGAATATCATTATGTGCTTAATCATTAAGATTTGTACTCATGGAAATTACTAAAGTAGTCAAACCTGTTCGTGTCCCAATACTTTTGACAATATAGTGTACATAAATACATACATACATAAAACCATGTGTTATTTGTAATTTGAAATTGTAATATTTCACAGAACTAAACTTACTGACCCCAAAGTTTTGAACAGTAGTGCATGTGTGTATAGAATATGGCTTAAAAAAGGAAACATTTACAAGACATTTTAACAATAATCTATAAAACTGAGAGACTCACCAGCAGTTTTCCAAATTTGATGAGAAAGGCCTCAGTCACCACCTGCGGTCGGAAGATCTGTCAAAGCAAACAGGTACAGTCATGAAGGGATCTACTCTAAAAGACACTTCACCAACCTGCAACACTGTACAACATTGCTATTCACTACCCTTGTGTCTTATCCCATTTGAGTTCCACCAAAAACTGTCAGTCTTCACTTGAGCTTTAGCAGCTATGAAGTCTTACAGTTGTCTTGAACACAGCCGAATGTACATTGCATATTTCTTTCATCGTACAGCAAAATTGGCAGTCTTGGATCTATTAATGCATCATGCTCTCCGACGGCCGATAAATTGCCTTTGCAATGAATCTTCTGGCAGGTTCAGAATTTTTAGGCCGCATTGCTGCGCTCTACACGCTCAACGCTGTCAATCGTGACTAAAATCCCAGCTACGATGCGCATCGTATAGTCTGACATAAGAACGTTAATGTCACTGAGAAATGTCAGCGTTGAAGTCTGCCTTGGGCTTTACCCAATATCTCATTCGGGACGCGTCGTACCATACAATCTGACAGGCAGCGATTGTAGAGCATAGCAAAAATTGCAAACTGTTCAGCTGGTTTAAGAGAAAATTGTATAAAGCCCTGCTGTTCTGTCAGGGGAAATTTTTCCCTATCATGCACCATTTTGACTAAGCAGCAAAAGATGTGGTATTAGAGTGTGTTCCATATACAATGTCATCCTGGGATGTGATCCTCCTCTCTGGAGGACTTCAGCACTGGTGTGAGAATGAGGGGGTTCATGTTTGTGCTATAGGACTGTAATGATATGAGGTCAGAGGTCTTAGTCCTGGACAGCGAGGTATTGAACTCTTATCCACTCTCGCCTCTGAGAAACACATTGGAACTGACCTCTGCGCTGACCCCTGTGACTGATGAGTGCTATGAGTGTCAGCGTAGTGTGTTGGTTGTCAGTGAAGCAACAGGCCAGAGAGACAGATGAAACCACAGAGAGGGCTCATCACATGAATGCATGTATGGATGCACAAACACACAGGCATGCTCTAACATTACAAGAGCTCAAGGTTCAAGGTTCAAGGTTCTTTATTATTCGTCACATACACAATCATACAAGTATAATCAGTAGTGAAATGCAAGTAGAATTGAAGAAAAATACAGCATTTACATGAGGAAAGTGAGGAGAAAAAAATAACTCCCAGACTATGCTCCTTGGGGAGTACAGTGTGAGAACAGGAAAAACACCTCAGCAACACAAAAGCACATACACGACAAAGCCACAGGGGAAGTGAATCCGGCCCAGCAAGCAGCCATCTGATCCCGCAGCCACTGATCCGGCGCTGGTCAGACCCGCTTGACCAGGCCAGCGGATCGAAGCGAACAGAGGCGAATGGTCGGGGGGGGGCAATGTCTGTAATGTCTGTAGGGTGGGGGAGGAACGCAAGAGCCACTGTAGGGGAGCCAGAAAAAGATAAGATTGTTTTGTCTTTGGGGCGAGTAAACATTCCAATTTTTGCAGGCTACTCTCTGTCCGTTTTTGTCCATTTTGGTCTCATTTTAATCAATTTCCCTTTGTAAAGCCGTGAACTTCTCCTTGGTAGAATCCATATTGCGATTATAGTCTCAGTCTCAATGCTGACCGCTCTTCCCACAGCTTCAATCATACGGGCAGCCTTGTGGGGCTTTGGACAGCTGTTCCCGTTTTCTGAATTCTTCGATAACCCAGGGTAAAGCTTAATCCAATCAGCAAAATACCTGTTATCATGGTTCCGAAAAGGTAGATATCAATGTCCTCCACGGAAAGAGCCGCAAGACACACGATTCGCCACCTCTCCCACGCGCCATCGTATAGCCGGCTGCGAACGTTCCGTCAGGGCAGTCAGGTTCCCCGAAACCCAAGTTTCGATAGTGTCAATTGCATTAAGAGACCAGATAATCCATAAGCTCGACGCCTTTCAGAACCACACAGCAGCTGAAGAGATCAGGCACATGGGGCTCAAGGGCATAAGAGGCCAGTGAAGTCTCAAAGATGCATACCAACCTGCTACTGGGAAGACAACCAGCTATGCCCTGCAGCATTTTTCTTAATATCAGAACACACATACACACTGGATTTGTGTAGCCAGACTTTTGACTATAGGCATGAGGTCTAGCCCACACTCCAGCTTATTCTAGCCAAGAACCGCCCACTTAGCCAGGAAGGGGGTCGACTGACTGACAAAAGTTTGGACATGTTATTTTTTACTTATTTAAAGAAACATTTAGAATAACAGTAAAGCCACCACAATTGTGAAATAACACAAATATAAGCGTTTGCATTATTCAGTGACAAATATTTTAAAATTAGGGGTGTTGCGATACCACAATTTTTGTTCATGGATGATTCAAATGTATTCAAGATCGGCTTTTAAAGAAATATCAAAGTATGGTGCTTACGGCTGCACGATTAATCAAAAGCGATTGTCATGCACATTTCGTCAGTAAAGCCGATTCTGTGATTAGTAGTAAATCTCTATCACCTGCTTTCAAATGAAAAAAAAAATACTGACCCTAAAATTTTGATCTGTAAAGAAATTAAGCATAATAAATGTTAAGGTAAAATAAAAAGTTTTCCAAGGTCATGAGGAAATCAAGTCACAGTTCATGGCTACCTCGTCTCCTAGAAATTTTATCAGCCATTAAGATCGGACATTTGGACAAATATTTGCCATATCTGAGCGTAATATGCATCAGGCGGCCAGTGAATGTCTGTGGGTGATCGGTGGATTTGCTGTCTGAGGCTGACACTACACCAACACAACTCACTGAGAGGACCATTAAATCAGACAGACACAAACAATCAAAAGAACTGCCTATTACCCCTCTAAGCCGCCCACTGCAGCTCTGTGTTAATGGACATCAGTGTATCCTCCTTAGATGAGTTAATGACAGTGGAACTATCAGACAGATGGCTCTATCAGCAACGACCCCTTCAAATGAGACGACTCAATCTGCCACTGAGTCTCCATGGCAAATCCTGACCGAATGTAAAAGTGTATTTAATCAGCAGAGACTCATCAACTCTGCACACTGACAAACATCTTTCTCTGAGAACACCAGATCCCTTCTTATCAATTTTGGCGTGACTGAGTGTGTAAGAAGTAAATCCAATTTTGCACTGTTTGGCAACTGGTAATAATCTGTGTGTATGTGTGTGTGTGTACTGAAGCTGCACCGGAAAGCTCCCGAATAGATAATTTCATTCTGACACAGACAGTGATTACACTCAGCGCATGACAGGCAGGTAGTACGGCACATCCATTCTTTATTTTCTGTTCAGATGAAGACATTTAATAAAGTGAGAGGCGGAGGGGAGTCTGGAATGTTCATTTTTAGTTAGTTTAAAAGACATGTATTGATTTACACATTTACTCTATTCAAACATTATCTATCACAATACCTCTCTATACTTCAAAAGTGAATAAAATATTTTTTGTTATTTTTGTCACTATGACAATGGCTGCATCTGAATATGCATCCTTCTCTAATATATAGTAGGCAAAAAACAATATGCGAAAGAAGATTATGACTGAATTTAGTGAACATCCTATGGACACTTTACTATCCCATGAGGCCACAGGAGAAGAGTTGTGAATGGCCATTATAGGTCACCTGAAAATGACAACATGATAAATGTAGTCCACCTAGATTATATTACACTAATTTTATATAGAATAGAAGATTTTAACGGTTGCAAAGTAATAACTTTTTCAAAACAAATTAAGTAGTTAGCGAGTATGTGATTTTGGAGCAAGCCACAGACATCCTTTAGCTGTATTTTTATAATATTTGTGATAAATAGCATATTCATTATATATTATTTAAAAATCAACATGCATGCAATATGTATTACTTTATAGTCACTATATATTCACTGACTGCACACAGAGGCTTGTTTTTATATTATGATATTATGATATGGGACTTTTTGTTTTTGTTTTTTATTTACAAATTAGACCAGTTATAATTGTTCCGGTGATTCTCAAACTGTGGAATGCAGCATGACTCTGGAAATATAAAACACTAATAGGGTTGGGCCGATAGACGATGCTATCGTGATTCCTTCCCCCCCACACCCTCTTCCACAATCCGCCGCATCCCAATTCAGAGTTCGGAAAGGAAATTAAGTATACTACGGAACCCCTAAGGAGAATAAATAGCCTAGAGATGGGAGGATAAAAAATATTTTGCTCTTTAATATTTTGAATTGTTCTTAGCTTTATTTTTTGTTTTTCATTTAATTGTTCAGTTTTGAAATTTAGTTGTATGCATTTGTCATTTTTATTTAATTACATTTTTAAAATGTGTATATGTAGTATCTATAAAGTTTTAGCTTTTAGTTTTGGATCTGTTTTTAGTTGGTTTAATACTACAATTGATTGCTTCTGTTGTCCTCATTGTTAAGTCGCTTTGGATAAAAGCGTCTTCTAAATGACTAAATGTAAATACTTTCTCTCGCAATTATATCGTTGGGTAATTATACTGTATATAAATTGCAAATAGGGATTTTACATTTACATTGTCATTTTGCAGATGCTTTTATCCAAAGCGACTTACTACTGGGATCCGTTACTAATATGCAGGGCACTGAAACTTCTTTTGAATGTACGCTCTTATTTTACTTTCACTTTTGAGATTCGCAATCACACGCACTCTATACTATGGAGCAGCAGTACAATACATTTCACAAGATTAGTGGTGCTCAGTATCTGCAAATACTGCTCCAAAGTAATTTAAGTTTCTTTATTTTACAGAAAATTATTATTTTCAGTAGAAGTGTAATTTAAAATACCTTGCATAGTAGTGTTTAGGGTTGGGCGATGTCTACCAAATTGGCATCGAACGATGTCTACAGTGAAACATCGTGATGGAAGATGACATCAGGGGGCGGGGTTAGGGGTGTGCCCGAAGCGTGAATCCATATGCAGAAACGCACGGAAAACAAATAACGCGTACGGACCCACTAAAGGGACATGGTTAGCCACTTGCTAGCAACCTGTTTCATTCGGGTTATATTACAGTACATAAAAGTTCACTTACCACATACACAGGGTAAGGAGAGATGACTGATAGGACAATGGTGAATTATTTGCAGATACTGAGCACCACTTTATATCTTAATTTGTGTTCTGAAGACGAACAAAGATCTTACGGGTTTAGAACGAAATGAGGGCGAGTAATTAATGACAGCATTTTCATTTTTGGGTGAACTATGCCTTTCATTTCTGACCCTGGAAGGAACAGTGTGACTAACTGGTATTTGAATGTTCCAGTTGGATGTTCTGATGTGACCAAAAGGGTACTTGGCCCAAACAGACTGCGAATCGTTGATATTCAGCTAATCTTTAATATAATAGTGTGTGCAGCTATTTCTAACTTGAACGCTCAAGGCTTCCAGTGTCATCTGCTTTACAGAAAATAGCTTGTGAAATTAGTTATCTATTGCACCCAAAGGTAGGTCCCCGCAATGTTTTTTTTTTCCTCAAGTTGTATCATCCTTGTGGAGATAGAAACCCCAAATAACTAGCAAAAATGTAAATATAGCAGGACCTGACACAGACACACACCTGTGAGGTGAGCAGATGCAGCACCACAGCCATCATGGGGAGGCTCTGCTTCAGCTGACGGGACTGTGTTGGAGAGGGGTGCTTCCTTCCCACAATGCTGCCTAACACGGACAGGATGTCATCTACAGAGAGCCCATATAAACAGAAGCAGTGAGAAATCAGCCAATCACAAACAATCCATCATGATCAGTCTGGGTAGGTGGCCGGGGGCATGAGCAGGTGCGTCTCTGTGTTGGGACGAAACCCACAGGAAGAACTGAACCAGTTTCAACCGGTTTCATGAGGGAGATGTGGTGTGTAGCGGCACAAATGAAAAAGGAGGAACAGGTCGATACCTGAGAGCCTGCTAACGTATTCAATCAGAAAGGTAATTAAAGAGAGGCCAATCAAATTAAATGTTAATTTTCATTGCCCCTGCTTTGTTTTTCCCATTTCACTCTGTTCCTTCTCAAGTGAATTCTTTGCATTCCCCTCTTTTTTGGCTGTATTGTGATTGATTTACCCAGGATGGCTGGCAGTTCGTGCACAGTGTGACGGATGAAGAGGGTCAGGCATTTTGACAGGTATTCATTGCCGCTTTGTTGCTCCTTTCCTGGCGTGGCCTTTCGGACGTCTCTTTCAATGTACATCACCAGCCTGAGAGAAGGGTTGGCAAAACATTATTATTCATCTGCAGACATCCAGACCAAACAGAGAAAGAGAGAGAGAGGCAGATCTGAAACACACAGCGGGGAGAGGATAGATGCTTTTAATCAATTACACTCAACAGCTGGAGCGGTGACAGAATGGAGATGAAATGGTGTTGATCCTGAAACAATATCAGGAAGGGAATGAGGTCTGTCTGCCTGGCTAAAAGACCAGAGAAAACAAGATGTATCTGGCAAGGAATTGAATTTGAAGTGTATAAGGTACGGAAATTGGAGGCTTAATTAGAGATGAATGAATGTGACTTGATTCAAACATGCAAACCGACATATTAGGATTGATTAATGGGGTTGGTGTTCTCTTAGTAAAAGCCTGGATCAGATCTCCAGGGATGCTGGGAAAATTGTCTTGGATCTTACATTATGATACCAGCACAAACCCTGGGGCATGATGAAATACATGTTGTTCTTTTTATGGATGTTTTTGTCCTTTTAGAATAAAAAAAGACTAAATTACTTTATTTTTACAATAAAAAAAAAACGTTTGTGAGATATATTTATGATTTTCCTTTTCTTCTCGCCACAGTGTATTTTCAGCCACATCTGAAACCATGTATTGTGTTTTGACAGCATTCTGTTTTACAAAGGACAATGATATAAAAATAATTGAAATATACATTTTTCTTGGAATAAATTGGACAAGGAAAAAATTTACTTTGCTAAATAAAATTTCATGGCTAGCATTTTATATGAATATGTGCAATTAAACATTTATTATGTATTGATATATTTATCAATCATTATGCGACAAAATGTCCGCCTGATATGAGAATATAAACTGTATGACTTTTTTCCTTATATAAATCCTATATAATGAATTAAATAGTTTCAGTGACACAAACCAGGCTCATATGTGCACATAGTAGTATTGTATACTGTGATTGTCTATTTATCGTTACATTTTAATAAACAATGTTAACTTAATTACTGGTGTATATGAGCAAAACAAAATGTGTATGCATTCTCTTCAGTTGGCATACACATAAGGACATGTCAGTTTTTGCTTTTATGCAGTAAACCCATTTTTGTTTCTCACTTATGAAATAGGAATTTTCCATAATATTTAGGATCAAATCTGGTCACAGTGTGTTTTATAAATGAGGCTGGTCTGTTAAAATGGTAAAACAATAGAACCTAATACAATAAAAAATATGAATTTGACAAATAAGATTTATTATTCAATTGAATGGGATTGCCATCAGGTAAATATTATAAAATCACTTAAATTACTGAATTTCTTAAGTCCATATTCATTAGAAAAGTATAGCACTCCTCTCCTCAAAAAAAAAACGACATGATTTGATGTATCATTCTTGTTTGCAGCACAAACTGTGTAGAAACAAGTTAAACAATAACCTTTAGGATTTGTAAGAGGCTTGTTCAAATCCATAAAATTAAGAATGAGCAACTACTCTCTCTGCTGCCCTCAGGAAGACAAGTCAAGTCAAGTCAAGTTGAGCTTTATTGTCATTCCACTACATGTGTGGACATATAGTGGGACGAGATGTCGTGCCTCACAGGACCACGGTGCTACATAAATACAAATATACAACACGAAATAAAACAGTATAAACCTATACACAACTAACCTACCGTCAGCTTTGACTATACATATGCTATATATAAAAGTGGTTACCTATACATAAACTAAAAAACAAAAAACAGAAAATACAAACTGTACAACAACAAGCTCGGATGAGCTTTATTTGTCACATACACAATTATACAGAGTATAATGAGCAGTGAAATGTGTTCTCTGCATTTAACCCATCCAAGTGTACACACTTGGAGCAGTGGGCAGCCAACTGTGCAGCGCCCGGAGAGCAGTCGTGGACTTCCTGTCGGAGCCGGGATTCGAACCCACAAGCTTGGATTACCTCGGGTTTCAAGTCCAACGCTCTATCCATTAGGCCAACGACTGCACAGTACAACTGTGCAGATGACTTCAAATACTGTACATGTGCAAAAAGAGAGACATTCAAGCAGCTGGCTGGGGAACAGTGTAAGGTGATTTGTGGTGCATGAGCCAGTAAACATACATACATACATTACAGTCGTATATTTCAATCAGTCTTTTGTGGGATTATGGACACACAATGGTGTGTGAAAGTGTCTAGTGCATGCAGAGGAGAGTGTGTTGCTACAGGTGGCTTGTGCAGGCCCCGCTCACCTGAATTTCACAGAGATAAAAGTTTAGCAGTTTTTCCTGAGGTGTGGTAAGGTGGGGGGGTGGGGGGTGGGGGGGTTGTTTGGGGTTTCAGAGAGGGGCGGTGTGATGTGAGTTCAGGGCTCTCACAGCCTGGGGGAAAAAGCTGTTTAGCAGTCTGGCGGAGCGGGCTCTGATACTCCGGTACCGTCTACCTGAGGGTAGGAGCTGGAAGAGACTGTGGGAGGGGTGGGTGGGGTCCTCCACGATACTTTTTGCTTTGCTGGAGCATCGTGTAAGGAAAATGTCCAGGATGGAGGGGAGAGGGGCACCAATGATTTTTGCAGCGGTGTTCACTGTCCGCTGGAGGGTCTTGCGGTCTGCTGCACAACAGTTCCCGTACCAGACAGTGATGCAGCTGGTCAGCACGCTCTCAATGGTACCCCTGTAGAAGGTGGTGAGGATGGGTGGAGGGAGGCTTGCTCTTTTCAGCCGGCGGAGAAAGTGTAGGCGCTGTTGTGCCTTCTTGGAGACAGACTTGGTGTTGGTAGTCCAGGTGAGGTCCTCTGTGATGTGCACCCCCAGGAATTTAGCGCTGCTGACTCTCTCCACAGTCGAGGTGTCGATGGTCAGTGGGGGGTGGTCAACAGAGTTTCTCCTGAAGTCCATCACAACCTCCTTTGTCTTCTCCACATTGAGGGACAGGTTGTTAGCGCCACACCATTCAGCCAGCTGTGCCACTTCCTCTCTGTAGTGCGTTTCATCGTTGTTGCTGATGAGACCTACCACTGATGTGTCATCGGCAAACTTGATGATGTGGTTGGAGCTGAACTTGGCAGTGCAGTCGTGGGTCAGCAGCGTGAAGAGCAGCGGGCTGAGCACACAGCCCTGTGGGGCACCTGTGCTCAGTGTGGTAGTGCTCGAGGTGTTGTGGCCGACCCGAACTGACTGAGGTCTTCCGGTTAAAAAGTCCAGGATCCAATTGCAAAGGGAATTGTTGAGGCCCAGCAGGCTTAATTTATTGATGAGCTGTTGTGGGATTATTGTGTTGAATGCTGAGCTGAAGTCAATGAACAGCATTCTAACATATGAGTCTTTGTTTTCTAGGTGGGTAAGAGCCAGGTGGAGGGTGGAGGAAATTGCATCATCCGTAGAGCGGTTTGGGCGGTATGCAAACTGGAGACGTCTCCGCAGCATCCGATCCCGCACTAGCCGACTGAGGGATAGCTTTTTCCCTCAGACTAATGAACAGTCAAAAATAGTACACACTACAGAACACTCCCACTTTACGGTATGCCATGAATTGCACTTTAACTTTAACACAGTTCAAACTGGACTACACGCACACACTGCACAAATAAAAAAGTATGGTGGTTATAATGCACATCCATGATATTGCGTAGCTTATGTATCATCTGTTGCACCTTCGCATATTACTGTGTGTATATATGTGTACATAATGTAGAATGTGTACATAGGGTGTATAATGTGTATTGATAACTGTAAGTATGTCTAATAATACACTGTGTGTACTGAGTATATGTATGTGTTTTTTGCACATTGTCATCTGTATAAGTATGTACTGTCTATATGTAAACTGTTTCTGCACTGTCTGGAGCATGCTCTCAAGAATTTCACTCACCACGGCACATGTGCTGTGGTGATGTGACAATAAAAGTGATTTGATTTGAGTAATAGTGCTGTTGCCTTAGCAAGCACCATAAATTAAATTTGAACTCTTGTCATTAGAATGTCAATGACAAAAGTGTATCTCAACACAAGACTATTGATTCAGCCTCACCTCTAGTATCTTAAACTAATCAATTCACTACAAACAACAGATGCGTCTCGTGAGAGCAGCAGCTAACATGTAATATTCATGATATTGTTATGCATGTCATGGACACAGTGAAGAAAATGAATAAGAAAAGAGATGATAGAGCTTGGGTAGAAGTGAGGATCAGGCCATTCTCAAGAACTGTTGATCACTGCAGTAGCTATCTTAGCTAATGGCACTATCTTAAATAGTGCCATTATTTACTTCATTATTATCTTCAACATTTTGGCTAAAGGATCAAACAGTCACAATTCACTTAAACTCTTTTCTTTTTCATACCTTTGCCTTTTAGTATATTCAAACTTGACTAGACATTGTGAGAATCTACAGCAGTTTTTGGCAAGGTTTTTTGTGAATAAAAACTTAAGTTTAGATTTGTTCCTCATGCAAAACTATATGACTTGAGAAGACTTGCACATAAAAGGTCACATAAGCAAAATTTCAGGGTGAAACAAACAAACAAAAAGATTTGTGTCAATACAGTGAATTCACATGAATAAAATTGACATAATTTGAAAGATGACACTTTGTCTCTTATCAAAAGTAACAAAACATGAGTTATTGGACAAGAGGTGTAATGTATGTCTTGTAAACTTTTATTCAAGCATGAACCAAAACAGAACAGGTTAAAATATAAATATTAGGATTTCAGAATCATAACAGATTCGCTAAAATGAAGATATATAAAACTAGGAGTTTCAAATTGAGTTCCACATGTGGTTAAGACAGTGATATATTTTTTGGCACATGTGCGTACTGAACAAAAAAAAAAACATAAGTTGGGTCAACATCAAGTATATCCAGATACACTGTGTATTACTCATTCAATTAATTGCAGCTCTACCAACAGAGCAGATATGTCTTTAAAAAACAGCTCATCAAGAGCAACCTCTCCTCTCCTCTAAATGAGAGAAATGAGATTGTGAGAGGGTGAGATCTACAGCACCAGAAGTGACAGCCCGTCTCTGCCCTCAAGCCCATACTAATTAAGAAACACTGTTAATTAACTTGTTTGCAACCAGCACTGCACACTTCTATACAATCAGTTCCTCAACATTTCCCCGCAAGCGAGTCGGTTCCTCCCAGCCCCTCATAACACACAAGCATGCAAACTGGCACACACATATAAACACACACACACACACACACAAATAAACACACACACACGTTCATTTTTGCTGAGGCGCGTCTCTCAAATTAGACATGGATGAAAAAGCAAACAGTGAGAAAATTGCACAGAGCCCAGCAGTGTGGGAAGGAAATGCACCCAGCAATTATACCAGAGGCTGAAAGTAAGTTTGAACAGAGGACTAGAGGGAACACACGGGATTAAACTCCAATGAGAGAGCAATCACCTACTTAACTAGCACGCTCAACAAAGAGGAGAACTGGGAACTGGATGCAAACCTGGCAAATACATACTGTATTAAAGCTGCACTGGCCAAACAAATAAAAACCATAAGCTAAAATGAGCATTACAAACATTTAACAGCACTTGTTTGGATGAACAAAACTCAATAATGAAAGATTTTATCTTTCCTTTGAATTAGTTGCTCAGTGACTTGCCTCTTTTGAATTGTAATTGGCACCGAAATTAGCACAGAAGTTCTCTGCTCAGGGATATTCTTGGTAAAACCTTTCGAGAATAGTCGATATAGAAAGAGCCAACCAAACTAAAAGCTTTAAACGCCTCAATATCCATCCAGTAAATACAAATGTGACCCTGGACCACAAAACCAGTCTTAAGTCGCTGGGGTATATTTAGTAGCAATAGCCAAAAATATATTGTGTGGGTCAAAATTATCGATTGTTCTTTTATGCCAAAAATCATTAGGATATTAAGCAAAGATCATTTTCCATGAAGATATTTAAATATATTAAAACTTAATTTTTGCTTAGTAGTATGCATCGCTAAGAACTTCATTTGGACAACTTTAAAGGGGATTTTCTCAATATTTAGATTTTTTGAACCCTCAGATTCCGGATTTTCAAATAGTTGTATCTCAGCCAAGTATTGTCCGATCCTAACAAACCATACATCAATGGAATTTGTGGTCCAGGGTCACAAATGTGAGACATTACAATCAAAAGCAGTATAATTGCAGTACAAATAATCAATTATATTGAATTATTTAAATGAAAAAATTGATCATATTAATTTATATTATATTAAAGTCCTTTTGTAAAGGTTTTGTTTAAGCAGTTGAATAATTGTATGACCATTTCCATAAATACTGATTAATTGATTGATGTTGTTTTGAATAATTGTCTGTAAAGTAGTGCTATCAATCGATTTCTTTTTTTACTAACAGCACATTTTTCTAAAATTAATCACGATCAATCCCACAAAACAATAAATTTTTTAATATCATTTTATATTGCAATAATTTCACATTCAATCTTCAAATATACAATGTACAAACAGCATAAAGACAGTGTATTTTTAATATTTCTTTAATGGCATCTTTTTTATGATTGAAGGCAAGCATCACTGATATCAATATGTCTCTATAAATAGTTTTTCCTCTTAATATTTAACCATTGACTGTTCAGCATTACAGTACAATGTTTATTGTTCAAATAACTTAAAGGTGTAGTAGGAGATCTCAGAAAATGCTAACTTTAGCCTGATAGCACTGAAAGCGAATGTCCCACCCTCCCTGCAATCACAGTCCAAAGCCACGCCCCCTGAACGCACATACATCAAAGAGCAGAATACCAGAGAAAACATTAAATTACTACAATAGGCTACATCAACTGTTCCCAATTACAGTCTTCACGCCCTCCCTGCTCTGCACATTTCATATGTATATCTTATCACGTCCAACGTTTGCTCTTTTCAACCGTAAGTCATAAGTGCCCTGCGAAGTGGACAACACAAGATATTCTGCCATGATTCCAGTTCAAAGCCAGTGTATATGTTCCATACAAAGGGCTTTAAAGTATGCGAGACGTGAATTTAAATTGTATTTATTTACAGAGGAATATTATGTCACACTTCACACTTCTCTAGTAAGTTTTGTCTGTGTGTTAAGACGCTGTGCAGCGAAAATCCGTGAGTGAATGTTCCGAAGTGAAATAAACGTCAATGGATTTTCCCTGCTCAGGGAGTAGGGAGCAATGTAGGGAGTAGGGAGCTTGTCAATTGGAACACAGTTCATGCACGTAGACCTCTTCTAACGAGCTGGTTATCTGAATCAGGTGTTAACTAAGCGAGACATGCAAAATATGCAGAGCGGGGGGCGGGAGGACTGGAATTAGGAACGACTGGGCTGCATCATGTGTCATTCACCAGTGAGAAAACTTTATAGCACAGTTAGTAAAAGTGCAACAATACCAGGAAAAAAATTGGGTTGTTGATGTTTGTGTGCCATTCTTGCTCTATATGCACAGCACGCATGAATGCGCTGATGACGTATCCTGTCTGCATGAACAGGGTGCGCAGAGTTATGCAAATACATACTTTGACAGGCAGTTAGGAAAGCCAAATAAAATGCTTGGACCGAGCGTTTTGATTGGGCGAACATTTCTTGGTCCTACTCCTTCCACAAAATATATAAATACAGAAAAATAAATTTAGACCACTTAACTTAATGATTGCTGTCAGGATGTGAAGAGACTTTCAACCAGAATAACAAAAAAATGTTTCTGAAGACAATCCCCTATGCCACCTTTAACTTCCGGTCTATGTTTTTTCATCGGTCAGGTATGTGGTCTGCGATCATGGCGCAGACTACAGATGCAGTTAAAGTCAAAGTACCACTAGAGCAATTCGAAAGCATGCTCTACAGCTCTCATGGTACTTTGATGTCACACACCAATCAGTTTTCGCAGTGCTGCTTGTTTTAACTTGCTACCGGAAGTTAAATTTGGGCCACAAAACTGTGCATGCAATGTGTGTTGCCGTAAAACCATCTATAAGGGAGAATTAAATACGTTTCGACAAATGCGAGAGTGTGGGCTACATTCCCAATTGTACCTGGCACTGAGCTCATCTGCAGATAATGTTGTTTGTTCTTAGATTAGACTGACTGAGCTTGTCAGCTGTGTAGGTGACCTCTATTGATTATATGTGATGTGTGTTTCAGTGCGTTGAAAATCTACAGTCCAATAAAGTGTCCCCTTGAGAGAGAAATATAAAGTCACTGGAGCTTATGGATGAATAGGATTACTTCTAACCTATGCAGAGACGATATGAGATGAAGATAGATGAGATGATCGAGATGCTTGTTTGTTTTCTATTTGTATATGGATGAATACATGATCTCAGCCTTTCTCCAAAAAAAGCCTACTAGGATGAGCATCTGTTTAATTTGTTATTATTTATGAGCACTATTAAAATATGAGTACTGTAATAGCTTGCCTTATCAAGCACCACTAACTAATTCAGAACACTTATATCATCATCATAACCATCAAAATGTACAACTTATACATTTTAAATACAAAAGACAACATCATTCTGAGTGACACCAGCAATAGGAAGCACAAAGAACATCAAAATTACGAAATACAATTGATTACATTGAATGTTATTTGTGCTGTAATCTACCATAGCGTTCCAGTTTTCATTTTCTCTTCAGCCATGCCTTTCTTCCAGGGTCAAGCAGAACAGAGCTCCACTCTTAATTGACAGCAGCTTAAAAGCAAAGCTCATCTCTTAGAATCTTGCGAGTAATTTGAAGAGAGAGCATTTTCAGGTGTGTAATTCATTTGATTGAGCTTTGAGTTCAAAGAAATCATTCTTATACTTCTCAGTGTTAATAAAAGTGATGGGATAAAACCACACAGCCTAGGCTATGCAAAGAGTTATTAGACACCATATTTATTTTCCATTTCAATAATCTAACAACATTTGTGTCCAACTTTAACAGAAGCTGTACAGAAGCAGGAGACATCCCAACTCAAACTCCTGCATGCCTCCTAAAACCTCTACTGAAGTGGTTACCCTTCACTAAACCTTACCATAAAATGCAACACAAACTTTTAAAGTGAAATTTCCAGTGAGTAGTGAACATTATCAATTGTGTACAATTGTTCAGTTTTCCAGAAACAGATGAATGTGAATTTAGAAACATTCTGTTACTTTGGTTGTTGTATGTATTGCGGCAGTTCAGAAGCGAAACCCCACCCTAAAGTTAACCGGTAGTGTAAACAAAAGCAAATATGAGATAAAAACATTTGCTGAAGTAGCCATGCCATTTTAGCTTGCTTCTGCAAGTCTTTGGGTTGTTTTATTGCGTATCATGACTCATATTTCTTGTACCTGAACGCTCTATATTATTGCAAGTGCAATGCTGTACCAGGTGAGCTACAGAGCAAGTTTACTACATCGGAAAAGTACATACACACGGAACTGGTTATGTAATGTATATGTCAAGATGTATACATTTAAAACGTATTAGTAAAAGTGTTTTGAGGTCTTAATATAGTAATGTGAAAGGAACCGCATGAAAATAAATCAATAATGATATTTTGTGTGAACAGGAATAAATATTGTTAGTGTTTACTGCCACTACTGCATGACTACTGCAGTGAATTGTATGCATAGTTGTGTTTTTAGAGTTTTAGAGGTTTCCAAGTAGCCTAAGTTGATAAAAACTTACTGACATATCCTACCACATCAACTTTGCTGTCCACTACGTTGTCTGAAAAGCTGTTACTCTTGCCTATTATAAAGCTGCCTCTTGGGAAATTCCTTCTTATTAGCTAGGGAAATTGATACTAATCAATGTGCGTTCAGCTCAAGTAAATATTAACAAAAAATGTATTGAGCAAAATTGAGATAATATACTATAGCAAATATATTATAGTCCAAGCAGATCAGATTCAAGAACATTTTGATATTTTGGTTCACAACCCTTTTTCTGAGGATTAATAGAAGTGATTTACAAATCTTTATTTTCTTAAGTTAACACTATAGAACAGCTCTTTTCACATACAGTTCTATCATCGACTTTAATTTTAAACACAATTGAGGCTTCTCTCTACAATAATTAGTATTGCCTAGAAACATAAAAAAAAATGTCCTGAGAAATTTCATGTTTTGGCCTATGAGCAATCTTTGCCACTAATCTAAAATACACAAAAAGGATATTTCATCACAACAGCACCCATATAGAGAGCACTTCAAGGGTCCTCACAAAATTGAACACACCTCCGCTTACTGACAGGAGAGAGGCAATAATGACAACCTTTATATTTCCAAGTGCACCAATACCTCAGAGTTCTGTTGCTGCCAGACTGGATTAGCCTATAATAAATGTCCTCCTCCCAAAAGGCTATAATTTTCCCTCTCTCAGAATGAATTGTTGTCGGATGTCAGCGATACTCAGCGCTCGTAGGTGAGGAGGCACGTGGGAGAAAATGAAAATCCAGAGACATGAGCATGATTTACAAAACCATTTATTCCGAGATGTTAGGATCAAGCAGCCCTTTATTAGTTGGACACGGTGAGCTGGCCGCTACATTACCTGAGGAAGAATAGAAATAAGGAAAGGGAACAGTGACTTTTTCACAATAAATTACATTTACCGGGCGTCAGGACTGCTGTGCGCAGATGGGTCTACATGCATACGGTTATAATTGGAATCCTACGCAAGATCGTTTTTGACTGAATGCCTGGGAACAACAGGAGTGACAGGGTAACATTTTATTCCCTAGAGGTTCTTTGTTATCCTGACAGTTTGAGCTGTAATGCAGTGATGTGTGAACCGGCTCTTATAGACCCACAGAATGGGGTCATTTATTTGATTTTTGTCTGCTCTAAGGCAACATTTTCAACTTATCAGTGAATTATCAAACCCTTGATTATATGAATTAGGTATGTCAGAGCAAAGACAGACCTCCTTTGAGAACTGATGATGGTCTCTGGGAGCAACTTTAGATCTTCTGCTGTACAGAAAATAGACCAGATTTTCTGATTAATGGAATCTAATTTAAAGAGTGGGCAGCATGATGCAGAGATGCAAGAGAACAGCTCCAGCTAAACTAAGGACACTCAAATCTTCATTTACCAGCAGCCAGTAAATAAAACAACCTGATAAGACTATCATCATATCATTTTAGGCTGTTTTCTGGGTACTCAAAGCGCTTTACATAGAAGGGGGGAATCTCCTCATCCACCACCAATGTGCATCCAAAAAAAATAAAAATAAGATGAGAGATGAGCTTTATTTGTCACATACACAATTATACAGAGTATAACCAGCAGTGAAATGTGTTATCTGCATTTAACCCATCCAAGTGCACACACTTGGAGCAGTGGGCAGCCTACACTGCGGCGCCCGGGGAGCAGTTGGGGGTACAGTGCCTTGCTCAAGGGTCTCAACTCAGTCGTGGATAATTCCTGCCGGAGCCGAGATTCGAACCCACAACCTTGGGTTACAAGTCCGATGCTCTATCCATTACAGCCACGACTGCCCCCAGGACATGGACCTGGACCAGGACCTGGATGATGCGACGGCAGCTATATTGCGCCAGAACGCCCACCACACACCAGCGTATTGATGGAGAGGAGACAGAGTGATGAAGCCAATCGGTGTATGGGGATTATTAGGAGGCCATGATGGTCAGATGCCAATGGGCGAATTTGGCTAGGATGCCGGGGTTACACCTCTGCTCTTTTTCGAATGACATCCTGGGATTTTTAATGATCACAGATAGTCAGGACCTCGGTTTAACGTCTAATCCAAAGGATGGTGCTTTTTACAGTATAGTGTCCCCGTCACTATACTGGGGTGTTAGGACCCACACAGACAGCAAGGTGAGCACCACCTGCTGGTCTCACTAACACCTCTTCCAGCAGCAACCTAGTTTTCCCAGGAGGTCCCCCATCCAGGTACTGACCAGGTTCAACCCTGCTTAGCTTCAGTGGGCAACAGGTCTTGGGTTGCAGGGTGATATGGCTGCTGACATATTTAAAGGTGAATTTAAACATGAAAATCTATAAACAATGCATTAAAATTAGATATACTTTGCCAGTTTGTCCAATGAGTAACCATCCTGCTGAAATCTCTCCAAGTTGCCTGGCATATCACAATGAACATTCAAAGAATCCTTGGGCCCCAGGTAAGGTTCGTGTACATAACTCTACCATCAGGAAAAATGGGATCCATGGCAGACTAGCAGGGAAGACTCAAGCAAACACTAAAACCTGTCTTAGTTTTTCAGCAGGATGATCCTCAAGAGTTCTGGAACAATGTCTTACAGTGAGATGAATTGAAAAGCGAATGTTTTTGGAATGGTTTTCTGCATCAGGAACTTGGATGCCTTGTTGTAGCTGAAAAACCAAACATTCTGCTGTGTAGCAGAGAATGTTAAACCATCCATCTGTGAATTCTAGCTGAGGAACAGTTGGACCATGCAGCAAGAGAATATTCCACAACATAAAAGCCAGGACCTAAAACATGCAGTTCATGTTCAAAAGCCCACAAATACCACTGAGCTAAAGCAGTTCTGTGAGGAGGAGTGGGTCAAAATTTATCCACAGTGTGTAACTGTTGAAAATGTTGTAACTGTTTATTTGCAGATTGCTGCTAATGGGGGTGTAAACAGATGGAAATGCTAGTTGTTTAGCCAACATTACATTTATATTTTTTTCAAAAGCTATGTTTAAATTTCTCCCAAATAATACCTTTTTTATTTATATATTTTGTATACGCTGTCAAAATAGCATATAAAGTTAAGCTTGATTATAGACGTGGAATACTACCAGTTATGGGGGACAATAATGGAATGCCATTTTACACAAGAGTGAAGGGGATTATAAACGAAACTTACTTGACCAGAACAGATCACATATCAATATCCCGACAAACAGAATGTTTTGTCTATTTTATACTTTTGTTCATAGAGTTAGCAGTAACATAGCTGCAGTTAGCAACTTAAACAACTTGGACTTACAACTTACGCTTACAGTATAATCGGAAGCCAGATTCATCCGATTATGTGAGAAGTCGGACTCCTCATTATTAACCCTCTGGGGTCGACAATCGCGGATACGCGTTTTGTGGCATCTTCTCATGATAATGCCAAAAAGAACTTAAATTACACTTTCAGTTTTGATCGTACAGATAAAAGAAATACATTAATCCAATATGTAAAGGAACCTACTTTTATTTGTATACACACATAACAAAACGTTGTGCATTTATAAAATAAAGAAAACAAATAGGGTGCGCTGTCTGCCTCGGTCTGCGTGATCTTCATTTAAAAACTCAGCAAATACTCCACAAAGAGACATGAGATATATATATCTATAGAAAGCTGTAATTGTCTACTTTTAATCTAAGCAAATCTTATCAAAAACAAATATTCTGTTATAAAGTAATCCATACGAAACCAACGAGATGTCCAGTCTTTCACGTCTCCCTTCATTGTATCTAATGCGACCATGCCCACGTGCTGAGCTCGCTATAGATATTATAATCGTCCATGTGAAGAACACGGCATGTATACACCCACATCACAGCAAACAAAGCAGCGAGACTTTACCTCAAGTTTATCTCGACTACTGTTCAGTTTGCGGTGAGAGGAATAAGACAGAATTTTCATCAAGAAATTTTGGATTACCTCAGAAAAGTAGTATGCAGCGGAGATTATAAACACAAGTCTTTTTTTATTAACCTACTTGTATTCGTTTTTACATAACTTGTACACATTTTACTAGTTAGTAGTGATGCACGGAAGAGCTAAAACGTCACCCGAATCTGCAGCTTCAAATAAATTATCCACCCGCCAACCGCACCTATATTTTTGTTTGATTTAGATCACCGCACCTGATCCGCGCCCGATTGTCACATTCAGGGTTTGTATGGTCATGAAAAACCCGGAAAAGTCAGGGAATTTTAAAACAGCAATTTCCAGGCCTGGAAAGTTTTGCAAAAATATGTAAACCCAGAAAGTTTTGGAAAAGTCATGGAACTATTTCACAATCATGTGTATAATAGAATTATGCTTAATTAGGTCCTCAATTTCAGGAATGCGGGATTGCGCATAGGCTATATCGCATTACTCATTCCCGCAGCTTTTAACTTTAAAATGAGGTAAATTACTGCAAAACATTTATTCAATATAGCGTATATAGTAGTGATGTGACGTTCGACACAGAGGCTTCGAAGCTTGTATAAAAAAAACTAAACATTTCACATCGAAGCACTGTATCGGAGCTTGATTTCTTTTGCCAAAGCACATGATCTATGATGTCCGAAGCTTCTTTCATGTGAAAACCACGTGACTGCTTTAGTATCTGTTTCAAACGAAGCGATCCTCAGTGCCGTTTCCTTTACATAATAACATATTAGAATGCGTTAACATTATTTTATTTTTATCCTAATTTATTTATTATGTTCAAATTAACTTTGCCCATGAAATAACAGTCTAAGGACTGAGGCAGAGTTAACATTGACAGATCACAGATTTAATTCATGAGTTTATGTTTGATTTATTTGAATTATTTTAGTGGCAGTACACCGACCAAATGAATGACTTTGACAATGGCCATTATTTTTATACAATAAATTAAAACAAGGAATCAGTTGTAGAGCCAGATGTGAAACCAGCAGCTGTAACGAATCACAGCACTTTGGAAGGGGTTGTTCACTTTTAAGACCACTAGATTGCCACAGAATGAACCATTTTAAAAAGCTTTGAGTACTGAACCTGTTCCCGATACAATTGGGTTTAAAGCTTCACTGGTTCAGAATGCTTCACTTCGCCATCACTAGTATATAGGTTAGATGAGTAAATAAATCCACACAAACCATCAGATCAAATCAGTCATTGAAAACAGCGTGAGTGATTCAGCACTGAGTCCTCTCTCTTTGACCTTCTCTTCACATCGGTGCATCTAGAGCTGCACGCTGCGATACAAGACTTTAGCTCACGTTTCGGTGCAGTTGACAGAATTGAATGAACGCTTTTCTGTGCACTCACAGTCACATCCAGAGAGCACGCTGCGAGTACCAAATCAAACAAGCAAAGCTTGTTGCGCTTAAGCGGCCAAATACACACAAAAAGACGTCAAAATGGTCATCCTGGCAAGTATTCTCGTAAGCGCTGTCAGTTATTAGCTAGTTCAAGTTAAATGTAAACAGTTACGAAAGAAAAAGCGCATGTGTATCAGTATTGGATCCGTGAAATAGGTCTTGTGACAACAGCCTAATAAAGCTGTGCCATTTGTCAATGTGAATCAAACAACAAAAGACAAGAAAATCCCTCACTGCTCTTGACTAAATAATGTTTTGTTGAATAACTTGAATATGTTCATTTACACTTTATTCAACTTCTGTAGCCTATATAGAAAATGTAGTTAATAATTGCATCATTAATGATTTACCTTATCCACCCGTGCCCCACCCGCACATAATCCGAATGCATTTTTTTATTACCCAACCCACCCAACCCGTGGATCATCCACACATCACTACTAGTAAGACTTTTTCCAAACTATTCCTGACTAAATGTATAATCAAGTGAAACATTATAACAGTTTCATTCACAGCATCTAAATGTCTCGCGATGCCAGCATGTTTTTTTATGTTCTAAAATGGACCGCAATAAGATATAAAAGTAATATGAGTTATAATTTTACTAGCCTAATGTCAGTAAGAATAATTAGACAAAATTTTACTGTGATAGGCTATTCTCTGTTCATGAATATAGCCATATATGTTTATAACTATAATTGTTGGTATTTTATAGACCTACATACAAAGCATGCTTGTGTTTATGACTAACTAAGCTTCTGTTTACAAATATCTCATCTGGTATAAATATTTTGAATGTGTTATACCCAGTCATTGGTGTTTGCGATCGTCTGAGGTGTAAATATATTAAGTAAGCTGTAAATATCACTGATAATATGTGTGCTATGCGGTAATTGTTTTCTTTTTTTTCTATAAATTAGTAGTAGTATCAGTGACATCACAATACTGTTAATAATGTAGTTTATGTAAACAACATGCTTACTTTTTATTTCAGATGTGAGAATAACAGTGCAAAAGAACATGTAGCAAAATGAGCCAATGAAAATAAGCAGCCCACTCAGGAACCTGGAATATAGCTAAGACCAAGTAAGGCACACACTGAGTCTCTTCAAAATGTTATATTTGTATAATGAATATATTTATATATATATATATATATATATATTTTTTTTAATTATGTCCTTCAGAGCACATAAACAATATACACTTTGGAAATGCCAGGTATGTGATGTTGTTGCAGAGAACATCCCTCTGGTTCCCTCTTCGGGCCATCAGAGGGAACCCTCTCCCGAGTATTAATTCGCACCACCTGTCGCTGATTACTCGTCCCACCTGCAGCTCATGACCTGGGCTATTTAACCAGTTAGCTCGTGTGGCTTCACTGCGAAGTCTTGTTTGGCCTAGGTGAACATTTCCGAGCGTTTCTCATTGTGTTGTCTACCCTGTGATCGACTGGTTCCGTTTTACTCCCTCTGATTGATTGCCGCCTGCCTTCTGACCTCAGCCTTGGACTCTGACCACTCTCTCCCGTATCGCTGCCCGCCCTGACTCTCCGCCTGGTTATGTTCACGTATGTACGCCGCCTGCCCCGATCTTGGAACTGTTTGACCATTCTGATTCTGTCTGTGCCCCTTTACAGCTCGGGCTTTGCCCTGTATTGTGATTGGAACTTTTCCTGTTTAATAAATAAGCTGCAAATGGATCCCAGTGCTAGTAGTGATTCATTACAGAAGACTTCGCCAACTCATGATCCAGCAGCGATCTACCAGCTCACAACCGAACTATCTGCTCAGGCTCAACAGCTGACCGCTCACCATCATCAGTTACAGAAACTCACATCGCTCACCGAGGATCTAGTTAGGACTCTTCAGAGCCTGCAGTTGCCCTCCGCTGCTTCCCCCGCTTCACCAACTCCCGTTGTCATGGCAGCCGCTCGCTCACCACCCACGAGCGTTAACCCACGATTGGCATTCCCAGAACGATTTGATGGGAGTTCAAGTCAATGCAGGGGGTTCCTTCTGCAGTGTACCGTGTTTGTTAACCAGCAGCCAGCCCTGTACTGCACGGAGGAGGGGAAAATCTCATTTGTGTGTTCACTCCTCACCAGAAGAGCGCTAGAGTGGATAACGGCGGTTTGGAGCGGTGACAGATCTCCCTTTCGTTCTTTCGAGGAATTCCTACAGCGGTTCCGTGAGGTGTTCGACCACCCTAAGGATGGAAGGGGCACAGATGAGCTTTTGCTTACCCTGTCTCAAGGCAAGAGAACGGCAGCCGATTATGCCCTCGCGTTTCGCACTCTCGCCACCCAGACTACTTGGACGGAGGATCCGCTCAAGTTGCACTTTCGACGGGCTTGAATCATGAATTACAGGCTAAACTCGCATGCCGCGACGAGGGAAGGACCCTCAATCAATTCATTGAACTCGCCATACAGATCGATAACCTTCTCAGAGCTCGACGACCCACCACTCGTATGACAACCAGAGCTTTGCCCGAGAGTCACGAACCCATGCAGGTTGACGCCTACCACATCTCGGCCGAGGAACGAGACCGCCGCATTGCACAACGTCTATGCTTATATTGTTGTGAACCTGGCCATCTACGCAATACCTGCCCCTCTCGTCCACCAACCAACGCAACCACCCGGGTGAGTGTGACTCTGGACTCCTTGAAACATGATTATTGTTTCACTGTACCGGTTACCTTGAGGACCGAATCGGAGACGCTCAATATCGCAGCCATGATCGATTCGGGTGCAGCAGGGAACTTTATGTCTGAAGATTTTGCCCATAAGAACAACGTACCACTCATCTATTGTCTCTCTCCCTTGGCAGTCGAGGCGGTAGACGGGCGCCCTTTGGGCTCAGGGAGGATAACACAACTAACCTCCCGCCTCACTCTCGTCACCGGAGCTCTGCATCAAGAAATCATTCAATTCTACATCATATCTACCCTTCACGCACCCGTCATCCTGGGTCTGCCGTGGCTTCGCAAGCATGACCCAAGTATATCCTGGCGGGACTCACAGATCACAGGCTGGGGATCCACCTGTTTTATGCACTGTTTGCCGCAAATCCACCCTCTTCCCATCCAGATCGTCGAGGTGACAGACCCAACCTCGGATATCCAGGGACTGCCAGACGCTTATCACAGCCTCAGAGAAGCGTTCAGCAAAACCAAAGCCTCCCAGCTGCCCCCTCACAGACCTTCTGACTGCGCCATAGAATTAATGCCCGGCACTAGTCCTCCTAAGGGCCGTATTTTTCCCCTCTCTCAGCCCGAATCTGAAGCCATGGAACGCTACATACAGGAGGAGCTAGTGAAGGGATTCATTCAACCCTCCACATCACCAGCTTCGGCCGGATTCCTTTTTGTGAAAAAAAGGGGAGGAGATCTCCGGCCGTGTATCGACTACCGAGGCCTTAACGAAATCACAGTCAAGTTTCGCTACCCCCTTCCACTAGTGCCTTCAGCCCTGGAACAACTCAGAAAGGCCCGATTCTTCACCAAATTAGATCTGCGAAGCGCCTACAATCTCATCAGGATTAGAGCGGGTGATGAATGGAAAACCGCTTTCTCAACGACCAAGGGGCACTATGAATACCGGGTTATGCCGTTCGGCCTGGCCAATAGTCCATCTACCTTTCAATCCTTCATCAACAACGTCTTCCGAGATATGCTCAACCAATTCGTCATAGTCTACATCGATGATATCCTCATTTACTCCAAGACTCTAGAGGAGCACATTCACCAGGTCAGATCCGTGCTCCGCCATCTCATCAAACATGTACGCCAAACTGGAGAAATGCGAATTCCACACCACTTCAGTTGCCTTCCTGGGTTACATTATCAGTCCTGAGGGTATTGCGATGGATGACAACAAGGTGAACGCAGTAATAAACTGGCCCTGTCCCAAGAACCTCAAGGAACTGCAGCGCTTCCTGGGCTTTGCCAACTTCTACCGCCGCTTCATCAAGGATTTCAGCTCAGTCGCAGCCCCTCTCACTAGTATGACAAAAAGGATCTCCCATCGGCTTCACTGGACGCCCGCCGCTGTGGAGGCTTTTGACCAGCTCAAGCATCGCTTCACCACTGCGCCCATCCTGCACCACCCAGACCCCGATTTGCCCTTTATCGTCGAAGTAGATGCTTATAACATTGGTATTGGTGCCATCCTCTCACAACGTCAGGGGTCCCCCGCTAAGATGTATCCATGTGCTTTCTACTCACTAACCCCTTCGGAACGAAATTATGAAGTCGGTGATCGAGAGCTACTGGCCATGAAATCAGCGCTGGAGGAGTGGCGGCACTGGTTGGAGGGAGCTAATCATCCATTTACTGTCCGTACGGACCATCGCAACCTGGAGTATTTAAGGACTGCTCGCAGACTCAATCCCAGACAGGCCAGATGGTCACTATTCTTTACCCGATTTGATTTTAAGGTCACGTATCGACCCGGCACGAAGAATGTCAAGGCAGATGCACTATCTCGGCAATTCGCTGAACACGCAGAACCCAACCCGCCTGAGAATATTATTTCCCCAACTGTCGTCGTCGCGCCTATTCAGTGGGACATCATTACTGAGATCGAACAAGCTAATTCTGACCAAATTGTTCCCCCAGACTGCCCAGAGAATAAGTTATTCGTTCCTGAGAATCTCCGTAACAGAACCATAACCCTGGTTCACACAGCCCTCAGTTCAGGTCACCCAGGCATCAACGCGACCGTACAATTGCTTCAGAATCGATTCTGGTGGCCTACCCTAAGAAAGGACACCATTGTTCACGTCAATCGTTGTCAGGTCTGCAACACACAGAAACCCTCACGACACTTACCTGCAGGCCTTCTCCATCCTCTCCCCATACCCGAACGCCCTTGGTCCCACATAGCCATCGACTTCATTACTGATCTTCCCAATTCTGATGGTCATAACACCATTCTCACCGTGGTGGATCGCTTTTCGAAGGCCTGTCGCCTCATCCCACTGCCCAAATTGCCCACGGCTCTCGAGACTGCTGAACTCTTGTGTAACCAGGTATTTCGTTACTATGGCCTGCCCGAAGACATCCTGTCAGATCGGGGTCCCCAATTCACCTCCCGCCTTTGGTCCGCCTTCTTCAAAGCTCTCGAGATCAACGTGAGTCTCACATCAGGGTACCACCCTCAGTCCAATGGGCAAGCTGAGAGGATGAATCAGGAGTTGGTGAGGTTTCTGCGTTCCTACTGCAGTAAAAATCAATTGGACTGGAGTCGTTATCTGATGTGGGCTGAATACGCCCAGAACTCCCTTCAGAAACCAGCTACCGGGTTAACCCCCTTTCAGTGCATTCTAGGCTTTCAACCCCCGCTATTCCCCCGGTCAGGCGAACCCACTAACGTCCCCTCAGTCAACGACTGGATTCAATGCAGTGAAGAGACCTGGGACCAGGCCCACCAACATCTGCGTCAAGCCGTAAGACGTCAACAGACTCAGGCTGATCGACATCGGCGTCAGAACCCCGAATATCAAGCCGGTCAATGGGTCTGGCTATCCACACGTGATCTTCGCCTGCGCCTTCCCTGTCGCAAACTCAGCCCCAGGTACGTGGGTCCTTATCAAATTAGGCGCCAAATTACACCAGTGTCTTTTGAATTGACTCTCCCTAATAATTTCCGTGTTTCTCCTACCTTTCATGTGTCCCTCCTGAAACCCGCTGATGGTCCGGAGGAAGGGGTCAGAAGAACCACCGGAGGAGGAGGGCCCCCTACCCGTTTCAATGGAGGGTGAGGAGATATACCAGGTCCGAGAACTTCTCGATTCCAGGCGCCGGGGGCGCGCTCTCCAGTACTTGGTCGACTGGGAGGGTTACGGTCCGGAGGAGAGGTCTTGGGTCAACGCAGATGATATTCTGGACCCCAGCTTGGTGGAGGATTTCCACCGAGACCACCCGGAAAAAACGGCCCCCAGACCACGCGGTAGACCCTGGCGCCGACAACCTCCTCGCTTCCGGAGCCACTCACAGGGGGGGGGGGGGGGGGGGGCTCTGTTGCAGAGAACATCCCTCTGGCTCCCTCTTCGGGCCATCAGAGGGAACCCTCTCCCGAGTATTAATTCGCACCACCTGTCGCTGATTACTCGTCCCACCTGCAGCTCATGACCTGGGCTATTTAACCAGTTAGCTCGTGTGGCTTCACTGCGAAGTCTTGTTTTGCCTAGGTGAACATTTCTGAACGTTTCTCATTGTGTTGTCTACCCTGTGATCGACTGGTTCCGTTTTACTCCCTCTGATTGATTGCCGCCTGCCTTCTGACCTCAGCCTTGGACTCTGACCACTCTCTCCCGTATCGCTGCCTGCCTTGACTCTCCGCCTGGTTATGTTCACGTATGTACGCCGCCTGCCCCGATCTTGGAACCGTTTGACCATTCTGATTCTGTCTGTGCCCCTTTACAGCTCGGGCTTTGCCCTGTATTGTGATTGGAACTTTTCCTGTTTAATAAATAAGCTGCAAATGGATCCCAGTGCTAGTAGTGATTCATTACAGATGTTCATTTATATATTTCAACATGACACACTACCAGTCAAACGTTTTTGAACAGTAAGATTTTGTATGTTTTTGTAACTAATTATCTTCTGCTCACCAAGCCTGCATTTGCTAAAGCAGTAATATTATGAAATATATTTAAATATGTTTTAACATGTAATTTATTCCTTTGATCAACGCTACATTTTCAGCATCATTACTCCAGTCTTACTCAAAGTGTAACAATATACACTATACTATTCAAACGATTGGAGTCAGTGTATATAGAAATTAAAACTTTTATTTAGCACACAAGTGATGATAAAGACATGTATCATGTTCCAAACAATGCTGGTCTTCTGAACTTTCTATTCATAAAAAAAACTGCTAACAAATATTCTCAGCTCTTTTCAGCATAATTTTTATAATAATAATAAAAATGTTTTTTGAGCAGAAAATCAGAATATCAATTGACTGGAGTAATGATGATAAAAAGTCAGCTTTGGTTGTTCCTAATAAACTGTTTAACTGCACTTGCAAGTGAATCTCAAGTCCTACTACACCTTTAAGTTGTTTGAACAATAAACATTATACTGTAATGCTGAACAGTCAATGGTTAAATATTAAGGGGAAAAACAATTTATAGACATATTGATATCAGTGATGCTTGCCTTCAATCATAAAAATTATGCCATTAAAGAAATATTAAAAATACACTGTCTTTATGCTGTTTGTACATTGTATATTTGAAGACTGAATGTGAAATTATTGCAATATAAAAGTATATTAAAAACTTTAATGTTTGGTGGGATTGATCGTGATTAATTTTAGAAAAATGTGCTATTAGTAAAAAAAAATCGATTGACAGCACCTACTTTACAGACAATTATTCAAAACAACATCAATCAATTAATCAGTATTTATGGAAATGGTCATACAATTATTCAACTGCTTAAACAAAATCTTTACAAATGGACTTTAATATAATATAAATTAATATGATCCAATATACTTTTTTCATTTAAATAATTCAATATAATTAATTATTTGTACTGCAATTATACTGCTTTTGATTGTAATGTCTCACATTTGTGACCCTGGACCACAAATTCCATTGATGTATGGTTTGTTAGGATCGGACAATAACCACTGTCTAGCCAACCGTAATCATGCTATTCAAATATTTGCATACTGAAGTGAATTAGTCATCTTTCTTACATTCATTTTTTTTCTCCTTCAATTTGTACACTGCAGTACAGTGAGAATCCACCATTAAGATTTCAAATAAACTATAATTATTGTAAATGTCAATAGTAGATAATGATAAGCTAACTAAAACATTAATAAAGTGCAGTTGCATTTACTGTCGCTCAGTGAAATTTCACAGTCAGTTTAGCATGAGTTCCCATACAGATGATGCTTGGGTTTAAGTTGGACAGACAAATTGGCCATGTTAACCAACAGAAATCAACGTGGTTTGAAAGTGACAAACCATGTTCATGCATTGCTCCACTATTGACTATGGGCCTTTCTTGCTTGGGAATTTTTTCACATTTAACAGCACCTTTACCAAGCAAGATCTAGAATAAAAGGTTTTTGGGTAAGCTGTTACCACCTAAAATTACCCACAACAACCCCAATTAGACAGTCCATAAAACAGACCCAAATCATAAATATTTAATTGTGACGCTCAAAGGAAGCACAATAAATATGAAAAATAAAACCCAGATGGATGTTATGGAAATCCCACAAACACATTGTTTGAGTATAATGGCGTTAGAATTATCAGTTAACCGCAGTAGTGGTTAGTAGTTATCACTGCTGTAAAAAAAAAACGTTTTCTACAATGCAGATATTCTGCAAAGTTCATTTCTGCAGCCTCTAAAATGAAAAATTCTTATCTCAATGTTCAAATTAAAAAATCCAGTAGAGCTCCAACCCCTCCTCCATCAGAAACCTCCAGAGGACCAATCCTAGAACAGAGACATTTCCTCACTACCTCTGAGCTCTGCTGCCGTCTCATTGAGTTAAAAACATCCCCTTACCTGGGAGCTGGGAGAACTCAATGTGTCTGCTCAGACCAGAGAGGGGCTGGGCACAACGTGTCCGGTTTGACACGTCTGAGGCAGGCTGCAGCACTCATCTGACAGGGCTGCATGCAGCAGACGCAGCACAGCTAATTAGAGAAGTGTTTATGAGAACAGCGAGGAAACGCTCTCACTCTGGGAGATGGAACGCTGGGTCAGTTCTGACGCACTCCATCAGCCCGGCACTACTTGGACTCGGAGGTACATGGAGAAAATGAGGAAGAGAGAGAGAGAGCGCACATCTCGTTCCTGGGCTCGTTGCAGAGGAAACGCTAGTGATGACAGACATCCTGTGTTTGTAAGACAGTGATGAGGCCAATTAGGAGCTTCAGCTGTTCAAGACTGGCTTCAAATTAAATATAGATGAATTAGGAGAACATGATTAAAGAAAATGTCCGGTTGTATTCTGAAGATGTACATACAAAAGGAATAACGAGATCAGTTGCAAGATCTAGTCTTCTTATGTAAGATTTAATGAAAGAAACTCAATGATGGAAACAGTAACGGTTTTAAATGGTCGGACTGTTTCTGCCATTGGTTTCACAGTTAGAGGTCAAGCCAATATGCTGCGAAGTCAAAAGGTGCCGGATAAAGGAAACAAATTTCCAGAGTTTGTATTGTAGATTGTTTTTTGTTGTTTGTTTTTTTGGTAATGCAATGCTCTGAAAGTGCCACAGTCTCTCAATGTTTTCACTTTCTGGGAAATCTATTATTATTATATCACTTACAGCGGTCTCTGCATATTAAATCTGGGGTTTCACCTTTAAGAAATATTTAGAGTTTTTTATTTTGTTTTATTTCACAAATACATTTTAGTTGCTGTTTTATAAAAAAAAAAAAATCATATCAACTTCACTTTTATTAAGGGACAGCCTGCGGTCCCCACGAAGGGAAAAAATTATTAAAAATAGTAGATGATGTTCATCTTAAAGTGTAACAGTGCAAACAGGTTTTCTGTAAGGGGTAGGTTTAGGGTTAGGGTTGGGTCTTAAAATATCGTTTGGTCAGTATAAAATAATAGAAGTCTATGGAAAGTCCCCACAATTCACAGAAACAAACGTGTGTGTGAGACCCTGGACCACAAAAGCAGTCATAAGTGTCAACTTTATGAAATAAATAAGCTTTCCATTGATGTATGGTTTGTTAGGATCGGACAATATTTGGCCGAGATACAACTATTTGAATATCTGGAATCTGAGGGTACAAAAAATAAATCTAAATATTGAAAAATTCGCTTTTAAAGTTATCCAAATGAAGTCTTTGACAATGCATATTACAAATCAAAAATTTTGTTTTGATATATTTAAGGTAGGAAATTGACCAAATATCATCATGTAACATGATTACTTAATATCCAAATGATTTTCGGCATAAAAGAAAAATCGATTTTTTTGACCCAAACAAGTCAGGTCAAGTTGAGCTTTATTGTCATTCCGCTACATGTGTGGACATATAGTGGGACGAGATGTCGTGCCTCACAGGACCACGGTGCTACATAAATACAGATATACAACACGAAGTAAAACAGTATAAACCTATACACAACTAACCTACTGTCAGCTTTGACTATACATATGCTATATATAAAAGTGGTTACCTATACATAAACAAAAAAAAAATACAAACTGTACAACTGTGCAGATGACTTCAAATACTGTACATGTGCAAAAAGAGAGACATTCAAGCAGCTGGCTGGGGAACAGTGTAAGGTGATTTGTGGTGCATGAGCCAGTAAACATACATACATTACAGTCGTATATTACAATCACAGTCGTATATTACAAACAATGTATTGTTGGGTATTGCTACAAATATACCCGTGGCACTTATGGCTGGTTTAGTGGTCTTATTTTTATTAGGCCTATTATTATTATTATTATTATTATGAAGTTACTTTTATTATTAAATAAAAAATACAATTAATTTGCCCCGCAATAATTAACATATAACTGACATGCTGCGATGATAAGATTAGGCTATATTTACTCCTCAATTAAAATATTAAAGAAAAAGGTATTTTAAAACAGGTATATTAGGTTATAGGCTTATAGTACTATAATTCAAATATTAACGCTGCAGTCATCAACACAAATCAATGAAATAAAAAGCTATTATTTCAAGACCGACTTTCAACAACAACTTGTTTAATACGAAATACGTATTGAAAATGTCCCGAACCGTGACACCACTATGTCATATCGAACCGAACTGTGAATTTTGTGAACCATTACACTCCTAATATACAGTTGAAGTCAAAAGTTTGCATACTCCTTGCAGAATCTGCAAACTGTTGATTATTTTACCAAGTAAGAGGGATCATACAAAATGCATGCTATTGATTATGTAGTACTGACCTGAATAAGAATTTCACATAAAATATGTTTACATGTAGTCCACAAGAGAAAACAATAATTTAATTTATAGAAATGACCCCATTCAAAAGTTTACATATGCTTAATTCTTAATACTGTGTTACCTGAATGATCCACGAATTTCTTTTTCTTTTTTACAGAGTTTTTTTTGTTAAGTGATAGTTGTTCATGAGTCCCTTGTTTGTCCTGAACAGTTAAACTTCCTGCCGTTCTTCAGAGAAATCCTTCAGCTCCCACAAATTCTTTGGTTTTCCAGCATTTTTGTGTGTTTGAACCCTTTCCGATGGTGACTATGATTTTGAGATCCATCTTTTCAACTGAGGGACTCATTTGCAACTATTACAGAAGATTCAAACTATCACCGATGCTCCAGAAGGAAAAAACATGCATTACCTTTTGAATTTGAAGATCAGGGTAAATTTAAAATGATTTATCTTCTGGAAAACATGTAACTATCTTCTGTAGCTTCTGAAGGGCAGTACTAAATAAAAAAATATATGATATTTAGGCAAAACAAGAAAAATATACACATCTTCATTCTGTTCAAAAGTTCATATTATATATATATATATATATATATACGTATTGTCAACATGTCTAATTGTAAAGTTTATTATTTTGATTCAAAACTGCAATAATAATCATAATTTAATAATAAGAATGATAAAATCATGGCAAAACAATACATTCAAATGAATTGATAACATTGAAAAAAGTTGCCTTGTTTATGATGTTCTAAATCCTGTTATTTTCGAGGAGTGCTGTTAACCACCTAAAAGGTGCATATTAGTGCCTTAATGCTCATGCAACATACCTCACAATATGTTTTTTCAAGTTTTTTTTTTGGGGGGGGGGGGGGGGGGTCACTTGATAATTTGGCTTCCTTACCACTGTTGCCTTTTGGCTTGTTTAGATGGGGTCTGAAAGACAGCTATTTTACAACTGAATTGCATGTTGACTTGAGCTGAATAATAAACAACATTGCTGCCTTTTGTAAAACTGCTTATAACTGAATTGAACTACATTTCAGTTACATAGTGCTGCACAATATTGTTAAATACGTAATTATTATTTTGCACAAAAAATATAACTCATTATTTCACGTACACAAGTAAGTGTAAGTCTCAATAGAGATCACTAAACTTTTTCTATAATGTAGAAGTTGCCAGGTCGGGAAGATTAAGTAAACCACTGGGCAGAAAATGTATTGATTTACACCTTGTCTACACTGGACACGATCAGTGCGATGCAACGTGACTAATAGTGTCGTCATGGTACCTAGGTTTCAGCAGGCTTTTGGTACCATAGCAAAATCCATTTTATTATTTGTTATAATTTTAAATATATTAATTTTATAATTATAAATAAATACATTAAATTACATTATAATTCATATGATGCGATTTTAAGTTTTCCTTTCTCTTCGGGGTGTTACAAGCTGTTCATGTATAGATAAGATCCTTAAAGTTGCAAAGACTAAAGTCTCAAACCCAAAGAGATATTCTTTATAAAAGTTATACTTGGGAGAGTAGCCTGCAAAGCCAGCTGTACACAAAGACTGTTTCTATAAAGTGGGACAATTCCAACTTTGCAAGGACAGTCTGGCGCTTCTGACTCACAGTCTGTAAGAGCGTTTTCTTATTAAAAGAATTTGCCACTGACGATTCAAAAGTGAGCTGTGTAGAGTAGTGCTTGTTGTTTGTAGTTTTTCCGATCACAAATGCAGACATGGTAATATAATATAATGCAATCCAATGCAATGCGTAATTAAAAAGACAGTATAAGTCATTATAACCAGTAATTTTGTCCCCACTGGGTGCAACAAATGCCTCGTTTATAATGGGTTTTATTGTTTTTGTGTTGCCGTGCGGGGACACAGTATCACAATAAGGTACGGGGGCGTAACATTTCCGTCTCATGCTTGAGGTATTCAGACAATCACAACACACTGGATAGCTGGCCAATCAGAGCACAACTTGCTTCTCAGAATGATGAGCTTTGTAAAAAGCGACACGTTTCAGAAAGGCGGAACCTAGAGGAGCAACAATAATGTGCACTATGTGGAAAACAATGTGTTTTTTTTTACTTTAAACCAAATAAACACATTGCATTACACCAAATACACAAAATAATGTTCTTTTTAGCAACGTCGTATGACCCCTTTAAAACATTAGCATGTAACCTTCAAATATTGTTAAATTATGTGAACATTGTTTAAAAAATATCAAATTAAAGTCATAAAATAAAGAAATGCATTACAGGTAACAGAACCAGTGGCCAGTCTATTGCATATGGTTATTACAATGTCAAATATCACAATTTAACACAGTTATCACTCCTGCAACTTTGCAGGGTATACTTGGCATGAAAAATAAAACCTTTATTCAAATTATTAATGGGTTACACACAGAAAGTGAGCAAAGATGCTCCCTTATAATCAGTGAAGCTAAGTTCACTCCAGTTTAGCCACAGCACAAGCTCACTGACAAAGTGAAAACTCTGACTATACTGCACAATGGATTTTATATTTGCATTGTGTTTATACATTGTTGGTTAAAGCTAAATTATTAGCGAGAGTACAGACCTCAAACTCTGCCGATTCTAACTTGCACTCTGACTGGCTATTGCGTTCACACGCTCATCAAACATATCTGTGATTGGCTATACTGCTCAGTGCTGTAAAAACAGGTTGTAGATTGAAACCTTTGATGCTCCTCACAGACACTTACACAAATATTGGAGCGTTTAGAAGCAGCCAGTTGTTTTCGGTAGTACCAGGTATTGTTACGTTTTTAAAATGTAAGTATTGACTTGGTACCGAACTACCAGTCTGACAACACTAGTGACTAAATAATAAATAAATAAAAATAATTTGTATAGACAGTGATTATGTCTACACTGGAAACAGCGTGACTTGAGCAACAAATCCCTGACAGTAAACCGATGCCTCATTTTATTTATGACATACTGACAAACGATTCACTGTGAAGCTGCTTTGACACAATCCGTATTGTATAAAGCACTATAGAAATAAAGGTGACCTTAAAGTAGTAATATGTACCTTTAATATACTATTTTTGGGGTAAAGAATGGCACAAAGATGTCCTCCTGAGGGCACTGGCCCAGTGACAAGCTGTTGTACCCCAAAGTTACTTTCAATGGGACAGAGATGTTTAAGCTATTATGAATGATGTGTGTAATCTACTGAGCTTCCTGCTGCGTTTTGTGAAACTTTTGCAGTAATAACATACAGAAAAGTCACTGAAATTCCAAAACAGCTACTGTCCAGTGGAGCAACAGACCCACTGGAGTTCCCTTCCTCACATGCATCTCTCCACCAACCATTTATGAAACATATATGATATTGATTAAGTCCATGTGTTCATACCTCCATCTCCCAGACAGTCTCTTTCTGATTCATATGTGGAATGTATTGTAGTGTGGTAGTGTGGTTTATGATGTGTTTGTACTTAGATGCGAGGCACAAGAGGAACAACTATCCTTCTTTTTCCTTTGTGCCCATGTCTTTGTTTACCGTTCCGTGTATATTTGGCTCTCAGCGCTATTGAGGAACAGAAGCATTGCACCGGATCTATAATGCGTGCGCTCTGTCGATGCATCCTGCTCAGTTGGTTGATGGGATTCATTGTGTAGGGTGTTTACCTGGAGTTACAGCAGAGCAGAAGCATCTCGCTGTTGTTCATAAGGACCTGCAGAAGAACGAGGAAGGCCTTGGCACGGATGACTGAAGACGGACTCTCCAGAGAGCGGATTATCTTCATAACAAAGTCCTGCAAAGAGGCGTTCAAGCCGTTAGCGCAGTCTTGTTAGCGCACATACATCATTTAAAGAGACCGGGAGGTCTCTGGACATTTAGTGTGGCATAAGCCCCAATTGTCTGACAGTAATTTGACAGGTCCTATCACTTTCACAGCGAGGTGCTGGAGGGGATAGAAAAGCCCCCCAAAATGCACTTGATATAAAACAGAGGTTAATAAGCTAATGAGTTCCACAGCATTTAGTGGGCAGCAAATCAGGAGGAATTGATTAACTTTCACCATCAGCATAATTTGGGGGGGGGGGACTGTCAAAAGCAAAACAATCCGAAACATTAGGATTAACTACAGCTCGAAAAGGAGAGTTAATTAATTTCAAACGCACCTACTGTACTCTCCCCGCATGGATCGTAATTACATCAACAGTATTCCAAGCTGCACTCTGAGATTGCGGCACTTCCTTACCCAATTAGCCCAGTCGCTCGGTGCCTCATTGAATTTTAAATTCTATGCTAGACAATGTATGAATAAACACGTCGCGTTCTGGACTTCTATTCGTCAGGGGAATTAAGATGAGAAATCCAAACAGCAGTTTATAATTGGTCCGGAGGTGATCCAGTAAGTTTTAGGCACTCAAAACATTTTTTTTTCTAATATTCAGACTCAAATTGGAAATTTACATGCAAATGAATACAGGTCAAAGTAAATTAGCATTGTTAATCTGAGAGGGCCTTGAAGGCAGTATACAGTGGCATTTAAATCAATTTCAACAGACCATTTTCCGATTGATTACTGCCTTAGATAAAGAGCAAAACAGAGTCGTGCAATGTTTAGTTCATTCTTGATACGCTCCGTGGCCTGCATTGCTCCACGGGCTGCTGGCTAAATCTAGGAAAAACAGAAGTTTCAGCCTGTTTTTGAAAAGAGGTTAGAAAACTTTTTAAAAGAATTGAATGGGGAAAGAACTGCTTGCAAGGATAATTCCTTATGAAGACTAGACATTATCTTGTTGAGGTAGTTTGATTAAATGTAGGAATAAAAAAATACAATACACTGGAACAATAGTGACAAAGAAACAGTACACTATTTAACTTTATGTAATTCAATTTGTTCAACCTCCATTATATAAAAATAATAATAATAAAAAAACAGTATCACTATAATTATGAGTAAACACTATGTGATTGATTAATTGATTAAAAATAATTATTGCTCAATTAATTTGAAAATATCGAAGAACCATGGACAAAAGTAAAAAAAACTAAGAAAAAAAGAATAAAAGAATAAAGGGGAAAAAAGCCAAAGTTCTACCTACAAAAGTCAAGGTTTTAAAAATAAATAAATACAAATACCTCTTCTGCCAGTCTTACTGCCAGTCTGCAAGTGTTACTAACAAAAGAAAGAATGCTGAGTGGCAGTGAGGCACAGCGGCTGTCAGCGCAGCTGCTTCAGAACACTGTATGGTTGCTGACATGAACAAAAATGGTCCGATCTCAAAGTTGTTGACCGATGAAGTGCTGCCAGTACTAAGAACGATACAGGCTGTCAATAACGCAACACAGAGAGAGAGAGATGGCACAGGATGTACAAAGTGTGTGTGCCAAACTGAAAGAAATCAAAAAAGTATTGGCAGAACCCGTTTAAAAAGTAAATATCTAAATAAATCTAAAATACTGCACTATATGCAGAATTTCCTTCACATTGAACATAGAAATTCTAAACTGTTGTTACACTTGCATCCCTGTAGACAAGTTTATGGTCAAACATAAGACCTGAATTCGGACATACGGTCTGAAAAGAACCGCAATGCCTAATGAGTTAAAGTACCTTAAAGCTTTACATACTGTACTGACACGTTATATCACAATTCACGTGTATTAAAGGAGACTAGGAGCAATTGTAATGCGCCCCAGGGGGGCGCGAGTAGGCTACAGGATGGGAGGAAAAAAAACCTGAAAAAAAAAACATTTGCAAAAAATAATTATCACTAAACTACTGTCATAAAAAGTTATAGTTTTGTATATACATAACTCCTGAATAAAAATTAAAATGTGTTTGGACTGATTTAAAAAAAAAGAGTTTTGAACAAATTTGATTGGTTTGTCGATAGTGAGCGCAAATGCAGGTGATAAGCGGTTTTATTAAGCGAGTCATTGAGTCGTTCATTCAAACGATTCCTTCAAACGGCCGATTCATCAAGAATGAGACAGATGTTTGTGCATGGGTCATTGAATCTTTGACTCAACCGATTCGTTCAAAACACTGAATCATTCAAAATACCATTGAGTGTTGCTGTGAGATGCGCTATGCTGTGATCTTTGTTTGGATTCATCGGATGTATTTTCGCTGCTAAAATAGACCAAAACAGTCATTATTTCGTCTAAAATGTAAGTGACTTAATATTATTAACTTGTTTGTTGAACTGTCATATGAAATCAGTGTCACATTTTCAATCGTGAGGTGATGGTAAATTAAGTGATGGTCAATTGTCAGCTCTCTTGGTCGTCAGGTCGTGTGATGCATGTTGCTGAACTGTATTCAAATGTTATAAATATATATAAAAACACCACATTTTGAAATTTAACTGCAGTATGTCAATTTAGTTTATTTGTGTGTGCTGCGCTCATAGACTTTAGAAAACGGCGCTCATTTGTTTGATTTCTCCTCGAGAAGCTGCGCAAGCCTCAAAAGTTTAAGGTCCTTGCACCCTGACTGAGTCCGAAACTGTCGTATTCGTTTTTTCATATTCGTCATTTGGCGGCTCTCAATTGTGAAAAACACCCCTCAAAATATTTGCTACGGATGCGAAAAATGCAGAAAATCGAACCATCCTAATTAATTTTTATGACGGACAGAAGTTTCAGAGGCTGCAAACGTATAAAACGTGAGGTCGTATTTAGTTTTATATATATATATATATATATAATAAACGGTTTTCGTTTATTATTCATTTATTCATTATTTGTTTATTATAAATTATTCATTATTATTTGTTTATTATAAAATATTCGTTAATTCGTTTTATATATATATATATATATATATATATATATATAAAACGAATAAACTAGTCATAATATAGGCTACAGTTAAAGCTTTCCTTTAGTTTTTGTGAAATACACGCACGCACGCACATACATTTATGTTGTTAATAAATAAATAACAATAAATTGTTGTAACAGCAATATCTCCAAGTTTTGTTTTTCACTGTAAAAATGTAATGATTTGCCAATGCAAAGAGAGTACCACCACCTTTTTCCCCCACTTCATGCACTGATTATAACACAAACAAATCATCCTCCTGGCGACTTTTTTTTTTGTCAAAAGCGACAAATCCAGCGACTTTTACTGGTGTTTTTGGAGACTTTTGTGGTGTTTGGAGACTCGAAAGCACGAATCACTCTGCAGTTAGGCCTACTGTGCTCAACTAGCAGCGGGTGCTGCCGTGAGCCCCTCTCCCGTCCAAAAGCACTCACAGGCGGTCAGTCTCTCAGTAGCCTCGCGCAGCAGTCAGAGCAGAGAGGAGACACACACCCCTCCGCGTTCAGGCTGCAAATGAATCGCGCATGCGCATGGCCACCGCCGTTCCCGCCCTGGCTTACAGAGCGGGGTGTAAATGTAAATGTTCACTCACTCTCACACAAAAATAAATCACTGCATTTAAATTGACTCACGACATAGCTCTCCATTCACTCTAGTCTAGTCTCTTGCCAAGTTCGCTTGTGCCAGCTCTCGCTAGTCAGTTATCAATCTCGATTTACATAGGCCTTTACTACAAAACCCCAACAGTCTTTTTAAAGACTAAACCCACAAACATTCTTGTTAAAGATTAGATCAAATCTCAGCCCTAGCCAGTAATTTTTTTTAACTGCTAGGCAGTAGCTACACTTAGCTAAAACTACCCCCTCGACTAAGACACACACACACACTACAATCGTTAAGTATTAAAATAAAATCTGAATTGTCTGCAAAATAACAATTTTGTTCGTTTAATTAAAGATCGTGCCTAAGTCCCAACTGATTAGCCCCTGATACGTCTCTCAACATAGCCACAAACACAGTTACATATTACCTAAACTTTATTGAAAACATAACAAAAATGGAGAAATTTCTTGTGAGGACCAACAAGCCAACCGACGCACCACCAGCTGCAAAAAAGCTTCGAAGGTACGATGAAGCATACCTGCAGTTTGGGTTTACAGTCACGGCTGATCTGAGACCTCAGTGTGTCGTGTGTGCCGAGGTGCTGGCAAACGACAGTATGAAGCCCTGCAAATTAAAAAGGCACCTCGAAACAAAGCATGCTGGCATTAAAAATAAACCGGCTGAATATTTTAAAAGAAAGCTTGATGGCCTCCATCAGCAACAGGCAACCATTTTAGTGCACAGCACTGTGTCTAAACAGTGTTTGGAGGCATCGTATGTAGTGGCCAAAAGAATCGGTAAACTGGGTAAACCGCATACAATCGCAGAGACTCTCATTTTGCCGGCAGCGCAAGACATGTGCAGAATAATGATAGGCGATAGTGCAGCAGCCAAACTCGGTGCAGTACCACTGTCCAATGACACAGTCGCTAGGAGAATTGAAGACATGTCCAATGATATCAGAGAGCAACTGATGGAGTTTGTAAAAAAGAGTCCTTACTAGGCGCTGCAGCTGGACAAATCCACTGATATTGCTGGGCAGTGTAACACAATGTCAACCTGAAGACACACACGGAGAATTCAAACCCAGCAACAGAAATGAATTATTACCCAAAAATCCTCCCTTTCATGCCGAAGGGGAGAAGGTCAACTGACCTCATCAGTAACTTTCGTGCAAGGTACGAACGTCTCCGAGAAAGCCAGAGATGCCTCTGGGTCTACATTCCTAGAGGGTATTTCAACCCCTCCCTCTCTCCCAGCACGAAGCAATACTCTGTTCCCTCGGACAAAGGAAAACCGAATTCCTGACCTTTTCTCCACGTATAACTATCTACACAAATAAATATATGGATATTGATGTGTACTCTTTCCCTCATAGGCTTGATGTGATGATTTTGAATGCGAATTACTTAGAACAACGTGGGTGATTTTTAATCATGGGTTAAAACGGCATAAACTGTGATGTGTGTTTTAAAATGCAGTGTTTGATCTCTAAAGAAAGCTAGCCTCAAATGTGATAAACTGTGTTGATGACCGTTAAATTTTAATACCCTGCATAATTATACATGTATAATGATCGATAAAGTTTATCTTGCCCAAAAGTGGAGAGATATCACATCACCTAAAAGTTCCAGCCCAGCAAGCCTGGACATGGGCGGGGCTCCGCCCCATACGGACAATCGGATTCGACAAGCCGCCCGGGGGCAGGGCAAGTTGGACTGTTGAAAACAACGCGCGAGTCGCAAATCGCTCTCTTGACTCTCTCTTGAACTTGGCTTGACTCTTGGCGCTTGACTCTCGTGGCTCTCTCTCTTGAACATCTCTGGAGCTGCGCTCGTAACTTTGCCTCGACACCGACTAAACCAACCATCTATTCGAAGGCGAAGGATAGAAGGCACAACATCAAAGAACAACGAACTGAACGCCTACAGACGAAAGGAAAGCCTTCTGTGACGTCACGAAGCAGCATCCACATATCACGTGTTTCCACCCGAGAGCACCCGGAGACGAACGAACCAACCCACGTGGTTTCCGAGGACAAAGACCAGAGCAACGCATTTGAAGGAAACTTCCAACCTGCTTACTGTCAACAAGCAAGTACCTCTAACTAAATCTATATTGCTGATTGAACTGGTAAAATTGGATCTGAATGCAGTAACAAAGCAAAGATTTGTTCGTGATCTTTTCCCTGGTTAGTTAAGCTATGAAATAGAAAGAATGGTATTCTTTCATACAGTTAACCTCAAAACTCTCGTATGTGTGTATGTATGTTTGTGTCTTATCAGTTAATCCATTTATGTTAGAATAGCAGTATTACGAATAAACCATTTTTCATTTCATAAAGAATTGTCTCTGGAATGTGATTTGAAGTTTTATCCTTATTTGCCATAAAGAGAAAGCTACCTAAGCTCGATTTCGACAGGATATGCTGAGATTAGTGTTCGGTGGACGTTCACTTAATACAGTATAAATAAGTTAAATATTAATATTACTGTTAACCAAGCAATATTGAATATTTAATAACTAATTCCCGGAGCTGAAATAATAGCTCTATATTAAACTTTTACTACATAATGGTGGAGGATGCGGGCATTATTAAGGATTAATCTGAAAATCAAACCAGAGGCAAAAGGGTATTTCAACAGGAAAGGCGGTTATTTGTGGTATTGCATTCTTGTTTGTGAAACACAGTGTGTTTGAATGAAAGAGAGGGTATTTGTTTAACTCGAGTTTGTGAGAAGAAACTGCAGTAAATAATTAAAAGTCGCTCTAAAGCGCATAAAAGAGACAAATGAGCGTGTCCCTCGTTTGAGCTCTGAGTGAAGGCCTGTATAGTTTGATTTGTAAGTGCGTGTCCCACTTTCAAACTCCGCTATATTTTCAAATCTCCCGGGTGTGGAATGTTTAAAATAGCTATTTAAATAATTCTCAGCCATTATTTGATTTCACGAGTGAATTCAAACGCACGGCGCTCAAAGGAGTGGCCAGTCGTTTTGAGAAAGGGGGAGATGTTGCAATCGATTGTTTGTGTTTGTTATGTGTGCGGTCTAAACAGACAAATATTCGCATAATAGCCCGCCGAGGCTTTGTTGGGTTATAAGTAACCCGTAGATAAATTTATCTCGCCCTAAACGAGTGAGATTATGTGTTGTAAAGATTCAAATCTGACCAATGCTTGGTTAATCTGAAGGTTTAATCTGGAGCACATTTTCCCTCTCTCCTACAGGCACTGGGTCGCCATAGCGACCAGTTTAGCCACGTGGAGATTTAGCCACATGTAAGCTAATATCACTAGCGCATATAAGCTAACTGAAACAAAGAAGCTTTAGCCATGCTGGTAGCATTACGGCTAGTGATTAGCACATAGCATTTAGAGAGTTTGCATATGAGTGAATGCAGTGGGTGTGTGTGAAAAAGCCACTCACGTTTTCTCTTTCTCTCTCTCTCTCTCTCTCTCTCCCATTTAAAAGACTAACGTACGTTTTAAGTTGGCTGTGTTAATGTTTCCCAATCATCAGTGTTAACAATTTCACAGGTTGGTTTAATATAACAGCTGATTAAAGTCTTTATACCTTTTGTGGGACCAGCTTAATAACTGGTGGGTTATTAGAAGATAATTCAGTATTACTTTGATAATATGGTGAGTTTGATTTAATTCAATTATAATGGCTTTTTATGATTTCATAACACATCAATGGATAAGCGCTATTGTTAGGAATTTTTAATTGTTAATTGAATGTCACAATTGATTACAAATTAATTTGCAATTAATTTCATTTAAATAAAATAATTTTAATTCCTGCTTCCAGCAACAACAGTATCCATTTATGAATCATAAACGCTCTTATAATTTGACCACCATAGTGAAACCTTAATTATCAAGAGGGCCAGAAATTTTTAATTTTGTTTACAAGTAATCAGGATACAAATTAATTTGGTTTGATGGTAATGACAATGAGGAATGAGTAAGTTGTAAATTATTTCAATTACTATTATAGGAATCTGAAACTAGTGATTTGGAAGCTGTAAATTAATTTGATAATTAATTATGAATTCGAAAATTCTAATTACATTTAATGATTAATTACACTTCCTGTTTACATTTTGCAACAATATTGGTCTATCAACTCAATTGCAGATTGCACGTGTAATTTCTAATCCTAGGTGAGCCTATTAATTTTAATTATAACATCATACATTTTAATTAGAAACCACAAAGTCTAATTTTTAATTATAATTTCAGACTTACCACAAGTCTGGCGCCCCCTGTAGGCCATACTTCATTTCCTCAGGTGATCGGATTAACTCAAGTAAAATTAATAATAATTTAATTAAAATAATTTTATTAAATTAAAATTAGTCCTCTTTACTTAGGCCTGAGAGTAGATAGTGCTCCCCCTAGTGTTGTGTTGGAGAAGTGACAGTGACACCATACCATCAAAGTCACTTCTCACCAATCTGGAGCATAAAACGTAACCTTCTAATTAGAAAACCCCAAAAGGGAATTAAGGTTTCCTCAACCTAGGTCAGTTTGTTTACCTTGTAAACAGCCAAACCAACCTAAGTGTATCACTCAACAGCACCACCTTGTGCCAACGTATTAGTTTTAAATCTTGGGAATAAATCTTAATCTCTTTTCTTTTTCCCTGTTACTAACTTCCAATTTGACTTGTTTGCTTAAGACTTGGCCAGGGGAAAATCAGGAATAGAGCGAAATGTCACAATTGAACAGATGTATGTGAAACTTGAGAACTACATTCAAAACTGTTTACCATTTACCCTCTATTGTGAAATCCTATCCCCCCAGGTTAAAGCAGGTGCAATGAGAAGATAGACATCGGCAAAAGTTTTAACACGCGTGACACACGCTGACCAGCGTCGCGGTATAAAATCCTGCCATTAAGGGACAAGTACTGTCATTGCTGTTATTTTCCTCCATCAAGGAGAAAATTGAAATAGCAATACCAGTCTTATTACAAAAGAGAAAATCTCGCCTACAATCCTCTGATTAGAAGCGTCCTTCTAAATCAGACTTAACAAAGCGAAAAGAAGAAAATCTGCTATTAAAAGAGAGACCTGTTTAGTGCTATTGTCCTTGTGTACCCATTCTGTGTGTGTGTTTTTCTTTCTCTGCTTCACAGCTGGGCTGCCCTTAGGTGTGCCCAATAATTTATCTGCAGAGACTACGAATTAGAAGCACCTACCAGAGGACCACAAACACAGAGACACACTCAACACTAGCATACACTACACTCTGCACATTTACACCCCTGTTTGTTTTGTTTGTGTTTTGTTTTTGCTTTGTTTCCTATTCAAGGTCTGTGTCAGTTCGGTCCAAGATCTCCCCGACCCGCCAGAACATGTCTCACAAAACAGAACATGTCGGTCACTGGGAAGGACTTGAAATGTGGCTAAGTGTTACAACAGACAGCATACTCCCTAAAGCTGCTGAAGCACTCCAACATCAGACACAGGACCAACTAGATGACAACATCGCAAGCATTATGAGACAAGACCCAAGTCAAAACTACAGTCACAAAGAATTAGCCAAGATCACCGGTTCTTTAAGCCACACACTCATCGCCACCCTCAAACTGAGCGACAAGCACGCCGCACAACGCCAGCAGGAGCTGACAAGCGCACAACGACGCATAGAGCAGCTGGAACGTGAAGCTCAGGTACGACAGGAAGGGACCGATGAGGTGGAGCAAGGCGCCGAGGAAGAGATCAACAGGCTAAAAGAGACTCTAGAAGCTACCAGCCACGAAATGCAGCAACTCAAAGAGGACTTCGCTGATCGTGCAGACAAGCTACAGTATGCAGAGAAGCTACTGGAGAAGGCAAAGACTGACTTCAGGGACAAAAACAGCAGAATCAAGGCCCTCGAAGTTCATTTGGCTGAGTCAAGGAATGAGATCAGCCACCTAACACGACAGCTCGACTACGTCACAGAGGAGTCTGAAAGTCTCCAAGAGGAACTCAGGCATGCTTATGAACTACGCCGTGAGCCGTCAAGTACAGGGCGTGCACCAACGGCACCCCCGTCAAGCAAGACTGGGTCACCTGTTCATGGACCGACACGTGAACCGAAGATAGAGGGGATGGTGTTAAAACATTCACCAGCGCCGTCGGAAGAACGCTATATCACGACGGAACCAAAAGAATCTGCTGCAGCCAGCCGCAGGTCAGTGCACGGCTTGGACCTTAAAGATCTTGACAAGCTCGCCCGAAACATCGGAAAATTCAACCCCAGCTTGCCAAACAGCCAAAATGTCCAAGCTTATCTGCAAGATATTGATTTCCATCTGGAAATGCGACCTAACGTTACGGACAAAGATAAACTATACTTACTCCGAACGACATCCAGTCCTGAAGTGCGCAGCTTCCTTGACCGGCAGCCTGTTAACACAAAGACTGACTATCAACGGCTTCAAAAGGCCCTCATTAAAGAGTTTGCTGACCCTGAGTCCGATCAAGGCTTAGTGGCTGCCCTGGAGACGAGACAAGGACGTCACGACACTCCTCAAGCTTACTACAGTCGACTCAGACAAGCATATTTTGGAACTCGTAACGAATCTGACATGGAAGAGGAACTGAACTTTAAAACTCTCTTCCTGAGGAACCTTCATCCTGGCATAAGCCACCATCTTGGCGTCCTCGCATGCCCACGAACAATGAACATTCAGCAGTTGCGAGACTTGGTGCAAAAAGCCTACGGCAAACAAAAGATGGCCTCAGAAAAGAGCGCAAAACCCCCAGCAGTTCTTGATTTCAACACTCAACACCAAGAACTGGCGCTGGAGGGCACCCAACGCCAAGACAATGCTAAGCCACCACACAGGGAGTGGAATGCACCCCCGTCCAACAGAGAACGAGACTCACACGCTGGAACCCGACCTAAACAGAGGTATGACCGATGGGATGGACCACGTGGACGTCAACGCTCGCCTGGACGACACTGGGATAAGTCATGGGACCAAGCAAGGCCTCAGGAGAGGCAATGGGAGAGATCGCGGAACCCAAGAGAGCAACGCTCATGGGAATCCAATGGAAACTCCAACGGAAAGCGACGGACTCACCCTAAGGCGACCAGCCCAAGGAATCGACGAAGGAATTCACCAAGGTTCCAAAGTGACCAAGCTCCAACTGAGTCCATACAAGAACGAAAAACACCACCGCACTTCGACTCACAGAAGATGATGGAAATGATGATGAAGGAGTTATTTCAACGAAAAGAGGAAGATAAGAAGTGGGAAAAGAAAGGAAACCCGGATTCAGCCTGACTAGCTGACGGACGAGAAAGCAGCGACAAGACAAACGAATCAGCCACAGGAAACAGCACCGCCTCACCTCAGTATCCGAGTACAATAAACACCCTGACTTCAGATGGACATGAAGCCCCACCTGAAAATCCAGCAACAAAGTTAAACACTAACTCAGCACCCAATACTCCAAATTCCAGCAGCGTTCAGCAGACACCTGCTGTTGAAAATCCTCAAGTTCCTGAAAGCGCTGTCTTAGTCATCTGCCACTCCTCCGAAGAACGCCAGGTCAGCCCTGACATCCTAAATATTTCCTCCCAAACTCCAGTTCCTCAACTCCTAGGCGATCTCATTGAAAAGGGTATAGCAAGAAAGTTTTACCTCTCCATCATCATCGAACGACACATCAGAGTCGAAGCCCTTCTGGACACAGGAGCCGACATCACTCTAATGTCTACAGAACTTCTCAAAGAAGTCCAAGAATTAACGAAGAGGACTAATGGCACCCTCAAGCTCCAAAGGTGCGAACTAAACGTACAAGCATACTCTCACACAGGCTTACAACTAAAACATGTGGCCCCAATCCATCTAACAGTGGGACCCATGGACTTCGTCCATCCCGTATACGTGTCAACACTCAACACGTACCCGCTCCTCATTGGAAAAGATTTGCTTAATCGTTTTGAACCCCTAATAGACTTCAAGCACCTAAAGATTTGGACACAAGTCCGTGAGCCTCTGCCTTACAAGTCATTAGACTCCAATGAGTCACAGTGTCAAGTCACAGACACTACCCCTAAGTCAATGACCGATGAAGCAGTAACAGAGCCCAGGTCTGGGCCGAGCACAAACGCCAACGACCCTCTCCTCTGCTCGCTGCACGAGCCTGAACCAAACACAGGCCTCCTTCAAATCATGACTGCGATAGAGGTTCATGGCACGTCAGTGTCCGAGGCAGCACTAGCCCTATGGGCAGAGAACTCAGCCATCAGCCTGAAGCTATTCAAAACATTGAAGCAGAGCTGTCAAAGTCTACCACATGTCACTAAGCACAGCCGTTACCCTCTCAGTCCCTGGTCGACAACCATGGCCACCTCCAAGATCATCTGCGCTCTGGACATACGATGGAACAACAGACAGCTGAGTCACTACTTCCTCGTCATTCCAGACCTGCCGCATGACATCTACATTGGAGCGGATATCATGGTTCGACTCAATGCTCACATTGACACTGTAAACAACATCATATGGGCTCCCCTGTCACACCAACTGACAACTTCAGTCAATCTCAAGAACCTCCAATCCGGTCAAACCATGCCGGACGCATGCGCGATGATTACGGAACAAGGAGCCACAATACCTGCCTACAGCAAAAGTGTCAGTGTCCGCCTCAACATGCGACCTGGCCAAACTCTCAACAGTAAGCTGAGCTTCTTCCAACCTTCCAGAACCTGCCTAAAACTCGGACTGACTCTGGAAGCTACACCTCTCATTGAAGTGTCATCTCGTGCGATATATGTGTTGTTCAATAACTGTATGGCCCAAGACATCCACGTTCCAAAAGCCAGCCACCTGGGATGGCTCATCAACCAGGCATTCCATGACTTTGAACTGATGGTACCTGTCATAGGCCCCATACCAGCCCAATTAATGTCAGATGGATACAATGACACTATAACATACACAAAACCTCATGAAGTCATTGCCATCACCTCAATCCTGCCAGTGTCCAGAGAAAGCGTCTGCCGTTCAGAACTAATGGATGACACTTACCTCACTGTCTATGCTGTCTCAACCCAGCCTGCGACAGAACCACCTACACGGGTGACCAACGGGGCCCAAAGCCCCTTTAATGACTTAACTGCAGAAGAACCCTACGCCGGGTTCAATACTCAAATGCAACAGATCTTGAGTGACGCGGATGCCCTCCACAACGAAGTGGAGCGCCAAGGACTCAAAGAGGTTCTGCTGAAGTACAAGGACTCTTTCGCAAAGGACTCTCTAGATTGTGGATTGACAAACATCCACACGGTGCGCATACCGACAAACCCAAATGCACCACCCACTTTTGTGCGACAGTACAAGATTCCAATAGCGTCCTATGAGCCAGTGCAAGAAATTGTTGACTCCATGCTGGAAAAGGGGGTCATCCGGCCCTGTAACAGTACATATTCTGCCCCGATATGGCCAGTCCTAAAACCCAACGGCAAATGGCGGCCCACTATCGACTACCGCAAGTTGAATCAGCAAGTACCATTGTCACGATGGCCTATGACCCAGTTGGACCAAGAAATACCAAAAATCAAAGGCTCGACGATCCTGTCCACATTGGACGTCGCCTCCGGGTTTTGGACGATCCCTGTCCACCCCGACGACCAACATAAGCTGGCATTCACTTTCGGCAACCGACAGTACACCTTCACAAGGTGTCCCTTTGGCTATGCCAATTCACCGGCAGAATTTAACATTTTCCTTAACAAAGCATGCCCTGACGCCAGAGTCCGAGGCAACCTCGTCTACGTAGACGATGTCTTAATGAAAAGTTCAAGTGTGGAAGACCACCTCAAAGAAATTGACCATGTCCTGAACCAGCTGACAACAGCGGGGGCTAAAATCGCCCTTCACAAAGGACAATGGTGCAAAACCAAGGTGAATTATGTTGGACTGCTCGTCGGACGAAACGGCATTGAGCCACAATCTAACCGTGCCCAAGCAATCCAAAACATAAAAACACCAACTAACGTCTCTGAGCTGCGAAGCTTTCTGGGAGTGTGCAATTACTCACGACAGTTCATCGAAAACTACGCTGACATCGCACGACCACTAACTTCCCTCCTGAAAAAGGACGAACCTGTTGTTTGGACGAAGGCCCAGGACACAGCTATGAGCCAGCTCAAACAGTGCCTGCGCTCTGCTCCATGCCTCGCCTACCCAGACCCGGGGAAGGAATTCTATCTGGACGCGGGATTCTCTGACCAATGCCTCAGCGCGGGTCTATACCAGCTCCATGATAAGGACAAGCGAGTAGTCGCTTATGCCAGCAAAACGCTGCTTCCCCCAGAATGCAAATATTCACACTGCGAAAAAGCTTTGCTTTGCACTGTGTAGGGCATTCAGCGTTTCTCTAATTACATCGGTGCACAGAAAGTCATCATCGAAACTTGCCACCAGCCAGTTACCTTCCTCAACAGTCAACGAATCAGAGATGGCGTGGTAACCAACGCACGCATAGCTACCTGGCTAATGACACTCCAAGGACGGGATGTGGAGGCAAGATATGCCCAGAACTACAAATCTTCACTGGGAAACGGGCTTGCGGCATGCCAAAACTGTTCAACGGACACGCTAGACACCTCAGCAGAGCCAAAAGAACTGCCACGACCGCAAACGACAAATCATCGGTACTTCGAGGAGAATGTGTGCACAGGAATGCCCACAGCATATGTCGATGGCTGCTCATACAATCGCGAGGGCAAGTTACAAGCGGGAGCGGGTGTGGTCTGGCTCAACAATGACCCGTGCCCACCGCAGCAACTCAAACTTGGCCCACAATCATCACAATATGCAGAAATAGCAGCCATCCTCATCACACTACAATTGGCTGCAACCCACAAAATCAGAGAACTCCTCATCTGTACCGATTCGAACTATGCCCGTCTAAGTTTCATATGCCATCTAACTGGATGGAAGAGGAATGGATTCAAGACAGCTAACAACAAGCCTGTCAAGCACCAGGAACTCTTCCAAGCAAGCGACGCCATCGTCACTGAACACGACATGGTCGTTTATTGGAAAAAGGTCAGAGGTCATTCACGTCAACCAGGACAAGACAAAGACTTAAATGACCAAACCGATGCCCTCGCCAAAGCAGGGGCATTACAAGGAGAGTCCTGGACATTTCATGCCCTCCCACCCCACCCAACTGTGGCAGCGGTGACCCGCCGCCAAAGTGCCACGAGGGGGCACACACCTGCCTCCTCCCACATCTCCCTGTCGCCTCAGTTCGCTGCTGAAGACCTCCTCACCCTCCAACATACGGACTCAGCCATACAGTCCATTGTAGCACACCTGTCCGACCCCTTGGAAAATCCCATTTCCACCTCGGACCTACAAACATCCTCCGAACTCCGCACGCTCCATTCGATCAAGCACATGCTGCATCTACGCGACGGTGTCCTCACGTATGTCCCTGAGCCACCCACTGCTCCAAGGCTCGTAGTCCCTCATGGCCAAAGGGGGATGATGTTGACACACGCACACGATGCACCATGCGCAGGACACCACGGAGTCAAGGCCACCTATGAAACACTCAAGCAAGTAGCATACTGGCCTGGCATGCAGCAAGACGTAGCAGACTACGTTAAAGGATGCCTGGTGTGTTGCCAGTTCCAACCGGCAAATCCAAACCACCGAGCACCACTGCAAAGGAAAGGAATGACCTTCCCATGGTCGGACCTCCAAATAGACTGGGTAGGACCCCTACCACGGTCGACGCGGGGCAACAAATATTTCCTCACCGTGATCTGTGAATTCACAAAATGGATAGAGTGCCTCCCAGCTCCCAACGATACAGCAGAAACGACAGCCTGTCTGTTAATGAACCATATCTTCTCAAGATTCGGACTGCCTTTAAGGGTCAACTCTGACCGCGGAACCCACTTCACCGCTGAAATTATGCAAGACGTATGGAAACTCCTGGGAATACAGGCCAAACTCCACATAAGCCATCACCCAATTTCTTCCGGTCAAGTGGAACGGGCTAACAGAACAGTGGTCAGCATGTTAAAAAAATACGTAGCCACTGTAAGACTGGTGCCAATGTGTCTGGGCCCCCCCTTCTAGAGGACAAAAGGCCCCCTTGGAAACCACTTGGGAAATTCACAAAACTTGGGAATCCACAAAACTGTCCCTTGCATACGTCATCCAGGACGCAGCACACTGGGGGGTTCACACCCTGTACTGACGGTCTACACGATGGGCCTGGTACAGACATCATTTCCCCCTCCCCTCATCACCTCAAATTCACTGAAAAATCCATGCAATGTAATATGTACAAATAAGTAACCATACATGTTTGATATCTTTTGAAATGTCTCAGTGCGCCTGGTAAAATGGTCTCATTCTCCCAATCATAATGAAAAGCTAAAAGAAGTTCTAAAATCTGAGAAGTATAGTGTACAGCCTGGGAACGTACCCTCCCCCTGATCCCCTACTCAAAACATCTCCTGTATGTAAATAAGTATTCCCGGCCACAGGATCTCCAGAAGCCATTTGGTTGCAAAATTCTAAAGACTAATTATAATGACAAGATACCACCTGGGTACCCACCTGGGTGGGTCTATTGAATTATCTGGGTATATAAGGGAAAGGGACACAAAGTTCTGGGCGTCTGTAAGCTGATTGCCCGCACAAGATCACTTGTGTGTAGTTTTCATTTCCAGCTATGGTTAGGCGTCTGTAAGCTGATTGCCCGCACAAGATCACTTGTGTGTAGTTTTCATTTCCAGCTATGGTTAGGCGTCTGTAAGCTGATTGCCCGCACAAGATCACTTGTGTGTAGTTTTCATTTCCAGCTATGGTTAGGAGTCAGTAAGCTGATTGCCCGCACATGTCACTTGTGTGTAGTTTTTCATTGCCAGGTAGTAATTTCTACAAATTCTTCAATTCCTGAGTTATTGTTATGTTATGGTTAACCGTTGATTCTATTCTTGTAACATTGGAGCTTTGAATTATTGTTTTGATTACCTGGTCAATAAATTGTAACGTTTGATTCTATTCTAACTGCCTCTGAAGAGTGCTTTCTCTCTACTAGATTAGTGGATTCGTATATTTCCGCAAGCCTGCGTCAGTTTTAGCGACGGCTAATATCCGGCATCTTTTAAGTGTGCTTGGGTGTAGGGACGGGCTAATTTCCGTTCAGTGACGGTGAACGCCGTCTGATCAGACTGAATTCGGGTACGTCCACACCTCTGACTTTGATTTAATGTTACTTTAAACAAAGACTTGGCCAATCCAAAGCTATTATGAGTGTAGTATATTGATCTGCTAACATATCTGATAGTGGCCAAAACCCTTTACTGAAGTAAACGATTGAATTCGAGTTCTGAGGGTGCCCCATGAGGGTTATTGATGTCTCTGATTGTGTACGTGTGAATTTACGGCAAATCTTAGATACGTAATCATAATTTACCTCTGACTGATGACCGGGCCTGACGAGATTGTGTCCGTGAGACCTGTGGAAAACAGGACCTCTGAGCGATATAGTTTCCCTATGTCTGGACGGGTAAAGTATTAAAAAGAGCTGATAAGAATAACCGATCTTTCGTTCCTGTTTTAATGATGCACAGATATCATTAAAACCCTTTTCATTTTATGGAGTCAGATGAAATAACGAGACAAAATATATAATAAGAAAAAGTGTTCCATTTTAATGTTCTTGTTGTGTCGTGAAAAGGAAAGACTGTAACACGCAAAGCCCTTCACCCGCGGAACGACTGCCACCATTGGGTCGAATCGAGGCGGGCCTTACACCACCAATCAAAAGGATTGGGACGTTAAACTCCCTCTGGTACTGATGGCCGCTCGAGCCACACCCCATCAATCTACCGGGATACCCCCGTTCACAATGATGACAGGGAGAAACATGACGCTACCACTACACCTGCTGTACCAACCTGGTGACCTGAACCTCGTCACCGCCTATAACACTCACCAGTACCTGGAAGAGTTACATCAGCACCTGAGAACAACTTTCGCCTTCGCGCAACAGCAGCTACAACGAAGTGCGGAAGGCCGAAAAGCCTACTACGACCAAAAGGCCTCTCACCATGAGCTCAATGTCGGAGATCAAGTGTGGTACTACAGTTTCGCCCGACCAAGGCCGAATGCTCCCCATCACCTGTCAAAGAAGTTCCTACCTCACTGGACAGGACCCCATGAGATTGTAGACAAGCTCTCACCTGTTGCCTATCGAATCAAAATCAGACAAGGGCGCAGCGAGCCAGTCCTTCGATGGGGCCATCGAAACCAGATAAAGAGGCCCCTGGGCTCCAGCCGACATGGCAAGGGGGAAGATCAGACCCACTGACACAGACCGATAACCATATGCACCACACAAGCATTAGTATTGTCATGTTAGGAAAACATATAGCAACCATGCTTAGACACAACCCATATTCTCTCCTCCACAGCACTGCTAGGACCAATCTAGTAGCGAGGAGTTACCCTAAAATTTTTTTTTTTTGCTTGATTTTGATTTTGAATTTTTGTCTTAATTAATTTTTTTTTTTAGTTTTGTTGTTTGGTTTCTTTCCTTCGTGTCTCACTTTGTGTTTTTCCTTTCCTCACTCTCACTTTGAACCCCCTTAACCAATCCTTGAATACAGGTCCTGAAATCGAGATCGACTTCCGTCAGTAAAATCGTTGTAATTTGCTGTGAGAACCGTTGTCAACCGATCGAGGCCACCCGCCAAAATCATGAACGACATGATACGCGATGTAAGTTCCTTGATTGACGACTTAGCCATGAATAGGATTCCGTGCTACGTGATACCTCTTAGCCTTGTTCAAACATCGTAACTTCGGCCACTGCGGGCCCCGTTAGTCTCATCCAAACCCATCTCACCCCTTTCCCGGCAGCGTTATTCCCATATACGCAAACCCGGAGACAGGTGACTTAGTTTCTTTTCAGTTTGCCTATTATCGATGCGAATAATATTTATCGGCTTAAAGATGTTGTGAATGTGGGATTTTGGCAAGGGAACACCTATGTCAAAATCCACACTCCCGAGGTCGTCGCGTATCACGATAACAACGAACAGTTGTACTTGGCCCCAAACCTAAAGATGTGTACGCTGACTAAAGACATTCACTTCCTCGGCCCGAGTAAACCTTTCATACGCGATAATACAGAGGGCATCTGTGGCTTAGAAGCCATGAGACCTTACGCTAGCTGCCCCGCCGACGCAACACCACGTTCTTAGGTTGAGGTAACAAGCCGAAATTGTCGGAAACCGATGGCTGGTGAACACCCCAGCCCGAACGGCTACCCTCACATATGATCAACACGACACCGCTACGCGCATTGGTCTGCCTAACCAAACGTTATGGATCACAGTCCCTAAGGGCTCGATCCTCCATATTGACGAACTAGCATTGTATCACCTCACCGACGACGAGTATCAGGCCGAAATCGAAATCTCACCCTTTTTCAAGCAGCATTCCTTTGTCCTCGATCCAGAATTGGAAGAAAGGATCAAGGAGGAAGGAACGCAGCTTATTGATCTGACACCGGTTGACACAGCTTTAGAAGCTATCGCTCGCCTTCCGCCCGCTGGCGCGCCAATTATTCGGTCCTGGTCTGCCGCTGACACGGCACTTTGTATCTCGACTATAGTAGGATATGTTGTGACTTTGACACTGGCCTTCCTCCTACACAAGCGAGTGAACGTCGTTCAAGAGTCTCTCAACAAATGCACGTCAGGCATCCCTCGTCTTTTTCGACGTGGTAATCTCGACCTAGAATCCGAACCCGAGAATGTGACCAACCTGATTGAGATCATGCCTATACCGTCTCGTGAAAACCCCGACAATTAAACCAGTCAAAATGACCCAATTGTCAATGATGCTAAACAAGGTAGCCCTATGTCTTCTCAAGTTTCTCACCTGTTCCTTTCCAAATTACCCTTCACCAGTTTTCAGTCAGTGATAGAGATCTCGTTGGTGTCTTGTGTGTGTCCATTCTCTCTGCCTCTTGTTCCAGTGCCTGAAGATGTTCCATCGGGTACATCTCCACGCAAAAGGGGGATGTGTAACACAATGTCAACCTGAAGACACACACGGAGAATTCAAACCCAGCAACAGAAATGAATTATTACCCAAAAATCCTCCCTTTCATGCCGAAGGGGAGAAGGTCAACTGACCTCATCAGTAACTTTCGTGCAAGGTACGAACGTCTCCGAGAAAGCCAGAGATGCCTCTGGGTCTACATTCCTAGAGGGTATTTCAACCCCTCCCTCTCTCCCAGCACGAAGCAATACTCTGTTCCCTCGGACAAAGGAAAACCGAATTCCTGACCTTTTCTCCACGTATAACTATCTACACAAATAAATATATGGATATTGATGTGTACTCTTTCCCTCATAGGCTTGATGTGATGATTTTGAATGCGAATTACTTAGAACAACGTGGGTGATTTTTAATCATGGGTTAAAACGGCATAAACTGTGATGTGTGTTTTAAAATGCAGTGTTTGATCTCTAAAGAAAGCTAGCCTCAAATGTGATAAACTGTGTTGATGACCGTTAAATTTTAATACCCTGCATAATTATACATGTATAATGATCGATAAAGTTTATCTTGCCCAAAAGTGGAGAGATATCACATCACCTAAAAGTTCCAGCCCAGCAAGCCTGGACATGGGCGGGGCTCCGCCCCATACGGACAATCGGATTCGACAAGCCGCCCGGGGGCAGGGCAAGTTGGACTGTTAAAAACAACGCGCGAGTCGCAAATCGCTCTCTTGACTCTCTCTTGAACTTGGCTTGACCCTTGGTGCTTGACTCTCGTGGCTCTCTCTCTTGAACATCTCTGGAGCTGCGCTCGTAACTTTGCCTCGACACCGACTAAACCAACCATCTATTCGAAAGCGAAGGATAGAAGGCACAACATCAAAGAACAACGAACTGAACGCCTACAGACGAAAGGAAAGCCTTCTGTGACGTCACGAAGCAGCATCCACATATCACGTGTTTCCACCCGAGAGCACCCGGAGACGAACGAACCAACCCACGTGGTTTCCGAGGACAAAGACCAGAGCAACGCATTTGAAGGAAACGAAACAACTTCCAACCTGCTTACTGTCAACAAGCAAGTACCTCTAACTAAATCTATATTGCTGATTGAACTGGTAAAATTGGATCTGAATGCAGTAACAAAGCAAAGATTTGTTCGTGATCTTTTCCCTGGTTAGTTAAGCTATGAAATAGAAAGAATGGTATTCTTTCATACAGTTAACCTCAAAACTCTCGTATGTGTGTATGTATGTTTGTGTCTTATCAGTTAATGCATTTATGTTAGAATAGCAGTATTACGAATAAACCATTTTTCATTTCATAAAGAATTGTCTCTGGAATGTGATTTGAAGTTTTATCCTTATTTGCCATAAAGAGAAAGCTACCTAAGCTCGATTTCGACAGGATATGCTGAGATTAGTGTTCGGTGGACGTTCACTTAATACAGTATAAATAAGTTAAATATTAATATTACTGTTAACCAAGCAATATTGAATATTTAATAACTAATTCCCGGAGCTGAAATAATAGCTCTATATTAAACTTTTACTACAGCAGGCACAGCTCCTCACCTATGTCAGGTATCTGCGGGACAAGGCGATTGAGGAGGATGTCCTGTTTTGCCGGCCTCTTCAGTCGCACACTACAGGAGAAGCCATTTTCAATGTCCTTGATATTTTTATCCGTGAAAATGATTTGGCCAGGGACCGATGCGTTGGCCTATGCACGGATGGTGCGCAGGCAATGACGGGGCATGAGCGTGGCCTAGCTACTCGCGTTCAGCAAGTAGCTCCACTTGTGAAATGGACACATTGCATGCTCCATCGCGAAGCACTAGCTGCTAAAAAAATGCCGGTTCTTTTTGACTCCGTGCCGAACCAATCCGTGAAAATGATAAATCTCATCAAACCACGGCCGCTAAACTCTCGCTTGTTTGGGGTCCTCTGCCAGGAGATGGGGTCAGGGCACGGACAGCTGCTTCTGCACACTGAAGTTCGCTGGCTCTCCAGGGGGCGGGTGTTACAGCGGTTGTATGAGCTGTGAGAGGAGGTGAAGTGGTTTTTGACAGAAATCAAATCAGATCTGGCGAAGCATCTGGATGATACTATGTGGCTTGCATCTCTGTCCTATTTGGTCGATATATTTGACCGCTTGAACGGCCTCAACCTGTCTTTGCAAGGCCGCGAAACTCATATCTTGCTCCTTGCAGACAAAGTGCATGCCTTCACACAAAAACTAGACCTCTGGCAATGGGAACTGCGACATGTTCCCCAGCCTTGCAGACTTTATCACTGATGCAGGCACGTCACACAATTTCTCCTCCCTATTTCAATCAGCATCTGAGCACCTGTCAGCAATGAGAAAACAATTTGCGACGTACTTTAAAGACGATTATCGCTCTTTTGCGTGGGTTCGAGATCCGTTTGTGTGCACAGCAAACGAGCTATCAATTGATATGCAGGAACAGCTTATTGAGCTGAAGAGTGACAGTAGACTGAAGGAACTCTTTAGCTCCTGCCCTCTTTCGTCATTCTGGGCAGCATTGATGCAGGAATATCCTGAACTCTGTGACGTCGCCTTGAAGATTCTCCTTCCTTTCGCGTCGACATATTTGTGTGAGGCAGGATTCTCAAAAATGACTGCACTCAAAACGAAATACCGCAATCGTGCACAAATCGAGGATGATTTGAGGCTATGTTTATCAAACATTGAGCCAAGAATTATTGAGGATCTTTGCAAGGCAAAGCAGGCTCAGGTCTCACATTAACATCATCTACCTTGCAAGCTTCTGTAAAAAAATGCAAATGATGCCTACTATTAGGCCTAGTAATAATAACAATAATAAAGCATAAATTAATATCAGAGGTCTGGTGCCAATTCCCAATTATAGCAATAGCCTAGTAATGATAATAGGCCTATACTGATGATAATAATAATAATAATAACAACAACAACAATAAAGCATGTAACCTCATATAATTATATAGCAATAGCCTAGTAATGATGATAGGCCTACTACTACTCATAATAATAATAATGTCTGCAAGCTCACATTAGAAGTCTGGTGCTACTGTCAATTATAACAATAGCCTTGTAATGATAATAGGCCTACCTACCGCTACTGATGATAATAATAATAATAATAATAATAATAATAATAATGTGGGCCTAAAAATAATAGCCTAGGGCTATCTATCTATCTATCTATCTATCTATGCAAGGTGGTGTGGGTGGTGTGTGTGGGGGGGGACCCTGGGGCCCCAACTGCAGTGAACCAGCTTTGGGGGGGCCCAGCTTGCAAAAGGTTGAGAACCCCTGCTCTAAATGATATAGGTATTTATTATTTTGTTTTATATTATTACAATAATATTTCTATAGATTTCTATAGGATGTCCAATATGTTGCAAACATGGATTTTGTCTCAAGGTTGTTGGTTATAAACTACAAAACATGAATCATAGATGCCAACAATGTTGCTGGTAACTACTATAACAGATTTCATCATGGTTAATTTTTGCAATTTTTTTATAAACTCCCTGGCCTATTCAATATAATAAAGTGAAAGGAAACTGGGGGCTCTTTCAAAACTTCTTGCACTTATGTTATAAGTCATCTGAAGACTGATGGTACTGTAGCCTTGTTTACTTATAAAGATGCCAATATTTTCAATTAATAATGTCAGTATGTTCATCACACAAATATATCACATAAGATGCTTCATAGGACTTTATTGACTGCATAAAACCAGAGACAAGTTTTGGAACTACTGATTTATATTTTGTTATTTTGAAGCTTGAAACCTCATTATACTGAAAAAGTGACAAGGACACATCACTGAATAAATAAATGTATAATTCTGCATTCCACAGAAGAAAGCAAGTCATACAGGTTTGGACAGGTTGAGTTAACAAAAATATTAATTTGGGGTGAACTACTTATCATAAAATGTTATAAATAATTTTATCAGTGAATCTTGTTGAAGATGTCAACAGACCTATATTTTAGTAAAATATATTTAAGTAATTTCCAACCTTTAATAAATGTAATAATATGAATTGATATGACATGACTGCTCTATCATGGTATGTCTATGAAGGAATATTTCCCGACAAGGAAAATAATTAAAAAGAGAGAACTATGAAATAAGGATAAAGGAGATAAATATGTTAAGAATAAAAAGAAAAATGGAGTGAGGAAAAGAGTGCAGAGGACTAGTAGTCAGCAACAGAAAAACAGAGTAGTAGAGAGCAGTGCAAGAGTAAGTGTTGTCAGAAACGCTCTCGGAATGCAACAAGGTGTGTAAAATCTGAGCAGTGTCCTTTGGGTTTCTTTGAACAGAAAAAGTACAAAACACCATGTTCTCAGGGCAATTGCATGGATTCTCCCCTGCTTCAAACTTAACTCAAAGAAATCTCACCTAGAACTTTACATGCTAGAATTGCTGTGTACAACTGAATTGTAGGCAACACAGCACACGTGTCATTTACTGATATGCTTCTCAACTATTTTTAACACTCTCATTAAAAGTGAAAGGAAAGAGTGTGAATGTTTTCTGAATGCAAAAAAAGAGAAAAGAGAGAAAATAAACACATCAATCTTTAAGGTGCGTGTTTCGTTCACACCACCACTTTATTAATATTTAAATATATAAAATATATTTATATATTTCTGATAACTATGAATTATGCAGCCACGTCAAATCCCAAAACATCATCATAGACATTGCCAAGACTGATAAATGATATAATTATTAATTAAGACTGTACACACTTGGTTTACATTAGAAAACCTGCAATAAATTGATGTTATAAAATAAATCTCTTTGTCGTTTTTTTCTTGTAAGTAAAGTAAAGGACAAATTAAAAACATTGTAAATATGTTTAGTCATTGTAGTAGTAACGACTCGCTGTTTTTGCAAAAAGTTTTATGGCTGGTAAAAAATATTTTGCCCGGTAAATTTGATCACATCACTGGCCAGTGTGGCAAAAAGTTAGTTTTAGGCCCTGTATATATGAAGAGCTCTTTTCCAAAACGCGATAAACGCCAAATTTAAAAAAAATGAGTTCGTCATGCCATTTTGCTGTGTACTGAACCTATTCACTGCTCCATCAATGTTTCATGCCAAATCGCTATATTTCCTTGTTTAAAATGTACTGCAAGATGCAGTTCTTTTCCAAACCGCTATAAGCGCCGAACCTGTTTTTAGCCTAAACGCGATATATCCTCATATGACTGGACAAAGAAAATCACAATAAAAAAACAACAAAAAAAGAAGGTTCGTCACTCAGGTGGCGCGTTAATACCCACTGTGGGATGTCAATGTAACAGATGTGTATGCCAGTAAGGGCTGTGTGTAAACCTCACTCCCCTGACCTCAAAAAGAGGCGCTCTAGCGACTGACGTTAGAGGCTGTAGCCTTTGGCGTTCCTTGTTAGCGCGCCCGCTTCCCGCAACGGAAACCCGGGTTCGCGACCCGCTCGGTGTGATGGTGCGGACCCGGGGGGGGTTACATCAACACAAGGCTGGTGCGACCGGCTTATAGTATGAGTCCCTTATGTCATATGTTGCATGTTCTCTTTTTTTTTTTTTTAAGATATAAACCAACATAAAAAAAAGGATGGATTTGTAGCGTTTTGAAAAAAAAAAATTAAACTTGGAATTTATAATCAACAATATTGTTGTTTAATTTAACAATCATTGTTTAACATGTTCAGACTGAGCCAACAGACCATTTTAACAGGATAAATTGAATATTAACAAAATGTATGGGTCTAGGTAAAAAAAAAGTAATTTTCTCTAAAACTATTAAAATGGATTTATAGCGTTTTGGAAAAGAGCTCTTCATATGTGTGTGTGTGTGTGTGTGTGTGTGTGTGTGTGTGTGTGTTTGCATGTAGCTGTACATATCCTGTCCTGTACCAGTCTGTGGGAATGTGCTCCTGATGCCAACATGGCAGCAAACATAGTGAGCATGTGTTGCTGGACACGGCTGATGCCTGACACCAGACAATTGAGGATGCTGGGTAATCCCACTTTGTCAATCACACTCTGGAAGGCCCCCGCAGATTGGCGTGTTATTTTACACAGAGCCTGGAAGGGCAGATAAACGTAAGACAGGTGGGTGGAGGTGGGTTGAATACAGAATGTTTAATACTGCTGCTATTTGTTACATAATATTTAATATTTATTTATATAGAAGAACAAAAATATGTCATCAAAAGGCTAAGATTCTTTAATACTATTGTAAAGATGTTTATTTAAAAAAAAACACTTGCCCAAAAATGTATAATTCTTGTGCCAAGCCATTATAAAACACGATTCATGAATATAGCCACAAGTTACAATCAACGGGTGTAATAACGAATAATTACATAACGTGGGCAATTACATGACAACTACTATGTATGTTTCCAAATGTTCTGTGATTTTACTATAATGACAAGTTATAGACCAATTAGTCACTATAGTCCAAACCCAACAATATTTTGGCCCATATTTCCTGCACAAATAATGATTCAAAATTGTTGTGATAACTTATGACAGGTTTTTAATTTCATCGTCCCCATTGAGCAGAATTGCACAAATTCCTGTCCTGCAGGGCAATTGGTCAAAATGATTGAGCAACCCCCTCTCCAAAATGTCATTGACATATATTCATAACACGAACAAAAAACTTTATGGAAAATTATTTACAATTCTAGACTGTACAGTTGTAAAGACATACAGGAAAACATAAATGGCCTTATTATAGTGGCACCTAGTGTCACACCAGTGCCTGACAATAAGAACTGCCCTGAAATATGCCCAGGACAGTTGATGGAATTGTCATTGGTTCAAAGGAAAAAAGAAAGAAAGATGATGAAAAAGGAAATCTTTGGTGCTTGGATCATTGCATTTGTACTGCAACTTTTGTAATCATCTCTCCGAATGGAAACTGAATTGAACAGTATGCATAGTTGAACTTTGTGTTGAAACACCCTTTTAAAGTGATGAGAATGACATGTGTTTAATACTCACAGATATAGCGCTGACCCTGAGTGCATCTACTGTGGAGTGTGTGAACAGATACCAGAGTGCAGGTCCCACCTCTGCAGTGATGAATCCCTGGGCGTATTGACACTCACGGCTGCACACGTTCTCTATGGTTTTGGCAGCCATGTGGTTCACCACCAACTCCTCCTGAGAAACATGAATCCCATATAATTAATTAATATCCAGCTATGGCTTAAAACAATATGCACAAAATTTGCTGGAGTCTGCCAACATTCAATGTATTACCAAGCATCTGATGTGCCTCAAATGACTGAAAAATGTCTCATTTTATATATTACACCTACTATAAAAGTAAAACATAACTTACTAACTAAATTAAACAGGTCACTTTGGTTTAGGGATTAATTCTCACTATTAACTAGTTGTTTATTAGCATACAGTGGGGAAAAAATAATTGTATCCCCTGCTGATTTTGTATGTTTGCCCACTGGCAAATAAATGATCAGTCTATAATTTTAATGGTATGTTTATTTTAAAAGTGAGAGACAGAACAGCAACAACAAAAAAATCCAGAAATACGCATTTCAAAAAAAGTTTTAAATTGATTTGCATTTGAATGAGTCAAATAATTATTTTATTATAACTTGTTGGTAATAACAGAGGTCAGATGTTTCTTGTAGCCGGCCACCAGGTTTGCACAAATCTCAGGAGGGATTTTGTCCCACTCCTCTTTGCAGATCCTCTCAAAGTCATTAAGGTTTCTAAGCTGACGTTTAGTAACTCGAACCTTCAGCTCCCTCCACATATTTTCTATGGTATTAAGGTTTGGAGACTGGCTAGGCCAATCCAGGACCTTAATGTGCTTCTTCTTGAGCCACTTCGTTGTTGCCTTGGCCTTGTGTTTTGGGTCATTGTCATGCTGGAATACCCAGCATACCATCCACGACCCATTTTCAATGCCCTGGCGGGACATGGCCCCTTCCATCGTCCCTTTGATGCGGTGCAGTTGTCCTGTACCCTTAGCAGAAAAACACCCCCAAAGCATAATATTTCCACCTCCATGTTTGATGGTGGGTTAGTGTTCTTGGGATCATAGGCAGCATTTCTCCACCTCCAAACACGGCGAGTTGAGTTGATGCCAAAAAGCTGGATTTTGGTCCTTCACGGCGTAGTGTGTTACCAATAGTTTTATTGGTGACCATGGTCCCAGCCGTCTTGAGATCATTGACAAGATCCTCTCGTGTAGTTCTGGGCTGATTCCTCACCCTTCTCATGATCATTGAAACACCACGAGGTGAGATCTTGCATGGAGCCCCAGTCTGAGGGAGATTGAGGTATTTTGTGTTTCTTCTATTTGTGAATAATCGCACCAAGCTGCTTGGCGATGGTCTTGTAGCCCATTCCAGCCTTGTGTAAGCAGGGCTGTGACGGTGGCCGTAACAGCCGTGACAACCGTGTCACCGGCGGTGGTCGGTTGCCACCGCGGTTGTTTATTGCCACTGGCAGTAGCGCATGTAACGTCACACACTCTATAATAAGCATAATACAAAGTTTTGTAAAAAAAAGTGTAATAATAGTAACATTTGCAAATTGTTTTAAATCTATGCTAACTCACAAATTACCTCAAACGCCATACACAGCGTTTCCTTTAGATTGGCAGGTTTGAGTGCAAGAAAATACAAAGTTTATTCTGCATTCAGCATATTTATTTCATGATGAGTGATGGACCTTGTTGGGAAACCAAATACTACATTTCCTGGAATCATTTCCATTCATGTCACCCATCCGCGTTTGCACAAGTGTCTTCAAGTTCACGTGATCCCAAACGCCTGGCTGGTCAGGTGTGTATTGGTAAGGCTTTCTCCAAACAGGCCAAATACGAACGAGACAGAGGTACATGGAAGATGTTGAAGATGAAGATGCAACATACGCAGCTATTCCTATTCCACAGAGAGCGGGTGTAGATGAGGAGTTAATGTGCCCGCTTGCTTGGTGGCGGAACAGTGAACCGTGTCTAAACCGGTTCTAAACACAACAGGTTGAGTCTGTCTACAGGTCATTTGAACTTTGTGTCAGTATGTCATAAATAGGACGAGGCAGTTTACTTTGAGGGACTTGTCGTGGTGTATCACGCATCTGGTGTAGACAGCATCACTGATTATAATGGGTTCTCGCTGCGCCGCTCGCGTGAGGTAGACAGGGTTACAGTGTGTATTTAACTTTCATATTTAAGGCTACTTTCCTATTTAACTATTATTTATTTTATATTTATTTTAGTGTTTAGCAGGCTGAATGTTCACTGACGTAAGTGCTAAAATAAACACGCACGTTTGTTAATAGATGATTGAGTCTCATTTATTTATTTTTGCGTTTCAGAATTATATTTTTATATATTATATATACATACAGTGGGTACGGAAAGTATTCAGACCCCCTTAAATTTTTCACTCTGTTATATTGCAGCCATTTGCTAAAATCATTTAAGTTCTTTTTTTTTTCCTCATTAATGTACACACAGCACCCCATATTGACAGAAAAACACAGAATTGTTGACATTTTTGCAGATTTATTAAAAAAGAAAAACTGAAATATCACAAGGTCCTAAGTATTCAGACCCTTTGCTCAGTATTTAGTAGAAGCACCCTTTTGATTTAATACAGCCATGAGTCTTTTTGGGAAAGATGCAACAAGTTTTTCACACCTGGATTTGGGGATCCTCTGCCATTCCTCCTTGCAGATCCTCTCCAGTTCTGTCAGGTTGGATGGTAAACGTTGGTGGACAGCCATTTTTAGGTCTCTCCAGAGATGCTCAATTGGGTTTAAGTCAGGGCTCTGGCTGGGCCATTCAAGAACAGTCACGGAGTTGTTGTGAAGCCACTCCTTCGTTATTTTAGCTGTGTGCTTAGGGTCATTGTCTTGTCGGAAGGTAAACCTTCGGCCCAGTCTGAGGTCCTGAGCACTCAGGAGAAGGTTTTCATCCAGGATATCCCTGTACTTGGCCGCATTCATCTATCCCTCGATTGCAACCAGTCGTCCTGTCCCTGCAGCTGAAAAACACCCCCACAGCATGATGCTGCCACCACCATGCTTCACTGTTGGGACTGTATTGGACAGGTGATGAGCAGTGCCTGGTTTTCTCCACACATACCGCTTAGAATTAAGGCCAAAAAGTTCTATCTTGGTCTCATCAGACCAGAGAATCTTATTTGTCACCATCTTTCAGGTCCTTCAGGTGTTTTTTTAGCAAACTCCATGCGGGCTTTCATGTGTCTTGCACTGAGGAGAGGCTTCCGTCGGGCTACTCTGCCATAAAGCCCCGACTGGTGGAGGGCTGCAATGATGGTTGACTTTCTACAACTTTCTCCCATCTCCCGAATGCATCTCTGGAGCTCAGCCACAGTGATCTTTGGGTTCTTCTTTACCTCTCTCACCAAGGCTCTTCTCCCCCAATAGCTCAGTTTGGCCGGATGGCCAGCTCTAGGAAGGGTTCTGGTCATCCCAAACGTCTTCCATTTAAGGATTATGGAGGCCACTGTGCTCTTAGGAACCTTAAGTGCAGCAGAATTTTTTTTGTAACCTTGGCCAGATCTGTGCCTTGCCACAATTCGGTCTCTGAGCTCTTCAGGCAGTTTCTTTGACCTCATGATTCTCATTTGCTCTGACATGCACTGTGAGCTGTAAGGTCTTATATAGACATGTGTGTGGCTTTCCTAATCAAGTCCAATCAGTATAATCAAACACAGCTGGACTCAAATGAAGGTGTAGAACCATCTCAAGAATGATCAGAAGAAATGGAAAGCACCTGAGTTAAATATATGAGTGTCACAGCAAAGGGTCTGAATACTTAGGACCATGTGATATTTCAGTTTTTCTTTTTTAATAAATCTGCAAAAATGTCAACAATTCTGTGTTTTTCTGTCAATATGGGGTGCTGTGTGTATATTAATGAGAAAAAAAATGAACTTAAATGATTTTAGCAAATGGCTGCAATATAACAGAGTGAAAAATTTAAGGGGGTCTGAATATTTTCCGTACCCACTGTACATATATAACACAACACCGCGCCACCGGCGGTAGTTGGTCCATTACCATCGCGGTGGTAAAAATAGTCCACTGCCACAGCCCTAGGTGTAGGTCTACAATCTTGTCCCTGACATCCTTGGACAGCTCTTTGGTCTTGGCCATGGTGGAGAGCTTGGAATCTGATTGATTGATTCTGTGGACAGGTTGTCTTTTACACAGGTGACAAACTGAGATTAGAAGCACTCCCTTTAAGAGAGTGTTCTAATCTCAGTTCCTTACCTATATAAAAGACACCTGGGGGCCAGAAATCTTGCTATCAATGTATAACTTTTTTGAAATGTGTTTTTATGGATTTTGTTGTTGTTATTCTGTCTCTCACGGTTCAAATAAACCTACCATTAAAATTATAGACTGATAATTTCTTTGTCAGTGGGCAAACGTACAAAATCCCCCACTGTACATATTAGCATTTTGGCTGTTTATTAGTACTTATAAAGTACTTCTGCATTATTCTACATGACGCTTAATTCTGCCCCACACCTAAACATATACTTACTAACTATAAATAAGCAGCAAATTAGAAGTTCACTGGGTCATCGTTAATAGTTAGTCAACAGTGATAATTGGTCCCCAACCTAAAGAGTGACCATAAATAAAATTCACTTAACATAATAATTTTTTTTTAAACACGCCGGTGAACAATTCATCTGATTAAAAATTCAAAAAGGTGTGGATATCTCTTTATTTCTTTTCCGTAACACTTTATTTTAGGTTCTCTTAACTAGTTGCTAATTAACAGACATATTACTAGAATATTAGCCATTTATTAGTAGTAATCAAGCACATATTAATGCCTCAGTCTACATGACCTTATTGTACATCCCTAATCCTACCCAATACCTAAACTAGCAAATTAGGAATTTATTAAAAGAAAAGTCATAGTTAACAGTGAATAAGTGTTCCCTATTCTAAAGTGTTACCTTTTTTTCTTTACTTTGACGAATTTTCACTCAGAAATAGCAAATAAATTTCACAAGAAATTACGGTAACACTTTAGTTTAGGGTCTCTTAACTAGTTGCTTATTAGCATGCATATTACTAGAATATTAACCATTTGTTAGTACTAATTAAGCAGATATTTATATTTATTTATAATCCTACCCAATACCTAAATTTAACAACTACCTTACTAACTACTAATAAGCAGCAAATTAGGAATTTGTTGAGGGAAAAGTAGTAGTTAATAGTGAATGAGTGTTACCTATTCTAAAGTGTTACCAAAATTACAAATAAACAGCAAGTGACAATGAAGTAAACACAAACTTTTAAAGTAGAATGGCAGAAATAGTATGTTCTCGTAAAAAATATTGCAATAATCTTTCTAATTCAACTTCATAATCTTTAAATAAAAATGTAATAAACTTTCTCCAAAACAACTTTCCTTTTTGGTTGATGTTTCGAGGACCTCCTAGTTTTCGACTATTTCCCTATATCAACCTCCAATATTCTACTACGCGACACCCACTTTTCACAATCCAAACAACAGCCAAAATCAAGCCCCATAAACATCAGATTACATAAGTAAAGTATATTGGGTGGCAAACAGCATTCATTGCATGCAGATTTTAAAAGCAATCATTCTCTGAAAATCATTCTCTGTACGTTTTAGTGAATCAAAATTACAGGCTGCAGCATTAAGCATTACACTCAAAGACATGCGTTCTTGAATTCATTTGTAAGTGGGACACACAGACCTTTACAAATTTCACGCAATTACATCATGATGTAATAGTCCCTCAACACCCTCCGAACTTGAGTAAAATAATTTTCTTAAATTCCACACCACAGCAAATCTCGCTCGCAGATAACGAAGGACAATATGTACAGATTTAGCTGGGTGTGTTTTTATGTATTTGGACCCCTGCCCTTGAGCGTGTCTCTCTGCAACCGTATCTGGTGGAAATTAAACATTTAACAGCATTCAACAAACGGCAGGCACGCAGAGTCGAGTGGGGAAAATAGCAAATTGAGAGGTTGGGCATATCTTAGAGGCGTAGTTACACTGTGCACTGCTGCTATGCAATATGGATGCCTTCACTGTAATGTAGTTCCTAGACCCCCGTCTCAAAGCTTAAAGAAAGTCTAGCTTAGTCCATGGAAGAGGTGCATGACTACACATACTGTATCTTGGAGGCAAAAAGTAGAAAGAACTCTCAAGTAGAATATTCTGACGCAACACAAATAACATAGTAGCTACTCCCTATCGTATCTCCTTGTGCTGGAGTCTGGTGGTCTGGCTTCATGGAGGCTTTAGGTAATGAACTAGAACTGGCACTCGCTGGAGCAGGGGAAATGACTGACAGCTGCTACAGGGCACAAGAAGTGGGGGAGGGGGTGGGGGGTGTGGAGCACTTTCTTTTTTTCTCTTGTAGAGCAAGCCTTGTCAAAAAGACATCGAAAATGAAACTAAAATCCACCAGCCTGAGGTTTCTCAATAAGAATGTAAATTCCACAGGACAAACGCTCTGTTGTAGGCAAGTTTGCGCTTTTTCAAATATACACAGCTAGTCTATTTCCACTGAGGACCGAGTAAAGGCCAATTCACACCGCACAGACAAACGCCAACAAACAAGTTGGCCTTTGGATTTAGAATCTTATGAAAAATAACTATCATGTTCCCACTGCACCAACAGACACCGACCAAATCTCACTGACTGGGGAGAAAATGGATGATCCTATATCTAAGCATGTTCAGTCGGGTGAAAACAAACTCCAACCAAATCCAAAAGAGGTAACACACTGATCTACCAAATCCAACAGACTAGTTTGTTGGAGTTTGTTGGCGTTTGTCTGTGTGGTGTGAATTGGCATTAAGTTGCTTTAGGGACCATCTGACAGCGGTCGAGGGCAGTTGGGCCCTATGATGCAGAAAATGCGGACGAAATCGCTGATGACATATTGTGTCTGTGTGAACCAGGTGCGCAGAGCAAATTCATACTGACAGGCAGTTAGGAAAGACAATTAAAATGCTCGGACCGAGCGTTTTGATAGGATGAACATTTCTTGGTCCTACACCTTCCACAGAATATATAAATACTAGGGGTGGCATGGTACACAGATGTCACGGTTCGGTACGTACCTTGGTTTGAGGGTCACGGTTCGATGCGATTTCGGTACTACAGAAAAAAAGAAACCTACTATGCTCGGTTTCTTTTCATTTATTTTCTACAGACCCTAGTACAAATTACTATTTTTTTTTTCACACCTAGATGTGAATATACTAAATATGATTACATGTTTTATATATATATATAAGTTGATTTATTTCGCTAATTCCATTCAAAAAGAGAAACTTGTATAATGTATACATTCATTCCACACAGACTGATATATTTCAAGTGTTTATTTCTTTTAATGTTGATGATTATAACTGACAACTAATGAAAACCCCAAATTCAGTATCTCAGAAAATTAGAATATTACTTAAGACCAATACAAAGAAAGGATTTTTAGAAATCTTGGCCAACTGAAAAGTATGAACATGAAAAGTATGAGCATGTACAGCACTCAATACTTAGTTGGGGCTCCTTTTGCAGCAATGCGGCGTGGCATGGAGTCGATCAGTCTGTGGCACTGCTCAGGTGTTATGAGAGCCCAGGTTGCTCTGATAGTGGCCTTCAGCTCTTCTGCATTGTTGGGTCTGGCATATCGCATCTTCCTCTTCACAATACCCCATAGATTTTCTATGGGGTTAAGGTCAAGTGAGTTTGCTGGCCAATTAAGAACAGGGATACCATGGTCCTTAAACCAGGTACTGGTAGGTACTGGTAGCTTTGGCACGGTGTGCAGGTGCCAAGTCCTGTTGGAAAATGAAATCTGCATCTCCATAAAGTTGGTCAGCAGCAGGAAGCATGACATGCTCTAAAACTTCCTGGTATACGGCTGTGTTGACCTTGGACCTCAGAAAACACAGTGGACCAACACCAGCAGATGACATGGCACCCCAAACCATCACTGACTGTGGAAACTTTACACTGGACCTCAAGCAACGTGGATTCTGTGCCTCTCCTCTCTTCCTCCAGACTCTGGGACCCTGATTTCCAAAGGAAATGCAAAATTTACTTTCATCAGAGAACATAACTTTGGACCACTCAGCAGCAGTCCAGTCCTTTTTGTCTTTAGCCCAGGCGAGACGCTTCTGACGCTGTCTGTTGTTCAAGAGTGGCTTGACACAAGGAATGCGACAGCTGAAACACATGTCTTGCATACGTCTGTGCGTAGTGGTTCTTGAAGCACTGACTCCAGCTGCAGTCCACTCTTTGTGAATCTCCCCCACATTTTTGAATGGGTTTTGTTTCACAATCCTCTCCAGGGTGCGGTTATCCCTATTGTTGTACACTTTTTTCTACCACATCTTTTCCTTCCCTTCGCCTCTCTATTAATGTGCTTGGACACAGAGCTCTGTGAACAGCCAGCCTCTTTTGCAATGACCTTTTGTGTCTTGCCCTCCTTGTGCAAGGTGTCAATGGTCGTCTTTTGGACAACTGTCAAGTCAGCAGTCTTCCCCATGATTGTGTAGCCTACAGAACAAGACTGAGAGACCATTTAAAGGCCTTTGCAGGTGTTTTGAGTTAATTAGCTGATTAGAGATACTGAATTTGGGGTTTTCATTAGTTGTCAGTTATAATCATCAAAATTAAATAACAACACTAAAATATAGTCTGTGTGAATAGTCTTATACAAGTTTCACTTTTGGGAATTAGTGAATAATCACTTTTTGATATATCTAATATAGGCGTTAGTATGTAGTGCTGAGTTGTAATGTCTGTGTCTGAGAGTCTCTTATTTATATATTCTCAATAATATAGTTGGGGCCGTTACGGCGAGCTGCGTTAACGCGAGACTCTTATGCGATAAAAACAATACGCGTTAATCTATCCAAGTGGGTGGGACTGGGTCTATACTACGGCAACGCTATGATGTACTTCACCCTTGATATTTTAGCGCGGATGTATACCTGCGATTGCACGTAGGGGGCGAGATACGAGTCTTCGAACTAGAGGCTCGCAGTCCGTGATGGACAGATTGTTAACGGCTGGTCCTATGTGGTAATACAAGGACATCCAAACGCTCACCTATCATTCATCAACCTCAAATATGGCTTTTCATCTGAAAGATGTATGTAGTAGCAACTTTACATGGCCGCTCAATATGATGTTAACCTAGAGAAACGTGCGCTATTGAAGTGTTTGTGTGGAAGCGCGTTTGCTGCAGGACAGGCTCCGGTGCGCTCACTTGCTCTTAAAATCTCCGTCATTCTTGGTCATACAGATAAAAGTAGCCTAATACATCTTTCGAATCTGTAAAGACTCTACGTTTATTTGTGTACACTCAGAATAACAACGAAACGTTGCGCTTTTAAGTGAAATGTCTAAAAAATAAAAATAGAAGACGTGTGTGTTAGCATGGATGATTTACATGAAATTTAATCTGTGCAACACTGTGCATAAAATGGCTTTCAGTTCAATATAATAACAAAAAACGACATTTTGGGTTTTTATTCAACTAATAAGGTGGGCACGCTGTGATCTGTACAATATTTGTAATGTAATTGACAGTTATCGGCAAAAAAAAAAAAAAAAAAAAAAAACAACACGGGAGTGGGAGGGAATGGGAGTCATTCTTCCGGGAGTGGAACGGGATTTTCCTCCAGTTTTTTCGTGGGATTGGGACGGGAAGAGATTAAAGTTTGTGATGCATTTTGGAAACAGGAGATGAGCCCCTGGTCTAATGCGCCACCTGGCTTGAGAAACCCGTTCTCAAAGACTTACTTTTAGTCATTATTTGGGTAGCACACATATTCTGAATGCCTTCGGCAGAATTCAAATGAGCCATTTTAATCTAGATTAATCTAGATTAATTCCAAAATTAATCTAGATTAAAAAAATTAATCTATGCCCACCTCTAATATATATATATATATATATATATAAATATGGCAAGTGAAATTACAGCATGCAGAAAGATTTTCAGTACATGCTCTAACAGCGAACATTGACATGAATCAGACACTGTCAGGGAAACCGGCTGATGGTGACGAGCAATCATGATGCTTGTCATCATGTTTGACACCCTTTCACAGCATCTGCAGTAAACAGACTAAAGCTCCTAATCCGGTGAGCCATCATGCAGTCGGATCATTTTGTTTCTGTTGTCACTTTGTTCAGTAGTCTGATATTATGGACATACAAATGACTTGTTACTTGAAACCTGTCGCGCCAATTCAGGTTAGGACACAGCGTAAGCCAGATACCCTGCCCAAATGTTGCCGCACATATATGCCATGTGCTCTGCCTGACTAAGCTAAGTTGATGCACACAAGACTTATTCCGGTATATGTTTATATATAAACTTGCAGCTGCCTCCAAAACCCACACAATGTCAGACTTACAGGGGCTACGAGGTGAGGACAGCTTCTCACCAGAGATCTGTCCTCCAATCTCTTCCTCATTCCATCTCACACACCTCTGCGGAGCTTCTCAGCTCGATTCTAGCCTCAGGCCATGCTCAAGCCAAACTTTACTGAATTTATGTATTTCTCCCAAATTCTCTCTCGCAACATCAGCAGTCAGTAACTCGATACGGTAACAGGGGGTCAAACCTAAACTAGTCCACATTTGTGAAAAAGTCGATGCGCACCGAAACAAAAACTGTAGATGGAGTGTTAAAAAATGTAACAGCTTCGAACCCAGTGAAATTACGTAATTCCTTTAAAACAGATTTACTGTGCTAAATGCAGGAGAGTTTAGACTCTTTCAATGTATCATTAACACAAATAGTGTCCCCCCCCCCCAAATAAAAATTCTACTTTTTTGAAGAAGAACTGGAGTGAAGGTTAGATGTGCAAAACCCACTTATTACACTACACAAATTTTTGTCAAGGGTTTGAGAGAAGATTGCATGTATAATGACAATATATATCACTCCAAGCTAACTTTAAAGATATCCAAGACTCTCAAAGGTCTTCCTTTAGTGTTGTGCAAATGAAGCATCATGGGTAAGTTCCAAGAAAAACAAAACATTGTATTCTCAGGGTTCCAGACTGTGACTAAAACGGCCACATTTGCACCCAAAAATATAAGTTAGCGAGTGATTATTTTATTTTAGCTGAGATCACCACTGGTGGCACTATATAAATGTTATGACTTAAAAATCTGCATGTTTTTTTTTTCCTGCCTGTTTTCAATCATATATTTTGTTATATTGACGTAATAAACTGAGACAATTGTGCATCAACATTTTTGTGGAAAAAGTATTTTTAAACACCAGCGTTGACGGCACACCTGCTAATGAAAAAGCAGATCCAGTTGTGGCAACATGCGTCTCACTTCAAGCAGCAGGTGAACCCATCACCTTTCTTTTACTGAGTAGCACGAAATAAACATGAATGGACATCAAAAGGTATATGTGACCCAGGACCACAAAAGCAGTCAGAAGTAGCATGGTTATATTTGTAGCAACCGCCAAAAATACACTGTATGGGTCAAAATTATCAATTTTTCCTTTATGCCAAAAATCATTAGGACGTTAAGTAGGGTTGGGAATCATTTGTTTTTTTTTCAATAATGGTGCCAAATCGATACTTTTAAAACGGTACCGGTGCCTAAACCGATACTTATGAAAAAAAAATATACCAATTAATAATTGGATTGACCGTAAGCACTAAACACATAGGCCCGGTTTCACAAGCAGGGCTTAGACTAAACCAGGATTAGATCATAGTTCAATTACGATATTTAAGTACATTTTTATAAACATGCTTAGAAAAAAAAAACATTACTGGGGTGCATCTTGAGACAAAACAAAGGCACTAATATATTTTAGGATCAATCAGTGCAAGTTTATTTCAGTTAAACAGTTAAGAGTTACATTTTAGTCTAGGACTAGGTTCAAGCCTTGTCTGTGAAACTAGGGGATGATGTCTTTTTCATTCATACTGGACGCTGTTTCATGAAGATATTTTGTAAATTTCCTACTGTAGAAAAAATCTAAACTTAATTTGTGATTAGTAATGCATTGCTAAGGACCTCGTTTGGACAACTTTTAAGGCAATTTTCTAAATATTTAGATTTTTTTTCACCCTCAGATTCCATATTTTCAAATAGTTGTATCTCGGTGTCACGGTGCACACACGAGGAGCATGCAGGAACTCGCAGACGAGGAGTAAACTCAAATAATAGTTTTTAATGTAGACAAACAAGGCTGGGCAGGACAAGGCAAGGCTGACACAGACAGGAACACCGGGGAGTAATGAGTAGACCAGATGACACAAAACTGAACAGGCAGGAACTTAAATACACAGGCTAATTAGTGAAACACAGCTGGAACAGACATAACTAATGATCACACTAAACAAGGACAGGAAACAAACCAAATATGGACACAATAGGCGGGAACACATGACACACACGACAGAGGAATGACACTCGGCCATAAATTGTCCTATCCTAACAAACCACACATCAATGAAAAGCTTATTTATTCAGCTTTCATAAATCTCGATTGACCAAATTGACCATTACGACTGGTTTTGTGGTCCAGGGTCACATATTATAAGGTACAGTACAACTTACTGAAATGTCTCACGTAGTCACTCATTTGGTGTTTCAAACTGTGGAAAATGTTTATAGCTTGTAAACAATGCCACGTATCAATAGATTTATCCCAGAATCACCATTCGGTGCCGATAAGATCTGTATAATTGGAACACAGTTCACTGATGAAACTGATGAGATGATGATCTGAATGAGAGCAACAGAGAGAGAGAGAGAGAGAGAGAGATGTAGAGCAGAGCGTGTGCAGTGCAAGATAATCGTTAGAAGACAGAATTGCAATTCATATATGAATAGATTTTTTTGTGCAACCCTAGTTTTGACAGCATGGCAACAACTCTTCCTCTTCTCTAAAGCAGTGCAACATGGCCTTTGCCTCTTTGTTGCATGTTCATGGGGGTGGGTTTTATGTCAATTTCAGGGTTTGGGATTTCACCAACCTGGGAAGTAGCTTGTTGTAGCCCCTACAAGCCGTAACTGCAGGCATTAAGCTGCCATAATTTAAAAAGACAATATCTCCGTTTGCATTAAACTTTCAGCATCGTAACTTTGCAGATATTGTTTATGCTCGAGCAGTAACATTACACACTAACTAACATTACAAAAGTGAAATCACAATTAACCACCCCTTTAAGAACAGCCTGTGCCATCTACTGTAAATTAAGGGCTGTGCAAATAATTGAAATTCAGTTTAAATTTTGGCCTCCAACGATTATGAAAATATAATAATCAAGATACAATGATTATTGTGCCCTATTGTGCCCCTTTCTAGCAGTGTGCTTTCACTCCTCCATAAAAGCCTATTTTTACGTGTAAATCTGTAAAATCATGCAACGTAAGACTTTTGCAAAATGGGACGTGCTTGAGTATTTAAGTTAATTATATTGATTAATGTTTTTAAAAAGTGCGAAAGAGAACTTGCGCTGTTCCTCAGGAGGATATCTGTGTATGCGCTTGGAGACGAAGCAGAGAACGGACTTATGAAGTTATCTTTTAGCTGAACGTATGCGCCTAAATGGTCAAATACACACGAAAATGTGTCAAAATGTGGCACTTAGTTATCATTCATGTAACTCTCATCGGTTATGAAATAAATGAATGTAAACAGATGAGACTGAAAATACTTGTGTAACCGTAAATTGGTTTCTTGACAGCGGACTATATTCCTGCTGCCAACTGTGTGCTTAATATTAATCTAACAACAAAAGACAAAAACAAAATCACGTACTGCTCTTCACAGAAGGGCTTTAATAGCTTTGATAAGAAACAAAGGAAGTTTAATTCTTTCAGTGAAGACTATGCCGTTTAGGGGTGGGAATCTTTATTCACCTCACAATCCGATTCTGGGAGTCACGATCCGATTCCAGAATGATTCTTGATCTACTTCCCCTCCATATTAATTAATTAGTTTACCAACTTGAGAATCTTAAAATCCTTACATTTACACATCCTTACATAAGTAATTAAGTACCTTTTTAAATAATTAAAACAGTTTTTAATTTTAAACTAATATAACTTCAAAACATACAAGCAAGTAGCAAATAATAAAGAGGAGCATAGAAACATATAACAAACAACAAACAAAGAGTGCTTTCAGTATTTAAGATTATCTGAACGTTTTCCATTCAAGAACTGTGAGTGATTTTTCTTAATCTTCACTGTTGTTTTTTTACTATGACATCATAGACAGTGGGACGCATGGATCTCTTTTGAAATATAAGAAGCGAGACCGCACACTTCAAGTGTAACATCAAAAACATCTCTCAGAGCGCACCCTGTGCAATGAACCCCGTGTGAATGTCCTTGTAATTCACGTCAACCTTTCCGAACTTTATGAAAGATTATTTTACAGAAGGTTTGAGTGGTGTAAAATGTGTGTGAGGAATTGGAAGCAAGCAGAATACGGGTGTCTCTAAAGCAAACTCAGCCTCATCGCACATCTGGTTAAAAACTAAGCTCAAAATAGATTCTATAATTCTCAGAATTTATCCAGAATCGTTGGAGAGAGAATCGCGATGCAGCGATGCATCGATTTTTGCTCCTACCCCAATGCTGTTTTATTTTGCATTTGATTATTCAATTTCTATAGTAAGCTGTTAACTGAATACTTTAGACTTGAATAATTGTTTTTTTTGGTCATATGGTCCACTAATAATCAAGGTCAAAATTTTTGTCATAATTGAGCAGCCCTACTGTAAATATAAATAGTTTTGAAGATAAAAAGTAAATTTTCAAGAGAACTGGCTTCTTCAGAAAACTTTATTATCCATATCCAACATGTAAAAACTCGCTAAACTAATAATGGTGCGGACAAGTTGAAATGTAATAGTCAGGGTTATGGGTTTGTTCAAATAATATACAGCAGGTATGAGAAATGTAATTGTGATGATTGCTGTAGCAAGCACCACTAATTATTTCCATCTCAACCCTGAGTGTCAGTGGCATTTGCGACCATCTGGGAAAACATTAAAGGGGTACATTTATGTAAAATTATGCTGATTGGGTGCTTTTTTTTAAATAATGAACATTTTTCATAATGGAGTACAGGTGTTTTCTACAGCTAAATACACTCATTCAAGCCTACTTTGGATATCGGTGTGTGTGTGTGTTTGTGAGAGACAGAGATTACGTAAAGATTACAGAGGTCATCTCTGTGTGGCTCCTTCTAACAACGCGCGAGTCTGTTTGAAGGAGCGGCACACCTGGTCTTGAATAAAGGCCTATGTAAATTGCCTGAGCCAGACAAACCTTTCATTAGTGTGATCTCACTGTTTGAGCTCTTTCTCAGTCTCTCAGCATCAAGCAATTCGGTCCCAGGCATAAACATTCTTTTATTCCAGCTTATCTGGTCTCTCCTATTTAAAAAGCTGGTCAAGACAGAAGATGGAAGAAGCTCAATGAAGTCAACGTGAAATAGCATCTACACATATTGCTTCCATAATGTGACAAATTGTTTTATTACAATCTATATAAAAAGTTAATAAGAACAACAATTTCACAAAACTGCTCCATAGCTTATTCATATTTGAAAAATGTCAAGTGGTGCAGCCAAGGTAATGCAGTGCATTTAACAAGAATAAATTATATTCAGAAAGGCCCAAGCAGACCATTATAACCATTCTGTACGGCAAATATATACAGGGTCGTTCAGGCTGTGAAATATATTGTGGCACAACTCCCCAAAAATAATGATAGTTACAAAAATGTGTAATTAATTTAGACATTTATAATTGTATATAATAATTTCTAATACAAATAAATATAAATGAAAAAAAAATTGCATCCAAGTATCCAATTGTTTTTCTCATACATACATATTCATACATATATATATATATATGTGTGTGTGTGTGTGTGTGTGTGTTTCCCACACATAGACTTTACATGGGTGGGCCCGCTCAGGTATATTAACGGCCGTCCAAGTATATTTGGTGACACATTTTAGTTTTTATTACTATTATTATTATTATCTCTTACAATTTTTTTTATCCACCCAAGATAATGAAACCATCTGCGATTGATTAACTAGTGGAAAATCTCCCCTCGCCCTACACTTTTCGTACTGCTCGTTCTGTGTGCTCAAGAACTGTGTTTGCCATACGTTGATTTATTTGTGGCGGGCAGCAACAATATGCACTGCCCCCTGCCATCAGCTCCTGCATCTCACGCAAACGAGCGTGAATTTAGCACAATATTTAGCAACTTTCAGACCCTTTTGGCGGCTTTTTTCCCATATCAGGTATATACTGACAAACCTAGCGACTTTTTTGAAAAAAAATTAGCCATCGTTCAGTTGGAAGAAGCCTCCAGTACTGCCCCGCGAGCGCGAGGTCTGACTCTCCCGGCGAAGTGTCAGCTCTCTCGGCGTCTGTTCTGTGCAGTGAGTGACAGAGAAGCAGCACATTCAGTTGGCCATAACGCAGCAAAATCGTCAATAATTAATTTACAAAATAGCGTTTCCAAGCACCTATCGCTTACTGACTGTTTGGACTAGGGCTGTGCAATTAATCGCATGCGATTCTCATGCACATCTCGTCAGTAAAGCCGGATCCGTGATTGACGGTAAATCTCCATCACCTGTTTTCAAATGGAGCTGCATTTATTACACAGACCCATAGTTCACTGACAAGCTAGGCAATATCACGTTCAATATCGCAGATGAATCGCTTTCGATTTTGAACGTGATATCACGTAGCTTGTCAGTGAACTACGGCTCTGTGTATTATCTGCCGCAACATTTGAAAACAGCTTAAAACAAATCTGCAGGATTTTTTAAATAAAATGTAAAGCTTTTTAACCTGCAAAAATAAAATAAATACTGTATGATTGGGGTAGGGCTATGTCTATTGTAACATATTAAACCATAAAATGACTTCAAAAAAATATTATTTGCAGTTCAAATACAGGTTTTTCCAAATAGAAAGAGTTGTATAAAGTGACAAACCTTAAATTTCAACCTTTAAAATAAAAAAATAAAGAAGGGATGAGTCAAAAGTATAAATAATTATTTTGTTTCTCAGCAACTCTGGTGAACAAAAAGATAATGTGCCTTCAAAAAAAAAAGTTAGACAGTAAGATGTGAGTGTGCTTTAAATAAAAATAATTAGGTAACACTTTACTTGAAGGGGTGTGCATAAGACTGACATGACACCTTGATAATCATGATAATCAAGTTTGTATGCATATTTATGACAACTGTAATTAGCTCAGTCATGTAATTTGTAATGCAAAGAAGACATTATTTGATCTAACCCTACCGCTACCTCTAACCTTACCCCTAACCCTAGCCCATAACAAAGACATCTCAAACAATGTCATCTTTGCATTACAAATTGCATAACTGAGCGAATGACACTTAATGACAGTTGTCACAAACATACATAAAAAACCTTCATATTCATGAAATGTGTCATGTCATGATTATGAAGGTGTCATGTCAGTCTTATGCACACCCCTTCAAGTAAAGTGTAACCAATAATTCTTTACACTTCTGATTCATCCCTTTTTTTCTTAAAAATAGATTAAAGGCTACAAAATGAGGTTCTGTCTGCCACTAGGTAGTGCTTTTGGAACTGCATGACTACATTAACATTTCTGCATCTAGCAGATGCTTTTATCCAAAGCGACTTACACTGCATTCAGGATATACATTTTTTTGTCAGTATGTGTGTTCCCTGGGAATTGATCCCACAACCTTTTGCGCTGCTAACGCAATGCTCTACCACTGAGCCACAGGACTACAGCGGTTTCCCCAGTAACGACTGTACACAAAGCAGCTCTGTGCTCACTAACACTATTTTAGACATTATACTGTCGGTGAGATGAAATGATAATGCAATTGAAACTTCTCTGAAGGCAGTCGGTTCACTTCAGAGATGCATTAATATAAAAACACCCACGCTGCGTTTTGACTTTTGAAATGTTTATTTTATTATTTCACTTTAATTGCGATATTTAGTTTAACAGAGCATGGGGCATTTCTGCTTGCTTTTTACACGGCTTGAAAGCGCAGACTTTCTCATAAAAAAGCAGACTTGACAGAAGACTTTACATTATTTTAACCATAATTTGTATTTGTCGTTTTCAAGGCAACGCTAACTGAAGCAGCAACCTCTCTATGTTTTTTAATCTCCCGCTCTGTTTCATCAGAGGGCGTGCGTCAATAAAGACCGGCAGATCATCACACTAGTCATGCACAGAGCCGAGCGGAGCTGTTTTCATTTTGTCTAGAAGGTGAACTAACGGTATTCAGTAATAAAGCAAATCATTATAAAACAAATGCAATTGCGATTTCAAGCAGTTAAGCACTTTATCCAAAATTCAAGCACTTTTCAAACCTTGAAAACACTATGTTAAAATTAAAGTATTTTCAAGGATTTCAAGCACCCGTACGAACCCTGAAAAAAGCGAAGAATGCTAAACTTCTAGCATCTCTGATGCTTGGACCCTTGAATAGCTACTTGCTAATAGCTATTGTACGGTTTCTCCATCTTGGATGTAAAGCACTTTGTGACGCTTGCTCTAGAAAAGTACTAAAATACTTTATGTTCCTACTGGTTAACATTAAACAGATACATGCCCTATCGCTCAAAACTTTGAACTATAAAACCTAACAGTCAAGTTTACTAAATAAAACCATTTAATTTCTTTCAAATACTACTGAAAGAGCATTGTACTTCATAGAAAAAGTTATGTGAACTAAATAACTGATTATATTAAGTATAACTAAAACTGAATGTAATATAGCAAAAGACGGTTAAAGGAGAGTAAATATTGAAATTAAGTGTATTTTTAGCTTTGCCATCACATGAATAAATTAGTTAGGTTTTTTTGCTTGTTTGTTTTTTATCAAATAAATGCAGACTTAGTGAGCATTACAGACTTCTATCAAAAAACAAACAAATCTTATTGACTCCAAACTTTTGACTGGTAGTGTATGTGCAGAAGAAAAAAAAAACATTCACATATAGTTGAACATCGATAGCCTTCGGTAACAAAGTTATGTAGCCTTCGCGATCAACACACACTGCATGATACCGGTCCCCAGGGTGATGCATATCGAATGGCTGTTCGTGACCGATTCAGCAGAGTCTCTTTGCTAAATGTGAAGAGAGAGCGCATGTGGAGCAGCAGAGCGGGTTTGGTTATGAAGTGATGGAGATGAGAGGCAAAAACACATTGGTATAAACTGCATCACAGATATACAGATTCATAGAGGGGTCAGCACACACTATAGAGAGGCATTACAGGCAGAGTTAATAGGGAGGGGATGGAATATGCATAGTATGTGTGTGTGTGTAATAAATATTTAATGGAAGAGTAGTGTGATGCCCAGTTGCAGCCCAAGGCTCTGCTACACGCCACTTACAGTGAGCACAACCCTTTCATCATCCACACACACACATACACACACACACATACACACACACACAATCATGCACGGCTCTTCCAGCTGCAGTCTGACCTGAAAACCTGTCTGCACGCTGCTCTAGCTGTCTTTCTGAATTAAGAGCACTCTCACTCTCGATTGAGCACACAGTATTCTCTGGCTAGCTCTGTTACTCTCATCTTCTCTGTGTGTGTTATGCACTTCTTACCCTCCCCCAACCTTCTCCCATCATCACCTCCTGGCCTTTTTTCTCCTTCTCTCCCTCTAATTCCCCATCCCTCCCTCTCTGATGTCTTGTTTCCTGAGCTCAGCTCTCTCTGAATCAGCAGAGGTTCTCAAACAGGTCAGCAAAGCGAGGTATTACAATTACTGCCTACATCAGCCTCAAAACACAGGCTGATTTTTTACTGTACTCGCATGGCGCTAATGTTGGGGAATCGGTGGAATTGAATTAGCCCCCGTTTTTTTCATGGCTTTCCAGAAGATGTGGCAGTAATGTTTGCGGGGTGTAATTAGCGAGGCAGCATCGGGGAGGCACGCCGGTATCTGGCCGTTGCCTCGGCTCCAATCGTGTTGCTGTCAGTATAGACCTGCTTTGGAGAGAGTGATCAACTGCACAGCCTGGTGGCAGTGCTGCTGGGAAGAAAAGGAGAGCGGGAGAGAGAGCCGGGGAGTAACAGTGCTGGAGGGCCAGCTCTCTCTCTGATTACTGAGCTTATTACTGCGAGAAAGTAGACTTGCTTATAAGCCGTGTATCCTACAATAGAGGTGCATTTTTCTTCCTCTCCTGTTCTTCACTTTCTCTCTGCTTAATGTTGCTCTGATACTGATATCCTGAATGTTGCTGATTATTATTTTCATGTAACACTGGACAGACATAAATTGATGATTTTATATTATAACATTAAAATAGATTAAAAAAACAACCTTTATGATAGAAATAACTGCATAAATTGACCTCAGATTTTAACATTTGAGTCACATTTTATGTTGTTTCATTGGATACAAAATATCGAATTAAGTAACATCTGCAAACTTTTTCTTCAATACTGAATGTATTGACCACAGTAACCACAGTTCATCACATTTACTACATTGGTTAAAAGTGTGTTCATTTTAAACAATAATTTCTAAACTTCAAAAATGTATTTTAACGTATTTAAACTTAAAATCATGCTTCATTTCTTTAAAAAACATGCTTATTGGTTTGATATTAGGTAATAAAATAACATCAAAATAACAGTCATTTTCAGCTATATATTAAAATAAAATTCTATAAATAGTATATTATTAATTGTATAAATAGAACAGTCTATGAAAAAGCTCATTATTACACAGTGGGTATTATACAAGAGAGTTTTGTGTATGTGGTCTGAAAAAGAGTTGGGTAAACATGCTGATTTAGGTATAAATTACATGCATGAAGAAGTCTCTGATGATCAAGGCAGCATTAATTTGACTAAAATACAGTGAAAGTAGTATTGTTAAATATTATTACAATTTAAAACAAATTATTTATATTTTAATATATTGTAAAATTTAATATAATTTTTTATTAATTCAATAAATATTAGTTTTTATTATAACCATTAAAAAAAGGTTATGCTGCATATTTTTTTTTTGAGAAAATCAACATGAGACGCATGCTTGAACTTGAGCAGCTGTAAGTAAGAAGAAGTAGGGTAAAAGTACAGGTGCACCTGAGGTCACTGCCAACAAAGTAGCCCCTTCCAAGAACACCTGGAGATGGAAACAAGTACATGGCTGTCTGGCCAAAAAGCAGCACCCACTATGACCTTCACTCTAAGCAGAACCAAGGATAACAGGCAACAAAAAATAAGCCAGCACCCCTCATCCCCTGGACCAATAGAAAAACACATGCAACCACTGAACTTCATCTTTAGTTAGAACGATCTTTCTGTACTACCTGGTCTTTACTACTTGCCATTAGCTTAGCACAAGGATACCACATACTGAACAATATCCCTCAGCAACTTTATTACACACACACACACACACACATATACATATATATATATATATATATATATATATATAGGGGTGTAACAGTACACGTGACGGTTTGGTACGTACCTCGGTTTTGACATCACGATTCGGTATGTTCATGTACAGAAGGGGAAAACACAAAAAAAACTAATATTTTCCTCTCTCTCTTTCTCTTTTTTTTGATTAAACCGTTGTTTACTGAACAAATTGCTCTTCCTTTAAATTACTTCAATTATAACTAAAATGTTCTTAAGGATAAAAATCTACCTCAGTTTATGCTCTATATGGAGCCCTTTTACATTACTATAAGGTTACAATTAGAGGAGCCCAACAGAGCCCAAACTGAAATGTAATTATTTATTTTTTTATATAATATTCAACACCCAGCTTTAAAATGCAAACATGTAAATTGCACATAATATTTTAAAATGAACTTCTATAAAAAAAAATTGTTGGAATATATTAATTTAGCGAATAACGATCTGTGGACATTGATGATATGTCAGAGGTAAATGAAATAATCAATTATAAAAAATAACTGACACACCTGCTGTGTCTGTTTTCACTAATACTAATCAAACTATACTCTGAAAAGTTAAGGTATCTTTTTGGCATCTATGGTTATGTGAACCTATAACATCCACAGAACCTTTCCATTGCACAAAAGGCTCTTTTCAGGGGAAACGGTTCTTCAGATTAAGTTTTTCACACGAAGAAAAAAAAGTGGTTATTTTAAGAAATGTTTACTAAAAGGTTCTTTGGGGAACCCAAAACAATTCTTCAATTGCACTGCTGCAAGAAACCCCGATTTGGAACCTTTATTTTAAAGAGTGTATTGTTTAAGGCCAGACAAAACTGAAGCTTGTCGTTTTGACCAACCACTAGCCATTTCCGCATGCAATTTGCATCAGACAGTCAATAGGGTGTTCCGTCTGAAGCGGAAACATCTGTGATGTCAGCTAAGAACCCTTTCTGAAGTTTAAAAAGTTGCTGATGCATCGATAAACACAACGTGTTTTTAAATAAAGTAAAACACACAACAGCTGTTGATCATCACAGGTCATCAGTTCTGAAACGCAAATTTCAAATCAACCTTGAAAGTTCAAGGGAATCAGATGAACTCCAGCAAGAACTACTTCAAGCAGCTGAGAATATAAATTTAACCGGCAGCAAAAATGATGAGACGAAAAAAAAACAAATGCTGCATAAGCAAGTTGAAGCGGAGGGCTAAAATTGGGCACTTTCACTAGAGGGCTCAACTTTTGCCCATCGTTGGCAGCTGACCAGCCAAAAACAAGCAGCGCAGCTACAGAACAGCTACACAAACTTTAGTTTATTACGCTCAACTTTTTCCTTCCGAGCAATACTTTCTTTCAGTGCTGCAGACCAGGGGTTGTCGGCAACACAAGCTGTAGCTCCTAAATTCTCTTCTTAATGGCAGATCTTCCCTTGCTAATAAAGGAATAACGAGGGAGTCTGTATAGTGTTCGGTCCCCTGTGGAAGAGAAGCTCTCAGCACTCACAGTAAACACAGTCTGTTCAGACTAGAGATGATCAGTTTGATGTCTGTCTCCATGCAGATGGTTCAATTCTTAAACAATGCAGGCCAGCGTGGTTAATTGCTACTGAGACGACCGGAGGTGCGGTTGCGTGAGCATTTCTGCTGCAGGTGAGTGAGTGTTTTTGTGTGACAGGACTGACTGACGAGCGAGCGAGTGAGCGCCCTTGAGTCGCGGCAGGCAAATAATGCCTATAAGGGCTGGGGGAGGTTCATTATCAGACAGATCCCCCCGCCCCCATGCGCACATATTCACACACACACTTTTGTGCGCACACTTACACATACTCTGTGAGGACAGTGTAGCAGTCTTACCCCTTCCCGAAGGCACCTCATTAACACGGTGTAGGCGGCAGCAGGAACGACCCACAATCCTCCTGGGCACTCTTTCTTCTCTTCCTGCAGGGGAAGGAAAGAGAGTATGTGTGTATGTGTGTGTGTGTGTGTGTGTGTGAGTGAGCAAGAAAGAGAGAGCTATTACTGAGACTCATTGGGGGAACAATTAAAAGCAGCAAAATGCAGCCACCATCATAATGAGGCTAAATAAATAAAGTCCTGAGACTGTAAATAAAACGACAGGCTCGCAGGCTCCGGCAGGTACAGAAAACACAGCTGAAGTTATAAGCAATGATCAATTAGAGGGAAAAGCGGGAAACGCTGCGAAGCAACATCCTCCTCTCATTTAACTTCTAATGCTTGTGTTCAGCACAGCGCTGAGACTGATCGTCAACATCAACAGCATATCGTGAGCAAGACCTTCCTACAAGTCAAGGCCTGATTTGGATTTCTGTTTATATGTAGCTGCATTATGCAACGTGCAGTAGGTTATTATTTCAAAATTATAAAAATTTTTGGCTAACTGGTGATTATGGAAGCCCGTTTCCGTCACTGAATAAAAAAACTAGTGGTGGGCCGTTATCGGCGTTAACGTGCTGCGTTAACGCGAGACTCTTATCGGGCGATAAAAAAAATATCGCCGTTAATCTATTCTCAAAGTTGGGTTGGGAGCTGGGTCTATACTACGCAAGCTATGATGACTTTCACCCTGATATTTTAGCGCGGATGTATACCTAGCCGAATTGCACTGTAGGGGGCGAGAACGAGTCTTCGAACTAGAGGCTCGCAGTCCGTGATGGACAGATTGTTAACGGCTGGTCTATGTGGTAATACAATCGGGCAGGACATCCAAACGCTCACCTATCATTCATCAACCTCAAATATGGCTTTTCATCTGAAAGATGTATGTAGTAGCAACTTTACATGGCCGCTCAATATGATGTTAACCTAGAGAAATGTGCGCTATTGAAGTGTTTGTGTGGAAGCGCGTTTGCTGCAGGACAGGCTCCGGTGCGCTCACTTGCTCTTACATCTCCGTCATTCTTGGTCATACAGATAAAAGTAGCCTAATACATCTTTCGAATCTGTAAAGACTCTACGTTTATTTGTGTACACTCAGAATAACAACGAAACGTTGCGCTTTTAAGCAAACAGGATGCGCTTTAGGTCTCATGTGAACTTGAGCGAGAAACTTCGAAACTCCGTCTTTGAAAAATATATCTATAGAGAGTGAAATGTCTAAAAAATAAAAATAGAAGACGTGTGTTAGCATGGATGATTTACATGAAATTTAATCTGTGCAACACTGTGCATAAGATGGCTTTCAGTTCAATATAATAACAAAAAACGACATTTTGGGTTTTTATTCAACTAATAAGGTGGGCACGCTGTGATCTGTACCATATTTTTACTGTAATTGACAGTTATTGGCAAAAAAAACCAAAAAAAAAACAACAACACGGGAGTGGGAGGGAATGGGAGTCATTCTTCCGGGAGTGGAACGGGATTTTCCTCCAGTTTTTTCGTGGGATTGGGACGGGAAGAGATTAAAGTTTGTGATGCATTTTGGAAACAGGAGATGAGCCCCTGGTCTAATGCGCCACCTGGCTTGAGAAACCCGTTCTCAAAGACTTACTTTGTCATTATTTGGGTAGCACACATATTCTGAATGCCTTCGGCAGAATTCAAATGAGCCATTTTAATCTAGATTAATCTAGATTAATTCCAAAATTAATCTAGATTAAAAAAATTAATCTATGCCCACCACTAAAAAAAACAAAAACAAGGTTGTGACTTTCTCACAATTGCGAGTTATAAAGTCTGAGTTGTGAGACAAAACTCACAATTCTGACTTTTTTTCTCAGAATTTCGTGATATAAACTCGCAATTGCGAGTCAAAGTCTAGTTTTCAGGGGGGGGGGGGGGGGGGGGGGAGACTGATAGGTTTTCAGAATTGCGAGATATAAACACGCAACTCAGAAAAAAAAGTCAGAATTGTGAATTTATATCTTTATGATCTTTATGTCTTGTAATTGCGAGTTTATATCATACAAATCTGAGATTTTTTTTTTTTTTTTTTTTATTACCTTTTTTTTTTTCAGTGACGGAAACAGGCTTCCATAGATGATTACTTGTAGGTAGAAGGTAGAAATTGTATTATGACAAACTGGACTTAAAAATTATCCAAGTAAAAAATTATAGCTATATTTTACCATACCTGGTATTTTGTTACAGTTTATGTAATAAAGCACTTTATGGTCAGCCGAGCAATTCTGATCTCCCTCAGATTAGAAGCACCTCTTGCAATAAGCTGATACCCATGAGTGAGAATCTCAGTGGGCAAACTGCTCTTACAGATAACTTCCCAAACTTGTTCTAGGGCCGTTAAAATTGATTATCATGGGATAGCAGCAGAAAAAGGGGGAAAACCACCCCCCAGTAGCTGATAAAATTATTTTGGAAGCAGGAATCATTCTGTGAAAACTAGCATCATCTTATTGGTCTCTCTTTCTGTACGCTTCGTTCAGGTTAATACAGAAATAATTAAAATTGACTTCTGATAAATATGATAAACGTATTTGTTTGATTGACAATGATGTAAACCAAACTTTGAAATGTATAATTTATATTGCATTAGACAATAAAATATCTAATCACGTAGGGCTGTAAACACCGAAGTCACTGAGCTATGACAGTGAGCTACGTATGGGCCCACCCACTTTCAACTATGGCCCACACAATAAGGTAATCTTCCAAATGAATGTAATTTATTAAACAACAATAATAATAAACATTATTTCACAAAATTTCTATATTTCGTTAAAAAAATAAAAAATACAAGGTCACATGGTCAGTTACTTATTCATCCCTCTTCCTATAGGTGCATACGCTTGTCAAAATTATGATTTGTCCATTTCTGTAATTCCCACCTAAAATGTTATGCTTAAGAAGTAAAGACATAATAGTAAAATGCGCCCGTTTGTGGCATTGAATTTGAAAATAGTGAAACAAAGATCAATTCAATCATTTCTTTAAAATGTATATATTTGATATCCCAATTAAAACTAAGTCTTAGCAATGATTCATGACCGTCTACAAAGGAACAAATCCTGCATTAAACTTTTGAGCCATGCATCATATTAGTATAGCTACAATGTCTGATCCGCTAAACAGATTCGTCCTTTGTGGAAAGAAACACATAACGTTGTGATAGATACTGTTCTCCACAATAAACTAAATATTTGCAGCAGCTTGCATTTCTGCGGTCGTCGAGGTTTACTCTCCTTTGAACGCGAACAGGCAGAGAAATTTGATTATGGGATCATCTTCAAAGACGTTTTACAATAAAAGGCGTTTACTTAACATTAATGCATTAACTAACATTAACAATGACCAATATATTTGTTGCAATATTTATTCATCTTTGTTAAAATACAACTGTTCATTGTTTTGTTAGCTCACGAATGTTAACAGTTACAACTTTAATTTTAATCATGTATTAGTAAATGTTGAAATTCTAATGTTAATAATGTGACCCTCTCTGTGAAAGGCTAAAGTCTAAAAATCTAATTATGAGAAAACGAGCATCAAAGTTTGATTTCTACCATTAATTTAAAACTTTGACATGACCTTACTCAGTCAATATTAAAGATATAAAGGTTACATTTTCACAGAATGTTCTTTACCATATAAAGGATGATTTTTTGGTAGAAAAAAGCAAGTCACAAAATTACTTTAGCTGGGTTTTCACAGAGAGGGTCACAAATTCTTAAGTATTGTGTATACATTTTTTGTGCTGTATTTTCTGTTGGCAATTTAACATGCAGCTTTCAAATACAACACTTAACATTAATTGCCAAAGTGGAAAAATTAGTTCAATGAAAATAAATCACTTGTTTGCAGATAGCACTTGTTTTTTATTGTAGCTAATTTATCATCAATTTTTGACTAAATTATTTATATACAATATACTTTATATAACATGTCTGAAATATAATACTACTACAGAGGGTGAATGTTAAAGAACAAATACACTATAGTTGTGTTTTACTGAAAGATAGACTAGTGGGTGTAATGTTTCGTGGCTTCTCTCGTATCACGCCCATATATTATGTCGCAGAAAGCACAGCCACAGTTTTCCACCTGGACCGTTATTGACATTCATAGCGTCAACAAACCTATTGCTCACATTACACTAGAACTGAGGAGTGGAGAAAAGTCATTAGATAAAGCCAATCAAGGCCACAGCGTCCCTCACCCTCCCCCTGAGCTCAGAGCTAATGTGATCAATAAAAGCTGTGTGTGCTGGTGTGAGCTTGAAAAACAGAACCGTACAGGAGATACACACTTATATAATCCTAACAAAACATGTTATCTGCTAACCTCGGGTCCCTTACAGCGATCGATGCAGTGACCAGACGTTGACAACACAGGACAAATTTTGGGCGAAAGAGTCTAAAAAAACCATCTCAACCAAAAAGGCCATCTCATCACACCGGTTGTAATGAGGTAAAATGGTGCTGTGATGAGCCATTTATGGACTCCAGAGGCTGTGCTTCATTACACCTTTAGACCTCATTCACAGGCTGCTGTACATGTGCGATGCTGAAAATCCCCCAACAAAGCACTGTGGTATTGCTGGCAAATGCAGTGTTACCTTGACAGACATTAGAGGTAACATGAGTAAATGCAAATAAAAAGTGTACGGTTTTTAGCAGTGATCTTTAGAGTACTAAAACTCTGTCAAAGGTTGCACCAGACTGCATCAGTTATAAAGTGGTCCTCATGTTCAGGTTAATGAGGTCTGAGAGGTTCAGTGAATCTCGCCTCATAAGGGAGCTTTTTAAATGTCACGCAATACTCAGAGGACAAATATTGCCTGGAAGACATTTATGAGAAGCAAATTGAGCTGTATGAAATTTCAGGCCATTGAACATACTGATCTGTTCTTGAGATCATGTCTAGTCCCCCTACAAGCCAAAGTGGAAGTTGTGCACTGATCAATAATTATGTCAATATAATAAGACAATTTGCTTTATTTTTTCCTCTCCCCAATTTCAATCCGTCACTAATTGGACTCATGTGAATATTGATATGATATGCTAGTTATACTGTAGGTGTTTCTTTAACTAGAGGAACTATTGTGTCCACTGGGATAATTTTGAGGGAAATAACAGATTTTAAATTACAGATAACAACAACCTATCTAGACTTTTTATACAAAATCTTAAATTGAGATTCACACTCTGCTTCTTTTCCTACAAAAAAAAATGGATTGATCGATCGATCGATCGATTGAGAATTAGTTATGTGTGTGCACTCCGTACTTTTACAATTGTCTCAAATATTGACGACAATGTCATCACACAAAGCATTTTATAGAAAGTTTTTTGTTAGAATGGAAATATTCTCAGAGAAGCACATCTCTACAGGTTAGCTAGAGAATCATAAATGTAAGTAATTTGATATTATGATTTGGGGTTTGTCATTACAAAACAGAAGAATTTTTAATAATTATTAAACTATTAACTCCAGGATATGACCCAAAGCCCACTGCATGTGACAGCAGTTTTCTGGTTGACAGGTGAACATAAAAAATGTATTCTCTACTTTGTTTGAAGTGGAAAAAAGGTTATGTTTTTATTGCATAAATAGCCGAATTCCCCATTTTCCTCATAGGAACGAATAACAGTACTTTGTCTTCCACCAGTAGTGGGTGTGGAATATTTTCCACTGTATCAATATCGGAACCGACTGAAGAACTGAACGTCTGATTGACAGCTGACAGTGTGGCATCGGAAATGCAAGTGCAAAGGGGATTGTGATTCCATTTAAATTGTGTGAGGGTTGGAGCTGGATGCGGAGAAAGTTAAATAGCAAATGGATGATTTTCTATTCCTATTTAGACTTATTACATATACAGAAAAAAATGGAAACAAATGCGTGACTTGCAAATGTGTTTGGATTATGTCTCATAATCTTGTGCCATCGCAAAGAGGCACTAAATCACTTTCACAGACTTTTAAATTAAATGTTTCCTCCTGGTGGAATGACCTGCCCAACTCAATCCGAGCAGCTGAGTCCTTAGCCATCTTCAAGAAACGGCTAAAAACACATCTCTTCTATCTTTATTTGACCCTCTAACTCTAGCACTCTATATTCTAATTCTATTCTTATATACATATACACACACACAAGCTGTTCTAATCTTTTTGTATTATATCTATTTGTATTCTTTTTATTTATTATACAATTAACAAAAGCAAAAAAGGCCTCTAACACAAGCTTGCCCTATTCTTATTTTATTCTATTTGTTTTCTTGCTACGTGTACGGTGTTAAAATTAACTGAGACTTGTTATTGCACTTACATACATGTGCATCTCAATATATTAGAGTGTTGTGGAAAAGTACATTTCAGTAATTCAACTCAAATTGTGAAACTCGTGTATTAAATAAATTAAATGCACACAGACTGAAGTAATTTAAGTCTTTGGTTCTTTTAATTGTTATGATTTTGGCTCACATTTAACAAAAACCCACCAATTCACTATCTCAACAAATTAGAATATGGTGACATGCCAATCAGCTAATCAACTCAAAACACCTGCAAAGGTTTCCTGAGCCTTCAAAATGGTCTCTCAGTTTGGTTCACTAGGCTAGGCTGACAGTTGTCCAGAAGACAATCATTGACATCCTTCACAAGGAGGGTAAGCCACAAACATTCATTGCCAAAGAAACTGGCTGTTCACATAGTGCTGTATCCAAGCATGTTAACAGAAAGTTGAGTGGAAGGAAAAAGATGTACAACCAACCGAGAGAACCGCAGCCTTATGAGGATTGTCAAGCAAAATCGATTCAAGAATATGGGTGAACTTCACAAGGAATGGACTGAGGCTGGGGTCAAGGCATCAAGAGCCACCACACATAGACATGTCAAGGAATTTGGCTACAGTTGTCGTCTTACCTGGGCTAAAGAGAAGAACTGGACTGTTGCCCAGTGGTCCAAAGTCCTCTTTTCAGATGAGAGTAAGTTTTGTATTTAATTTGGAAACCAAGGTCCTAGAGTCTGGAGGAAGGGTGGAGAAGCTCATGGCCCAAGTTTATTTAAGTCCAGTGTTAAGTTTACACAGTCTGTAATGATTTGGGTTGCAATGTCATCTGCTGGTGTTGGTCCATTGTGTTTTTTGAAAACCAACGTCACTGCACCCGTTTACCAAGAAATTTTGGAGCACTTCATGCTTCCTTCTCGTGACCTGCTTTTTAACGAAGGATTTGGCACCTGCCCACACTGTCAAAAGCACCAAAAGTTGGTTAAATGACCATGGTGTTGGTGTGCTTGACTGACCAGCAAATTCACCAGACCTGAATCCCATAGAGAATCTATGGGGTATTGTCAAGAAGAAAATAAGAAACAAGAGACCAAAAATGCAGATGAGCTGAAGGCCATTGTCAAAGAAACCTGGGCTTTCATACCACCCCAGCAGTGCCCAAACTGATCACCATGCCACGCCGAATTGAGGAAGTAATTAAAGCAAAAGGATCCCCTACCAAGTATTGAGTAAATATACAGTAAACGAACATACTTTCCAGAAGGCTAAAAGGCTCAGATTCACTAAAAATGTTTTTTTTTTTTTATTGGTCAAATATTTGTTGAGATAGACACAATTAAAAGAACCAAAGACTTAAACTACTTCAGTCTGTGTGCACTGAATTTATCTAATACACCAGTTTTCCAATTTGAGTTGAATTACTGAAATAAATGAACTTTTCCACAACATTCTAATTTATTGAGATGCACCTGTATCATTGCTCTTTTGTTGATTTTGATTACTTCCATTGTCCTCATTTGTAAGTTGCTTTGGATAAAAGCGTCTGCTAAATAACTAAATGTCTCACCGTATGCATTTACAAATTGAAAACAGCAATTTAAATTACATTTTGCAATTCCTTTTTAATATTGTCCAAAATATTATTCATATATGTTAGAAATTCCAAGGCTTATCCAGTTAAAAAAAAGGTGCCATTACATCACACAATATTTATAATTCACACCATCATATATTATTCAGTACCAAAAATCACTATTAAATAAATAATTGTATTATCCATATAATATATTTCAGTATTCAATATTTCAATGTGTTTTCCATTTCATTTCATACCTGTGTAGCAATGAGGTAGAGCAGCTCCCCCAGGGGTGGAATCAAGCATTGTTTCAATTTGCTGCTCCTGAAGTTCTCTCGGATCAGTTCTGTGAACATGGCCACTGCCTGAGGAAAAAAACAAAACACAAATTTGACATTTGTAGCTAATAAATAGTTGTATTTATAAACACTCTCAATTAATTAAATGTACAGCTCATCCAAAATTCACCTTCACAAGCAAGCACACTTGAGCTATGATTTATATTAGATGAAGCTCTATGTATGGGTGCTGATCAACGTTTCCATGTGAATAAAATCTCTATATCATACAAATATGCGACTGTCTCTTCAGAAAAAAGTATGAATTTTTGAAAGGTTGAACACTTTGGTTCGATTAGAAATAATTAAAAACATCTCAATTTGTATTCCAACGATTAAAGAAAAAAGTTTTTTAATATGACATCGGGGTAAAGTTTGGTCGGTTTCCCAGCTTTATAAAAAAAATTAAAACAGGTTTCATCCACAGATCTCTGGCACTAAACATTAGCATTTTATGTAGGGATGAAAGATATTTATCGGACAGATAAATTATCGACAGATATGGGTGAAAATGACGTCATTTTTATTTCTCCGATATATAAATGAAATCCGATATCTAGACCCGATAAAGTACGCTTGCTGGTCAATCAATCAATCAGTCTGATTTATCTGAGTGCAAATGCAATACTTTTGTTTTTTCCCCCATTTTTCATGAGCTGAACCCAAAGATCTAAGACTTTTTCTATGTACACAAAAAGCCTATTTCTCTCAAATATAGTTCACAAATCTGTCTAAATATGTGTTAAAACACTTCTCCTTTGCCGAGATCATTCATCCACCTCACAGGTGTGGCATATCAAGTTGCTAAAGTTGCTAATTAAACAGCATGATTATTCCACAGGTGTGCCTTAGGCTGGCCACAATAAAAGATCTCTCTAAAATATGCAGTTTTACTGTATTGGGCGGTCCGAAAACCAGTCAGTATTTGGTGTGACCACCATTTGCCTCACGCAGTGCAACACATCTTCTTCGCATAGAGTTGATCAGGTTGTTGATTGTGGCCTGTGGAATGTTGGTCCAATCTTCTTCAACGGCTGTGCGAAGTTACTGGATATTGGCAGGAACTGGAACACGCTGTCGTATACGCCGATCCAGAGCCATCCCAAACATGCTCAATGGGTGACATGTCCGCTGAGTATGCTGGCCATGCAAGAACTGGGATGTTTTCAGCTTCCAGGAATTGTGTACAGAGCCTTGCAACATGGGGCCGTGCATTATCATGCTGCAACATGAGGTGATGGTCGTGGATGAATGGCAAAACAATGGGCCTCGGGATCTCATCGCAGTATCGCATTCAAAATGCCATCAATAAAATGCACCTGTGTTCGTTGTCCATAACATACATCTGCCCATACCATAACCCCACCGCCACCATGGGCCACTCGATCCACAACGTTGACATCAGCAAAACATCACCCACACGACGCCATACATGCTGTCTGCCATCTGCCCTGTACAGTGAAATCCAGGATTCATCCATGAAGAGAACACATCTCCAAAGTGCCAGACGCCATCGAATGTGAGCATTTGCCCACTCAAGTCTGTCACGACGACGAACTGCAGTCAGGTCGAGACCCCGATGAGGATGACGAGCATGCAGATGAGCATCCCTGAGACGGTTTCTGACAGAAATTCTTTGGTTATGCACACCGATTGTAGCAGCAACTGTCCGGGTGGATGGTCTCAGACGATTTTGGAGGTCCTGGGCTGGTGTGGTTACACGTGGTCTGCGGTTGTGAGGCCGGTTGGATGTACTGCCAAATCCTCTGAAATGCCTTTGGAGACGGCTTATTGTAGAGAAATTAACATTCAATTCATGGGTAACAGCTCTGGTGCACACTCCTGCAGTCAGCATGCCAATTTCACACTCCCTCAAATGTACGACATCTGTGGCATTGTGCTGTGTGATAAAACATTTTAGAGTGGCCTTTTATTGTGGCCAGCCTAAGGCACACCTGTGCAATAATTATGCCGTCTAATCAGCATCTTGATATGCCACACCTGTGAGGTGGATGGATTATCTCTGCAAAGGAGAAGTATTCACTAACACAGATTTAGACAGATTTGTGGACAATATTTGAGAGAAATAGGCCTTTTGTGTAAATAGAAAAAGTCTTAGATCTTTGAGTTAAGCTCATGAAATATGGGGGCAAAAACAAAAGTGTTGCATTTATAATTTTGTTCAGTATAGTTAGGCCAGAGATACTAAATGTCAGTTTAATCAGTGCATCTTAGATTTTGTATTCTCCTGGGTGCACAAACTGCAGATTATATGAAAATTATAATATAAAAATATGAACGTATTGGTTATCTGTATCGGCCGTGAGAAGGACTTAATTATCAGTATCGGTTACAATTTTTCATATCGTGCATCCCTAATTGTATTATCTTCTGTCTCTCTGAGTGCTTAGATGAAGAAGTATATATGCTTTTCTCTCTGCAGTCGTCTTCTTAGTAGGGTGCTATGCAAATGCCCTATGTAGCGTTTTTGGCCCTGTGACAGTTAAAGTCTCATAAGTGAGGACTTTGCAGGGAACAGATGTTTGCGGATGTGTTTGAGAGGTCTTGGCAGCAAGAGAAGTTCAGTGATGATTCCTGTTACACAGGAAGAAACAAACAAGGCAAAGCTGTCGTATTCAGCCATGCAAAGTAATTCCTACTCTAGAACATATCATTATCATCAACAGACACACACACAAATACCTTTCTAGAGCATGCTGCTATTATCCACACACACACACATAAACACACATACACATGCTATCCTGCTTTAGCAAGCATCATTATCGTCCACACATACACACGCATGCACATAAAGAGCATGTGTGTCAAGCTGGGTATTAGAAGGTTTAGGAGGTACAGAGGTGGCAAGCTGGAGAAGACTGAGGAGCAATGCTCTGTCCTGAAATCAGGTTTAGGTTTTTAAGCTTAGAATCATGAAACACAAGACTGAAGAGACTGAGCCGAATCCTACCTGAGGTCTAGCTGGCTCATTATCAAAGATGAGTATTACACATAATTAATGCTGCACTGTGCCACCGGAAAGCAATCTTATCCTTAATACAAACAAAGCTAATCCAAAACTCTCTCTCTCTTAGTTTTACATTTAATCTCCTTGTTCTAGTCATGATTTGGACTTTAATAGGGTTTAATGTTTAAGGAACAGCTGTCTCTGTGTATATATCTGCAGTCCATTAGCTCTGATCAACTTTATGGTAAAACGCCTCTGTTTGATGTCACTTTGTCGTGCCATGCATCTTAATTAATACATATCATTAGGATGTTTTATATTTTCGGGTGCAAAATTTGATATTCAGAAATAAGATTTTATTTTTGCAATATATTATATGTGACCCTGGACCACAAAACCAGTCTTAAGTCGCTGGGGTATATTTGTAGCGTGTGGGTATATAGTGTATGTGTATAGGTCAAAACTATCTATTTTTCTTTTATGACAAAAATCATAAGGATATTAAGTAAAGATCCTGTACAATGAAGATATTTTGTAAATGTTTTATCGTAAATATATCAAAACTTGATATGCATTGCTAAGAACTTAATTTGGACTACTTTATATTTTCTCAATATTTAGATTTTTTTGCACCTTCAGATTCCAGATAAAAAAAAAAAAAACGTATTTATTCATCTTTCAGATTATGTATTAATCTTAATTTAAAAAAAATGACACTTAAGACTGGTTTTGTGGTCCAGGGTCAAATAATGTATATTTTTAAAGATTTATTGGTAACACTTTATTGTATGGTCTCTTAACTGGTTGCTTATTAGCATGCATATTACTAGAATATTAGCCATTTATTAGTAGTAATTAAGTACATATTAATGCCTTATTCTACATGACCTTATTCTACATCCCTAATCCTACCCAATACCTAAACTTTACAACTACAATTTATTGAGGGAAATGTCATAGTTAACAGTGAATACGTGTTGTTTTATACATATACATTATACATTTTATTGAGAGCACTCAATTGAATAGTTACCTACGAATCAATTCTGGATACAGCTGAGTGAATACATATTTATTTTGATCTTAAATAAATTCAGACCTAAAGGCTTAGGTTTACATGTTTGAAATGAGTTTTGCAGACAAATATAAGTCTATAATGAATTTCCTCACAAAACAAATACTATTAATTAGATAATCTATTGAAACAGCAGCAGCGAAGGTGTTTGAAAGAATGTCGAGAGTGTGCTGAGTTTTCTTAAGCAGCAGTTCTAAACCTTTTTGAATTTAGGCCTCCACAATGATTTTTTAAGGCCCCATGATTTTTCCAGTTATACATGATTTTGTATAAAAATGAGGCTTCCTCGTACATCCAGGTTTTCACAAAAATGCGAATCTCTACTGTATACTATATTATAGATATTAAAGCAGTTATAAGATATTATTGAATAATATTACTTTATTTATTTGTTTGTTTGTGATGGGGCCTCAGACCCCTGGTTAATATAATGTTTTTTCTCTTTTGGTCACGACACAATTTAATCAGTGATGGTTTATTATATTATATGGTTTATAATATTATATTAATTTGACTTGTTACTCTGAATTGTGGAACAATTCTAAGTGGCAAAATAAAGAGAGTAACGTGAGAAAAATACAAAATAGGTCTACAAAAACCCAATTTAAAATGTCAGTTGATATAAATCTAAATCTCTGTTGGATAAAACGTCATGACTTCAGTAATGACTTCTATATTATTATGTAAACTTAATACAGTAAGTTTATGAAGACTGCAATATCAACTCTTCGACGTCCTAGAATCTCTTTGTGCAGAGTTTTGTTTATCTAGTGAGTACCACAATATCCGTTAAAAGGGCCCATATGAAGAAACTATCAACTCTGATCTGAATCAATATCCACTGAAGTGCGCAAATGTGTGTTTGTGCAATTCCTATTTCATTTGAATCGGTTTCTGAAATCTGCCTAATATTGCAAATATAATGTCTGCGTAACTGAATGAGTGGAGAAATTTATCAGCCAGCATATTTTCTCCCTTCAACAAACTAAAAAAAGAAAAAAAAAAGTCCAATCACAAACTCATATTAAGAGTTTGTCTGGACATATTCAAAATTCATATCCTAGCAACACTATCGACAGTGCAGCACAAAGGACAAAAGAAGTGGGGAGTTACCATGAGATGCAGATCTGATCAATTGAAGCACAGAGAATCAATATTATTCCCCGAGTCAGTGAGACAAACGCAGTCAAACTGTGTCTTAGACATCCAGCGGGCAGAGCAAGGGAGTGCCCTTGATACTCTCGCGCTAGTTTCCAATCACACCGATGCTCTTGTGTGCCACTTAAAATTCAACACTGAAATATTCACTCCCTCCGGCACAAGGCGCTGCAGATGGCGATGCCTTTATGCACTGACAGAATCTGGATTTTTAATACATTTCCCTATGAAATATATATGGCAGAAGTAACTTTAAAATAACTTTCCAGAAAATGGTTTACCATCGAATAAATAAAGAAGTGAAAAATAAAATCAAACCACCCCATCCCTGTGGTACCTCCTTCAGATGGCTGCACTGTAATTCTTAGCAGTGTTTAATGGGATTGGTCAGGGCGAACACTGTCAGGCTCTTCCGAGAGTAACTGTGAATTTAGGCTAGGGGCACAGGGGATTGCCAGTGCCAAGGACAATGATTAATTTACCACTTCATTAGACTAGTGCTCAAGTATTCATGGCGAACACAGACACTGAGGGTTTCAGGGAGGATTAGAGAGCTAACCAAACGTCTGAGGGAGAAGGACCAAGTGTTTTGGAGGGGTTGTAGAGAGAGAAAGAACCCAAAAATGCAAAGCAAAGGAAACTTTTCTGAGAGGAGACTTTTCTGCTCAACCTGTAATTCTGTAATTTCCTTCCTCCTGCATCAAGCCCCTGTGCAACATTTCTATTTATAGAGGCTTTCATCGTTGCCATGACGACGAATTAGCCCAAGTTTCTTTTAGATGATGGATGCTGCCTATGGGTGAAACTTACCTAAGAGAATCCACTTATTGCAAACCTTCCAGCTCGCACAAACAACACTCATTATAGCTCAAAATCCATATTGTGACTTCTTTTATAATACATTTCTCAAGAAATAATGTGCAATTAAGGCTGGAATACACTACACGACTTTGGTCAACTGCAACTGCAAGTAGTAGTTTAAGGAATACAATGCATTTAAGGGATAGAGTACAATCATACCACTTATTACTTAACTTTTCAGAACATAAATAATTATGGGGACATAAGATAATGATTTGAAATGAAACTTAAAATCTCACCTGTTTATCTTATAATCTATTACCGTGTTCAAAACAATCGTCCTGGCAATAAGCTGAACACAGCAGCGACATTACAGTATTATTAATACTGTAGTTACTGAAATGAAGTTAAAACTATAACAGGACACAAGATGGCAGCAGCTGTGTTTGTATGAAATGAAAAAGCGAGTATGCAATAAAAGCGACATGAAAGAAGTGCCAACTTATGATACCCGGATGAGCGGTATATTATGCAGCAGTACTACTGTCAGTACTACTGACGATGGTTGCTATCAGGCAGTAAGACATCTCTGAATGGCCAGTCATGATAATTAGAATCAAGCATTCCAGATAGCATGAAGCATACATTTTTCACCTAAATAAAAGAATAATACATAATACAACAAAAATCCATTGAAAAACAAGAAAAGTTATCTTTGTGGGTAAATGTCACCATCATATGCATGTTTCGACTTACTGTTAAGTCAGATGTCCAGATATCAGATATGTATATGATTTAGGCATTTAGATATTTTTATGTGTGTGCAAATCTGATTTTATTTTTGTGTGTGCTGAGGTGTAACAGCAGCCTTTGATATTTTGGGCCGATTTTAGAACATATATTCTTTTCATATGTCATGTGGGACACTGAGGTGTAAGTTTATGTTTAAAACAACCTGAAAATCTGTAGTATGTAATCCTAACTCCTTTAGTGTATGAGCCCAATTTTCTTCTGTATCCATTAACAAAATCAGTGTATGTTCCCGAGTTTATTAAAAGTGGTGTAGTGTATTCCAGCATTTAGCTCAATATATTATCTAGTAAGGCCCTCTAGAGTGCAGGAGAACCATAAGAAAGCAGCTCTGCTGTTCTCTCGCCAAAGAGAAGCACTGAAAGAAATCGCCATGACAGGATCCGCCGCTCAGACACAGAACCCCCGTAGAGCCCCGGGGAGAGAGTCCATCACCCTGAGCACTTCTTCAATACCGACCCACTGAGCCCAGAAGAGCGAAAAAGAAGAACCCGTCGAGCGAAGCTGCAAAGTTTAAGCCTGCATTGTGTGAAACGCTGCAAAAACTCGGCCTTGCTAGATTACGACGGACGGCCATTTTGTGCCGCTGTCCACGCGAAGTCTGGGTGGTACTGCGAAATGAACAAAGAGGTAGGGAAGTTCGTAGCGGTACAGAAGACAAATGTATTAAATCAAGGATTGGGGTGGGAGAATTTGTTTATGATTAACCACAATGCATCTGCGCAGTGCTCTGATGATTTGTGAAAGCTTTTATAACCCTGTTTGGATGAGATATTCGCCTTTGTATTTGTAAAGGCTGAGATAGAGATGTAAAAAGCTATTTTCACCTGGCTTTTACTGGATTTCAAGTGCTTTGGATTGAGAGCAGAGAAACAATTTTTGTTTAGCATTTTCTCCTCTGAGTGGAAGCCGAGAATGAGCAGATACAGAAATGCTACAGTGACACCTGCTGGTGTGTCTTTGGAATTTTCAAAAATGTTGGTTTTAATGTTAAAATGTCCATCTTTAAACACACAAGTCTCACCTCTGTGACAGGAACGTCGTCTCTGAGCTCTGTGCAGTGGGAGGCCATCAGTCCAATCACTCGCATCACTTTGCTCCTTCTAAAACACAAATTTGAACAATTAAATGGCTCTCATGCAGCTGTTTGTTTTATTAAAGCTGTTCTGTTTTGTTCAAATCTGACATTATTTAAAGATCATGACATTTTGTTCCATCTTATATGCAATATTTATTTCTTTGATGTCTACTGTCTTACTCTCAGTAATTGGTGGTTCAGTATAAAAACACTTACAATTTAGTTTAGCAACCTTAAACAGTATACATGTATTGACTATACTAAATTATTGTTTCCTGCATTATTATTATTAATACATTTAAATACACTACCATACACAATTTTGGGGTTAGAATGTATATGCTGTTCTTTTTCAAATTAATTTATATTCATCTAAAAATCCTGCTGAAAATTCAGCTTAGCCATCACAGGAATATTTTTTTTAGATATATATTAAAATAGATAAATAATAAAGAGTCACAATATCACAGGCAGCCTTGGTGAGCATAAGAAACTTATTTTCTATATATATATATATATATATATATATATATATAGAAAATCATACTGAAACCAAACTTTTAAACAGTATTGTATATAATTATACCACCACTGCAACACACACCCTGTGGTAAAATCACTGTAACACACAGCCTGCTGTGGCATTATGCTTTATTGTAGTATTTTTTGCAATACTGTCTACCCACATCACATCTCAGTCTTAAATGAGCAGAGTTTAATGCTGGTTTTCAGTGTCATTTAAAACTAAAATTGTTCTGTCCGTTGCTTGGTGACTGTAGTGTGGAGATGGAGGCTGTAATCCTGTGAGAGGCTAGTGAGACACATGCCTATCATTCCTTCCACTCAGAGCCAAAAGGACTGAGAGGAGAGAGACAAGCACTGCATTTCTCGGAGCAGACATTCCAAGACCGGCGCCATTAGTGTCACCCGTGTATACTACACTATAGTTATGATCCAGTAAATGTGTGAAGCAAATTTTGACTGAATAATGCCAAATTATACAATTAGACAGCTAATGTATTTAATCGATTAAGTGAAATCCAAACGAAAAACAAAAATCACTATCAAAATAATTAAAGAAATATATACAGATGAATTGTAACACTTACATATCCCAGTTCGGAGCATGTCGCATCTGTTGAACCAGCACAGGGAACTACATTGAAAAGAGAGGGAGAATTTTTTTTCTCACATTGTGAGATTTTCAATATATATTAATATTTTATTAAATCATCCTTTTTTTGGACTCTTAACAACACTATTTCATATATAGATCACAGGTCAGGACAAGCCTTAGTAAAGAGCTGGGTGAATGCTTGTCTGACATTATTCAATCAGTGTTGTCATCACATCAAGAAATGATTTTCTGACTCCAAAATAATTGGTCACATGGCATTTACAGTTCAGATGATTGGCTCTAGAAAAAACTACATCCGCAATACTCAATTGCCAGAATTTGTCACCGAGATGAATGGAAACGCTGCTGGTGGTGAGACACCTGGTGGCCAGAGGAGGAGTGTACCGGTGTACAATTTACTGTAGCAAAAAGTGGTACTTAAATTATGCAATAACATTCAAATTATACTTCAATTCCAAAATATTTTTTTTACTTATCTGAATTAACATTGGCTTAAAGTTAAAGTCAGTATAAATACAGAACCTTTAGGTGCCATTGAAACATCACACGTTCTGAATTTATTAAGTTCCACTGATTACAGTTTCCATTCACGAAAGAGGAAGAGGAAGCTCATTTTCAGACAGAGGCGAGGACGGCAGCAGACACCCATTCCTCAGCGGACACACTATTGTTCAACTTCCCTCATTAGATGACCAACTGTACACTTTCAACTGCTCTGTAATATTGCAAAAGAAATGTGAGATTTGCACCGCATGGAATGGTTGCAGATTAAAAAGTAATCTTAGTCTATTTTTATTTATTTTTTAAATATTTGTATAAATGAAGCTTATTTAAAATATACACATGATGAGGTTGCAAATGAAGATTTATGTCTTGCCATTGAATATCCATGCCACCAAAGATTCAGAAGGATTCAAAATAAATCACATTTTATCCAAGTCTTCTGAAGAAACACAATCACGGTAGATGATAAACAGATTTAGCGGGATGAAGGGAGAAGAAATCTCAAAGGTTTCAAAAAAATATTGTCATTTGTGTTTTGAAGATGAATTAATGTTTGGAATTGGAATTAACGTAGAGGTGAAACATCATTACACAGAAGAACATTCGAATGTTATATTATAGCAAAAGATGTAAACTAAAATAGATGATAAATAAATAAGTCTAAATGAATAATCAAAACTGCAGTTAATACTGTTTACATACAGTATTGTTCCAGTGATTGTATTATTGTTACGCTGAATCTACAGGTAAGATAATTAAATTCAAATCGCTATTTTAAGTCTTTATATGTAGTATTTATTCAGTAATTAGTAGTGTACTAAGCAGCACCATTAGTCAGCTGATCATTGTCACAAAGTAAACCCCTTCAGTGTGACAAGATACAGTCAAACCAAAAAGCATTCAAATATATTTGAATTTATTTTTTACTAGTGGGACACTGCAGTTAATTTATGTAAGTGAGGATAACAAAATAAGGTAAATTGTGACATTATAGCCAAAGATTTTTCATACAGTGAACTAGCACTAAACATATTCAGACACTTTGACCATGTATTGCTTAAGTTTATTGCTAATGTGACCTTTTTACACCACAGACAGAGCAAAATGAAGCATTGCTTGTTAATTGGATGACCTAAATTGGTATTATCTAATTGTGTACATAAATTTATGAGCTAGCATCTATTCAACCATTTGTGAGATGGATGGCATTATCAAGATGACTTTGTTCTGACAATTTAACTCAGGGTTCTGAGTATTACAGTATTGTATTGCCATTTTCTAAACTACAGTGAATAAACTGTGCTAACATGAGAAATGCTGAAGGTGTCTGAATACATTTTGGTTTGACTATACATAATACCTGGTCATCTATGGTTTTTGTGAAAATGACCATATGACTAGCAATTCATGCCATTAATAGCTTATGTTTCACATGTGTCTTACCAGCTGGGAGTGTATGAGGCGTGTGGCCGTCTCTCTGTGATTACAGACAGTGCACAGGTAACAGAGCAGGTTGAGTTTAGTGCGTGGTGCTGTGGCATTGGCTGATCCGGCCCGGTCTACTGACTCCAGAACAGCACACACCTGTTGCAGGAACGGAGACCAGTCCTCTGAGTTCAGGCAGGACAACCGTTCAGCTAAGAGAGAGAATTTAAGTCTTAAATAAAAAAGACAATGCTCCTTCTAGGATAATGATACAGTCACAATGGTGTCAGTAAGCTGAAAACCTAAACATCTTAAAAACTAGATCAGTGTGATTCATGAAAAAATCATTTTAGGTGATCAAAAAACACTAGATCTTCCAATTTACCTGTGTGTGCTGGTACGCAAAGCGTTTTGGGGTCAAAACGAACTGGAGAAGTCTTTAAAATCTAAAAACAGAGCAGCAAACTAACATTAGAGTTGGTTAGCACATGTTCATGTTTACTCTACGATATGGACAAAGTTTAGACATTAAGTCCCTCAGACATGGCAGTGCGTTTGCATCCTGAAGGTCTCTTTACCTTTGGATTATCCATGACGGGAGTCACTGTTAGGTCACTGTCTGTGTATAAAAGGGATTTAATGCAGGCGTTCATGTCAGTCTGCTCCTCCACCATAACACTAGATTCCTATGGAGCATACAGACAAAATACTCCTTTCATTTATTTAACACTAGTGTCATAACTTCAGCAAAACCTGTACTACTGTGAGCAATCATTTCAAGTTTATTAAATCCTGATCCTGGAGGGACACCTTCATGCAGAAATGAGCTCAAACCTACTCCAGTACATCTACCTGGTCTACTAGACTTCCTAAAACCTTTATTAAATGGTTCAGGTGCACTTAATTATGGTCAAAGCTAATGCTGCTTTCCAGATAACTCGAAATTAGGATTTTATAGGACCTACTTGGAAATAGAGTCTAAAACTCTACTGTTGGATATCAGACCTGTGAACTCAGCGCAAAAATTAACTAAATATGTTGTGTTAAATATGAACATTTAATGTGATAAGTGATAATATACACATCTAATATAAACTAATTACATTTATTTTCATAAGTGATAAATGTGAAAAATGCCTGTTGTGATGTTTAATATGAAAACAAACAAACATCTTATATAACACATTGCATTTATTTTCATATTACAAATCACACAGTTTGGCACCCTTAAATAAGACAATTTATATTAATTAAATTAATAACTTTATAGTAAATTTACTTGGATGTATTATATACACAACTATATTAAATTATATTACTTTACACAAGTTAATGTCATCACTTCAAATTTCTCTAATATGCGCATTTGGGTGTTTGTCTGATGGCATTGCAGGATGTTCCGAATGAGCGCATTTTGTCAGGTGAAGTGAACTTCATCAGATATCTCATGCTCAGAGAACACGGAGCAGTCCACACTGTGTAGGGACCCTGTCAGTGTGTGGATAACAATGAGGTAGTAGCAGATTGTAATGTTGAATATGTCCAATAGATGGTGCTGTAGTTTAACAAGAGATTTGCAACCACGTCCCACCAGAATGCCTGAGGATTAACGGTTGAAAAATCACAAACAATGAATGGCCCAGAGCTTTCTACTATGACGTTTTGTTGTTTTGTACGTGTTGCTTTTTGGACACACTTTGTAGTTTGCAGTATCACAGTCAGTCATGTAGAGAGGTCACACAAACATTTCACAAAAAGAAGTGTTAGGATTGAAATAAGTATTTAGGCACTTTCCGGTTGTTGATGTGATGAAATACTCTTGTGGTTACTATAACTATGGGACTATTTTGTTAAAAGTAATTTGTCTTAGAATAGTAAAATTAGTTTTGAGTAAAGCTAGAATCATTTATATTTAGATACCACTTGATTTGATACTTTGTTATAATGGAATGAAAATTATACCATTTTAAGTGTGGCTAAAGGATCCAAATACATTTTTGGGATGACTGTATGGTTTTGTTTGTGAACTCACTTGAATTTCAGAGCCTTTGTCTTCTGTCTGTCGAGCCGTGTTGCTTGTTCTGGGAGTTGGTCTGGAGCTGTTTGATCAGAGATACTACTGAAATACACTGGACTATCCTCATACTAGCATTGAACACCCCTCATGACATATCACATGACCAAAAGTCTATACACACTTAACTGAATTTGTTTCCTGTGATTTTAAAACTGTCATCTATATGTTTGGAGGCAGTTTTGTACACAATTGTAAATTGTGTCAACATACACATTTCTTTACAAGACTAAAATTGAATATTAGTTAAACATTTTAATGGGCGAGTTGGAACAGATAATGGTGCAAAAACAGTCAACAATTGTCCAGCATAAAAATAAATATTCATCTTTTTAAATGAATAAACAAATAAATGTTGTTTTTTTATTTTAAAAAGTATTTATTTAAATTTTTTTGACACTTCATAATTCCCATTCTGCATATTTTACTATTACTATAAAGTGTAGAAATCAGTAATAATTAAAAATAAAAATAAGAAAGAGAGACAGATATGTGTCCAAATGTTTGACTGGCAGTGTACATTAAGAGAAAAAAAAAACTTAAATAAGTTCTTCTGATTTTACTGTTTTTGAATCTTCTCAAACCTGTCTGAAGAACACACGTCCAAAGAATCCATATCCACATGTATTAAAGTGCTGAAATGTGTGTGAGATCAAATATATACACATTAAGATACAGGAGAGTGAGTTGAGGTACCTGAGGAGGAAAATCACCTCTCTGGTGTCGTTGTCCAGCGCAGACTTTGGTCTAAACTCTATGACGTTATCTATGACACAAAACATCACAAAAAAAAAACGTCTGAAAGAAGCATCATGAAAACAACATGCTCCTAAAACAAAGAAAGCAAGCTAAGCTATGTAAAATCTAGAATAATAAATCAAGACCCAATTAATCTGTGTGGCAGGCTATTTAATGGGTGTTTTTTTTTTGTTAAAACTGGTAAAAGCTGTAAATCAGGAAGTTTAAAGGCATGTTTCTTTTTACTAAAACCTAGTTCTACTCTTCTGATTGAAGCCCTTTTAGACAGATTAGGTTTAACATGATGTACAGTGTTTCAGTTACATAAGCTCACTCTTCTGTCATACATTCCCCTCTGATAATATCCAATGGAGGTATTAACCAGCAGCAATCTAATACCTGAGTGTACGGATGTGTGTGTGATTTTATACTGAACATACATATCATTTGTACAGCAAGGCAAACTGAACATGAGTACACCGGCTTACACGTGTGTACGTGCTTGGTGACCACACATAAACGGAGCAGGAGCATAAAATCCACAGGCCCTTTGAGGGCACACGAAGTGTAGCAGAGGGGCATGACGTGCTGACTCTCGTGTCTCCTGCATTACCTAATGTGAAGGACTTGCTGAGGTTTGGGCTGGCAGGGTCAGCAGGTGCTGTCTGGGCTTCCTCAGACGTCTGAGAAGACACAGGGGCCAAATGCAGGCTGAAAAAAAAAAGACAATCAATTCGAGAAGACACAATCATAGTAAATAGCACATATAGATATCAATATAGGGTCTTATTTCTCCCCAAACATAAACATTAATGTTGCATACAATTGTAGCAGATATTCTTTCCTTCCTTATCTTTCGTTTTACAAAATAAATATAATGTAAAAAACATTCCAAAGATGGCAAAGCAGAGTCTTCAGTGCCACATGATCCCTCAGAAATCTTTCTAAGATGCAGATTTGCTGCTCAACTGTGTTTTTTTTTTTTTAGGATTCTATGATAAAGTTTAAAAAACAGCATTTACTTTTGTTTTTTTGTAAAAGTATTGTCATTATTATTACGGCTGTCATCGTATTAATCGCATCCACAAGAAAAGTTTTTGTTCACATTATATATGAGTGTGTATTGTGTATATTTACTATGCATGTATAAATACGAACACATGTATACTGTATGTGTGTGTTTATATATACACATAATAAACAAACACAGAACACATACAAATATTATGTAAACAAAAACTTTTATTTTGGATGTGATTAATCATTTGACAGCACTACTTATGATCAATTTAATGTGCCCTTATTTAATGTCTTTATCATAATCCTTCCAAAACGAAAGTCTTCCTCATTCTTGAAATATGCAAACTCCTGGACAAATAACAATGCTCTTTGTCTTGGCCCACTCGCAGCAGCTGACCCCGGCTCAGAACACAATCACAGTCCAACGTCAGCACCATTCCACACTTACAGACTTCATCAGATCTGCTGGAGCTTATCCGTGAACAATATTCAACCAATTTGCTTTGTTTTACAACATCTACACATCAGGGTTTATCAAATCTTTCCCTGGAGGGCCAATCTGCTGCACAGTTTAGCTCCAACCCTGATCAAACTCACCTACCTGTGATTTTCTAATGATCTCGAAGACTCTGATTAGCATGCTCAGGTGTGTTTGATTATGGTTACAGCTAAACTCTACAGGAGTGGGCCAGATTTGAGGATGGCTGATCTACACAAATTAATGTCATCATTTCCTGACCTACATTTAAACATGGTCAATAACTTATGCCTCTTCATAGTTAATAGCAATAAAAATAACAAACTTGTGTGCATAACTGTCCTGGAGTCATAAAACAAACGACTCCAGAACAAATTAAACAGATGTAATCTGTTCCCAGTGTAGGAAGCACCAATACCACAGAGAAAGCTTTTTATAACCTGCATTTATTGTGTTTTCTAGGGTGGGACAAAGGCGTATTGTGTAAGGCATTGTGCTGAACACACAGGCAGTGTATGAAGTGTGCCATTGGGCTGTTTGCCACTCACTGCATCAGTACAAGACTGAGAGCATCAGTGCACTAGATCATCTATAGAGACATATACAAACACCAGACTCTTTAAGGGCTTTCGGCATGGGCCACAAGGTCAGGAGCACCAAAACTGATATTTGGATGTTAGTCAAATATACCTGGATATCAGTGAGACATCACGCTGCTCTTTTCCCATGGTGATGCTTGTCTCTGAAAATGCTTCCATCCAGAACGGGTGCGATAATAATAGGTCCCAGCTTAACCTACAGATGACAGTAAAATAGGAGATTCACAGATGAAGCTACAGTGCTAATGTAATGTGACCGGTTCAATGGTGTGGAAGTAATGAATGTTTTTATTGCAGGTCACATCACTCATGGTCTCTAAACAAATGTCTGAGACTATGAATTGCATAATTTATTTGAAATTAAAGAACTGAAAAGATATCTGGTGTCAGTCAATCTCATATTCATAAGTAATGAATAAAGTAATTATCATTCAAAAAGAGAAATAGCAGTCTCCCGACTACAGTAAAGAAACATATGAGATTAACACTTCCTTAACTATGAGAAGAAAATGTTTTACCTTTTCACAGGGTCCTTTTGAAGTAAACCCATTACTAGGCTCTCAAACTCTGGACTGGGCTGTGAGAAAGCAGGTTCTTAAAAAGAAAATGTTATTAAATGTTTAGTTTTTTTAAAGGAACACTTAAAAACAGTACAATAGCTTTAAGTTGCGGTGTCAAACCTTTTTGTCTTAGGGGTGGAGGATCTCCCTTTAAAATGAGATCAACCAGACCCGTCATACTTTCAGAGACAAAGGGTGGTTTTCCTAGGAAGCAAAAAAGAAAATGAGACAGAGAACCAAAAATGTAAAATTGAAATGAATCTGACCAGAAAGTAAAAGTGGTTGATTAAAATGAAATGTGTAACCTGTAAACATCTCATATAGGATGCTGCCTAATGCCCACAGGTCACTGCAGACGCTGGTGTCTGCTCCTCTCAAGACCTCCGGAGCACAATACACGGGAGATCCTGCCAAAGCAACATCATATGACAAATCATACAAGTGCACAGTTTAGACATTACAGCCTATTTGAACCCTTAATAGAAGATCTGGATCATGTTAAACAGATGATTGATAGAAAGTAATAAATCTTGCTGACCTTTAATTCTGTTCTTGATGTTTCGTGGAGAGATAATATTTTCTTTGCTGTCTCCAACGCCCGTCTCCTCTGCCATCACAAGAGAGAAGAACTCCTCCAGACGTTCTCCTTGAGCTTTGGCCAGGCAGAAACTAGAGTACTTCAGAGTTCCCGGTCCATCCAATAAAATCTGTGTGAATATACAATGACATTAGCATAAATTACCTAGTCCTCGCATGTAGTTTCGAGTTTGTTTAAATAACAATGAGTGAGTAGTTATTTTATTTATATAGCATGTTTGCAACTTTAAGATTGCTTGTAGAAAAACAAACACAAGAAAACCAAACTAAATTTAAAAACAAGCGTTTTAATAAATGACAGGGCAAAGGAAAAGCAAGAATACAAAGTGGTGCATACTAAAGGACTAAAGCATAGAACATAAAATTTTGGTATCATGAAGTCTGTGGCTTTAATAGGTAGAAAATAGCCTAAAGCCCCGTTCACACCAAAGACGATAAAGATATATTAGCATCCACACCATCGGACGATAGTCTGTTTATTCTCAGTGTATTCTCGTCTGCCGCTTTAAATTCTCGAGCTTGTCATATCAGGCTTGATTCTAATTGGGTGTCAATGTTTGTATCGTTCATCAGCGAGGGAAAAATCATGGGGGGGGGTTGTTGTCAAATCCGTGTGCTGGTGCATAAAGAAAGTTATTTTGATTAAGATTATACAAAAAAGCCCACTGTTAAACTCTGTTTAGGATGTAATGTGACACTGTACATACACCATCTCAGGATGAACATACACTATATCACTATATTGCCAAAAGTATTGGGTCACCCCCTTTTAATGAAAGGTTTGACTACTTTAGTCATTTCCATGAGTACAAATCTTAATGTTTAAGCATATTATGATATTCTATGGAATTGTGTGCTTCTAATTATATAGCAACAGTTTGGACAGGACCCTTTTCTATTCTAACATGACAGTGTCTCTGTGTATAAGACAAGGATCAAAGAGAAATGACGATTCAGTCAGTGTGGAAGAACTTGACTGGTCTGCAGAAAGACAGATGAACACCTTTGGTGTGACTTTAAATGCAGACCTTGAGCCAAAAATTCATCACCAAACAATGACTTATGGGTACAGTTGTTTCATACACTTCAAAACTGTTGCAACAGAGGTGGAAATACTATTTATAAGTACTTGAATTATGTTTCCATCTTTGTTGCCACAGTTTGGAAGTGCCTTCTTCTCTACTAAAGAAGGGGGTGTCCCAGTACTTTTGTCATTATAGTGAATGTACATGTATCATGTGTTCACAATTCCCTAGAATATCATTATATGCTTAAACATTAAGATTTGTACTCATGGAAATGACTAAAGTAGTCAAACCTTTCATTAAAGGGGGTGACCCAATACTTTTGGCAATATAGTGTATATTACAATGGATCACCTAACAGGTGTGATACTTATACCTTAGCAGGTGTGAGATCCGAGACAACAATGCCAGAGTCGTGAATGTATTTAAGACCTTTAATCAGGTCAATGGCAAACTCTCTCACTACTTCCTCAGACAGGAATTCATCTTGAGCGATCAGTGCTGCCAGGGATCCACCTAAAAAAAATGAAATTGCAACAAAAGTAAAGCCAAACAAAAAGATCAAAACATAAGCATTAGATTTCAACACCTAAAAAGCAAGACAGGAGATTAAAACAGACCTAGTACACAGATAAAACCTATTACAATATTAGGTATCCTTGGTATAATTACAAGTATCAATATTATCCGTTTTCATCCTAATTTAAAGTTGTAATATTTTTTATTTATTTATTTTAAATGTCTTTATTGATCAAGTGAAAGTAATTTGAAATGAACAATTCCTTTAGTTGATTTTCTATATTTTAGTTTACTCCAGTTTGCTTTTTATTGATACTACTATAATTTACTAATTTATCTACAGTACTATAATAACCCTGGATCTCACCTGTGCACATCTCCACCACCAGCCACAGATGGTTGCTGGTCTCATACCATTCATAAAAATACACCACATTGTCGTGCTTAACGTCACGAGCAAGTCTCACCTGTGGAGATAATGAGACATGTATCAAACACAGGAGTACTGTGTAAGGTAAACACTTTAAAGTGCATTCAAAACATTGCTCAAACAGCTTAACAGCTTGTGCTTGTACACACATGGTTTGTGAGCTCGGGTCTCTTGGATTTGTCACTGCAGATGATGGCCACGAAATGTATGCTGCCTTTCCTTCTGCCCTTATACACCACCGATCTGCTACCTCTCCCGATCTCTTCGTACAAAATAAAGTTCTCCATCTATGCAGTGAATAAAAAGCATGAACATTAAAGTCAAAACAAACATCTAAAACACATGCCAGTTTTGAAATTGAGTTTTCAGATGCAGAAACACACCGGAGACTCACGTGAGATTGAGAGCTCGAGCTCACTGGCAGTTTAACGTTACAGCACCAACGTAAACAATACGGACACTAGAACGGAACAATATTACAGACACGGGTCGATTAACACCATATTTTAAACCTTTCAACAATATATTGGCCTGAAATACGGGGTAACTCTCGTTTGCATAAGTTTCCTTTCGCGCGGTAGACATCTGACAAACGGACACCAAATTAAAAGCGAAACCAACTCCTATGAGGGAAGTCAGCCCAGCCACAAAACAAACCATTTTAAAATGGCAATTTTAATTAAAATGTTATAGTATAAATGCATTTTAAAATAAAATATGTATTTACATTTGAAATATTTAAAAATATGAAATATCCACATCATGCAATTTTCTCATCTGTTTTGAACTTTGCAATATTCAGACACCCCTACCGATGGACGATCCCTTGTTGCTGGGATACAGAAGAGGACGCATTGTTGCGTTTAGGAAACAGGTCCCACTGAGCATGCGCACACAAAGCAACAGCCATTGGTTGAATACCAAAATCGTATCCTGTTACATGCACCTGCTTCTTTACTTTTAATGTTTGCATTATTGTTAAAGTATTTTATTAATTAGTTTAATATTATGTAATATATATATATATATATATATATATAATAAAAAATCGTTTTGTAGTATGACTAAGGATATTGAGAAAGGTATGTGTGTACAGCAGACTTAAATGTTCATTAATTATTTGAAAGTTTATTTGATTTTATTATTTTACATTTTATTTTGAGTTGTATTTGCAGTCAATCTTTTGTATTTTTTTGGTTTGTCACTCCGTGTATGCAAAACCAATCATATCAATAAACTAACCTATGTTTAAAGCTAAAATGTGATGTCCACTATTTTATCGTAAGAGAATGGATAAAAAAGAGGGGACACAATCAAATGCGCTGTCTTCAACGTGTTTTAAGTTGGGAAAGAGTTGCAAAAGCTATGTCCGGATGGGGAGTGGCGCGCGCGCGCGCGAGAGAGAGAGAGAGAGAGAGAGAGAGAGAGAGAGAGAGAGAGAGAGAGAGAGAGAGAGAGAGAGTGTGTTTAGTGTCTGGGGCGGAGATAGTGTCGCGTGGTGTGGATACCGGCTTTTCGGATGAGATTCTGGGCATCATAACGTCTTTAGCATTGGGAAAAGCACATCTTCTTTATTCGTCCGTCTTTCGATCAGATCTTTGTTGAGGTGAATTACAGATGCTCAAATCTCCTAAAGAACAGAAATACCAAACTGGGCAGGATCGCTGTGCTACTTTTCATTTAGTAGGTCTTTTGAAAGAGAGCCGGGGATCACTGGCGTTATTTTCGGATAATTATGAAATAATGTCAGCTACGTCGTAAAAGACGTATCTGTTAAATAACCTACCGAATAATTTGGTTCAAAACTAGCTTGTTTAGAAAAAAAGGATCGACTTCAACGACTTTTCAAGTAAACCTGCATCTGATCTGGACTATTTACTTTGACTTAAAGGACAACCTTCATCTTATGGTAAGATATCGTGCATCCATATATCCTACACAAACACACACGCATCGCCTTTGATAAATATGTTTAGCCATTGCAAATGACCAACACTGTGTATTAATGCTGTCCAATAGCCTACACCTCCTGGCTGTGTCCCAAAATCTAGTGAGCTGCCTAGCTAGCCAATTGACCCGGTGTTGTACCCAATTCTGACCCCTGCCAGAGTATTACCCCCACCCAAGTATTGGTAGGTTTGGGTGTGGGGGAGGGGTTAGGATTAAGCAATCAGATAGCGATTTCAATGAGAGGGGTAATAAATTGACAGGGCTCGAAAATGGGCACAACGCCGGAAGTTGCCTAACGATGGCCAAATGTTCTGCACTCGTTTGCCGTTTATGAAGCAGGCTCATTTAGTTTTTTTTGACACATCCTTAACTTCAGATGTTGCTTTGCTGGTCCAGGACCAGCCTGGGTTGTTAGCTTCTTTTTGAGGGACTTTTAAGGCACCTTTTGAAAAAACTTTAAAAGAAACACTGTAAGCTGCCTTATTCTTTTCCTCTCAGTAGATTAACATTTATCCTATTACTTGACTTCAAGCCAAACTACAAACTTAAGCAAGCAACATTTAATAAGCTCATGCGACAACCCAAGCAGATTATAGAATCCAATTACATTAATCTAATTGATTTAATAGTTTTAAGATTTGATTTAATTCATGTTACAGCAACCAGAAACTGTGGCCATATTTGATCTTTCGAGTAAATTAGTGGCAAGTAATACTTGGCCTCCATTTGTCTATACTTTTAAGTTCAACTTCTGAGTCCAAATTTGCTGTTAAGAATATAGTAAGCCTAAAACTAAAATGAGTTGTTCTAGGAAGTGTAGTGAAGAAAATGAAAGTGATACCCTATACAAGCAGATGGAATAAAGTTCATGACCCCTTCGTCCTACTATTTTGGTGATGATATCACACAAGTCATGTGCCCATCAAGAGAACCATGTTACTGCATGCAAAAATAAACATGATGAAATGTAAAACGTGAAACACTATTTTACATATCCCAATGGACTCCTATAAGTATATTACCATAAATACAAATATTTCAAAAGGTACTGTTCAATAACATACTGCTTAAAAGTTATTTCAAAGTCAGTGATCCAGATGTCATTTTGTAGGAATCCCCAACGCTATCTCATGAACAATTCATACGTATTTTACGAGGTGGTTAATTCGTACGACCTCACTCGTATGATTTTGTACGATTTGTCAGTGACGGGTAAGTTTAGGGGCGGGGTTAGGTGTTGGTCATTCGTACAAATTCATACAAATTGGCTACTCGTAAAATACGTACGATTTAGCAAATATTGTGTGAATTTGTACGAATGAGGTCATACGAATTAGCCACGTCGTAAAATATGTACAAATTGCCGTGAGATGGGGCTGGAATTCCACTGATTTATAATGTTAATGGCTGAATATGTAGTGAATAATTGACAAAAACATAAACATAAGTGTTCTGTCTCATAAAGTGTTCTGTTCCAATGTTCTGCTGATCTCAGGTCAGATTTAATCTGTCATGCATACTACACTTCAGAATATCATTGATTATGCTCTGCTCCTGTACACTGTGTTGTATCACGGATCATGTAGAAACCTGAAGTGAAACAGAAAGTGCATGATTTCTAATCTTATCACAGATTACATTATTGCCTAATTTATTTTTATGGCATCATATACCTAAATATAAGAATGTCTCCCTTTGTTTCATAGTCATGTGAATCGCAGACAGCTGGGTCTTCCCTGACCAAGAAAGCATCTGTAGAGAGACCTATAAGTGCACGCTGTCCTCCAGGGTTATTTGTTTCTGCATGTGTGGTTTGCTTACATGAGCACGTGTGCATGAGTTCATACAGTTACAGCCGAGATAGTGCGTTACGCTCAGTCACATGTCCTCTCTCGTAGAGGTCAAGCTCTCTTTCACTCACCATAACTATAGTTTCCTGGGTAGTGTGTCAACTCGCACTGGTCTTTCTTTACCTTTTTTTCCTATTTCTGGTATAGGAATGTTTTCTTTACTATTGTCTCTTCTGACTTTTATTTATTTATTTATTTTACAATGATGTTATTAAAGTAAGTACTTTTGAGTGACGTGTACATTTGCAATGCACCTATATTCAAATTCTAGTGATTCACTGGCCAATAAATACTTAGCTTTGACTTAAAAGAAATAAATGTTAAATATTAAAATGTTGTGCCATTTGGAATAAATCTATTTAAGTCAGTACGAATGCTACAAGTGAATTTAGTCATCACAACAATGTAAACAAATTGTATTTATTTTGAAGCTTGCTAAATATTACATTTTGTTTTTAAATATTGACTTTAAGTGATTATTAAATGTTGGCAAAATGTGATCTAAATATAAAAATAGGGTGAATGCATGTGCAATTGGATATCCACAATTTGCTGTTAACTGATAAATAAAAATAACCAAAATCTAACATCGCCGGATCTGTATATCAATATATCATCTGTAAATTACATTATAGTCTATGGCATGTATTAGACTATCATGTTACTGCAACAGTAGTGTTTGTAAGGGTTGTATATTCATTGCTACCTATTTGTTTGCCCATTTGCAGACACATCAAATATATCAAGTAAATGCGTTTTTGATTTCTTGTCTATGATACCCGGATTACGAGACCTTTTAGAATTATACATAACCTATTTGGAAGATTGATTTGTCTTAAAGAGTTTATCTGGATACTCATTGTTTTCTTGATTGCAATCTCATCAAGGGCATGTTACCCCTGAAGAAACTCTGCTCTTTCTCATTGTGAATCTCAATCTAGAGGGAATTGAGCTTCCTGAGTCACTCAGTGTGCGCTTAGATAGACCTCCTCCACTATCTGTTGTTTATCTGTCATCTGTGTTGACCGCACACAATAAAATGCAGTATATTGGATTTGGGTTAGTATGTGTAATCTTGTTATATTTGTGGCTTTTCAAACATGTTGGGGTCTGTTTCAGGTGTCCGCATCAGAATTTGTCTGATGGTAGTTATCATAAAAATTGTATACGTCTGCACACTCATGCACCAGACCTCGGTTTGATGGAATTTGTGCTATATCAAAGCAGCTAGCTAATGCAAGGTACAAGTAATACAAGTAAACAAGGTCATAGCAACGCTGCACAAATACAGTCATTTGCTATTAATAGAGCTTACTTCCTGTTCATGGTCTTGTTCTCCCTGCTAAAAAAACAATAGAAGCCCAATAGGAAGCATCACAGAAATTCCAATGGTTTCCATTAAAATATCATTATAAACCATTAGCTTTTTCCAGTAAAACCATTACAAAATTCCTTTTTGTAGTGTGTTTTGGGCATTTTTCCAATAGGATTTAACATCCCACCAATATAATCCATCACATACCAGTAGACACCATTATAGTTTCCTTTAAAACCAATACAATTCCCATTATAACCATTAAATCCATTACATTTTCTATTGTGTTTTGGGCAGGGTTCTATTGTTTTGTTTTTTCAGCAGGGCTGTTACTTCTCAGATTATTTGAAGACTTTTAACTTAACTTTTGAATGGTAGTCTACATGAGTTCACCTTATTTTTTTAGGCCATCCACTTCATTGTAATGTCTTGTTTTAACTTCATTATGTTTCTCTCATCAGGTCTTTTGGTTTCTAAGACATTGACACATTTTGGAAATCTAATCAGTAATTCTGGGTTAAAAGGGTTATATGGTGTGATTTCAAGTTTTCCTTTCTCTTTGTAGTGTTACAAGCTGTTCATGCATAGATAAGATCCCTGAAGTTGCAAAGACTAAAGTCTCAAAACCAAAGAGATATTCTTTATAAAAGTTCAGACTCGACCACACCCTCCTAAAACGGCTCAATGAAGGAAATAAACCCAGATCTGTGCTAAACGGACTGGATGGGCTGTTTCTACTGAGCTTTATTCATGTATCTAATGAGCTTTATTCATGTTTTCCAAAGATTCGCTTTTGTGCTGAAGCCTCTGCTTCCCTTTGGATTTTTTCCCAACACCGAGTTCACGCCGTCCTCCCTCCCTCTCTCTCTGAAGCAGTTGGGAAATACAAGGCCTGAGTGGAAGCCAACAAAGGCTTGAGGAGGTGAGCTGAATTTTGCAAATATTTTCCACATCATTTTCTTGTTGAACCAGCATGCTTGGGAAATGAAATGGCAAAATGACAAGTTAAGGCAGCAAGGAGGGCAATTATTGTGATGGAGGTTAATAAGCTACAGTGAGCCTTATCTATTTATCTTAAAGAGTGTTCTTTTGTGTCAAGTGAGCGGGTGTGGAGGGGGTAGGGCTTTAGCCCCTGCCCCGTGGCCTCCCGCATGGTCCCTGCTTTTAAAGACGTTCCCAGAAACGTAATAGGATGAGACTGCTTGTCCAAGACAGAGTTTGAGTGTTAGGCTCTCTCTCACTTATTAAACTTTGTTGGAGCATTAAAGCTTTTATAGCATTATGGAATATGGATAAAGGAACAGTTGATTCTGCTGTGAACAGAGTAGTCACTTTATTAATAGTTTATGGACCTCTTTCTGCACATTGCTGGTGGATCATGTGTTGTTAGGTCACATGATATTCCCGAAACGGGTCGGGTAGAATATTGATTCCTGCCTGAGTGTCAGTTAAGTTGAATATTGTTGCGTTATACAATAAATCTCATAATACACCTATCAAGAACATGTCCATGTTATTAATATGTTTATAATATAGTTTTCAAACACAATGAAGCACCTCTTACCAAATCATTACTGTAATAAAAAAGACTAATTCATGTCACTGTAATATAGACAAAAATGCATCTAGTCCATGGTAGTAATTTCAGTCATTTATTTATTTTATCAAGTTAGTTTTATTTAATGTATTACTAAAAATAAAATATTTGTGTCCAGACAGGCTCATTTTTATTACTATACATTACTATATAGAAAGTAATGTCACAATACAAAACATATGTATAATCCTAAAAAACTGGTATTGTTTTATTTATTCAATATATATGTTTAATAATTTAATATATTTTAAACTTTTTTCAATGTTTAGGGTGAAATATTTGATCAAATTATTTATTGCTTAAATTTTTTAATAAAAAGAAAATTGCTGAGCCAAGACAGGATGATTTACAGTATAGTACTATATTTGCCGATATGTTTGGCCGATTTTCTTTTTTTCTTTTTTTTTCTATGAAGAGATACATAAAATTGCTTAAATTATAAAATAAGCCTCTCCAATCAGTGCACTTGTATAATTAAAATAAAAAAATATGTTTTATACATTAAATAATAAATACACAACTGGTAATCAAAATTCTAGGGGGAAAAAATTGCATAAATAATTACATAAACAAAGACTTACATAAATAATATAATAAATAAAATAAACAAGAGTAGTTTTACACAGTAGCACCCAGCAAAAAACACAAGCCAATGAAATAACCACACTTTAATTGAAAGAAAATTGGACCGATAATTTATTAATATTAAATATCAATGTATTATTTTTACTCGGTTCTATGCAACAGAATCAGACATAACTGTTGTTGTTGTTGTTTTTGACTAATTATCCAAATAATGTATAGTCCTGCAAACAGGGGTTTTCCTTTCTCTGAGGCGGAGGTGGAGGTGGCACCATTCTGATCATGTATGGACTACATCTCCCATCATGCACTGCACTCACACTCTCCCGTCCACCATTACACCAATCACACAGCTGTCACCATTCACTCATCAACCCTAATTGCCTCACCACACCTGCACCTCATTCACTCACTCACATAAAAGCAGCACACAAACACTCACTCACTGCGAAGTCTTGTTTTGCCCTGGCTACATTTCTGAGCGTTCTTCCCCGTATCTGTTATCTCTGTGTGTGACCCCGGACTGCCTGACCTTGGACTTCTGAACCTGTGCCTGTGACCTCGACCCCTGCCTGGTATTGTTTACGTCTCTGCTCTGCCTCCGATATTCCTGTTATGCCCTCTGACCATTGCCTGTGTGATTCTGTCTCTGTCCAATAAATATATATTACTGCACTTGGATCCCCTGCCTTTGACCAGTCTTTACAGAAGACTTCGCCACCTCAGATCCAGCAGCATCATCTCACCTACCCAGCTCAACTATGGACAGCATAAGCCTACTCCTACATCTTCGCCAGGGAGGCCTGACTATGGAAGAGTATGTTCACCAGTTTTGTGAGCTGTCTTACCAGGTACCGTTGTACGACGAGTATCTGTTCAAGGACTTGTTTTATTTCGGACTCACTAGTCAGGTCAAGGCCAGGTTTAACAAATCTTTGTTTTCTGGAAGAGTGTATCATGGGAGTTTGAGGGGCCTTTTGAACTATGCTTTATCGTGTGCTGGCTCTTCCTTCACTGTGGGTGTTCTAGAGCCCGCTCCGTCCCAGGAGCTCGCAGAGTCCGCTCCAGAGGCCGCTCCGTCCCAGGAGCTCGCAGAGTCCGCTCCAGAGGCCGCTCCGTCCCAGGAGCTCGCAGAGTCCGCTCCGTCCCAGGAGCTCGCAGAGTCCGCTCCAGAGGCCGCTCCGTCCCAGGAGCTCGCAGAGTCCGCTCCAGAGGCCGCTCCGTCCCAGGAGCTCGCAGAGTCCGCTCCAGAGGCCGCTCCGTCCCAGGAGCTCGCAGAGTCCGCTCCAGAGGCCGCTCCGTCCCAGGAGCTCGCAGAGTCCGCTCCAGAGGCCGCTCCGTCCCAGGAGCTCGCAGAGTCCGCTCCAGAGGCCGCTCCGTCCCAGGAGCTCGCAGAGTCCGCTCCAGAGGCCGCTCCGTCCCAGGAGCTCGCAGAGTCCGCTCCAGAGGCCGCTCCGTCCCAGGAGCTCGCAGAGTCCGCTCCAGAGGCCGCTCCGTCCCAGGAGCTCGCAGAGTCCGCTCCAGAGGCCGCTCCGTCCCAGGAGCTCGCAGAGTCCGCTCCAGAGGCCGCTCCGTCCCAGGAGCTCGCAGAGTCCGCTCCAGAGGCCGCTCCGTCCCAGGAGCTCGCAGAGTCCGCTCCAGAGGCCGCTCCGTCCCAGGAGCTCGCAGAGTCCGCTCCAGAGCCCGCTCCGTCCCAGGAGCTCGCAGAGTCCGCTCCAGAGCCCGCTCCGTCCCAGGAGCTCGCAGAGTCCGCTCCAGAGCCCGCTCCGTCCCAGGAGCTCGCAGAGTCCGCTCCAGAGCCCGCTCCGTCCCAGGAGCTCGCAGAGTCCGCTCCAGAGGCCGCTCCGATCCAGGAGCTCGCAGAGTCCGCTCCAGAGGCCGCTCCGATCCAGGAGCTCGCAGAGTCCGCTCCAGAGCCCGCTCCGTCCCAGGAGCTCGCAGAGTCCGCTCCAGAGGCCGCTCCGATCCAGGAGCTCGCAGAGTTCGCTCCAGAGGCCGCTCCGATCCAGGAGCTCACAGAGTCCGGCACTCCGGGTCCCCTCCTGGTTCCGTCCGTTTCCCCAGAGCCCCTGCTGGCCCTTTCCGGCTCTTCTTCGTCTCCGCTGGTCCCGCCCAGCTCGCCTTCGCCGCAGGTCCCGCCCAGCTCGCCTTCGCCGCTGGTCCCGCCCAGCTCTCCTTCGTCTCCGCTGGTCCCGCCCAGCTCTCCTTCGTCTCCGCTGGTCCCGCCCAGCTCTCCTCCGTCTCCGCTGGTCCCGCCCAGCTCTCCTCCGTCTCCGCTGGTCCCGCCCAGCTCTCCTTCGTCTCCGCTGGTCCCGCTCAGCTCTCCTTCGTCTCCGCTGGTCCCGCCCAGCTCTCCTCCGTCTCCGCTGGTCCCGCCCAGCTCTCCTTCGTCTCCGCTGGTCCCGCCCAGCTCAACAATGCCTCCGCTGGTTCCGTCCAGTTCTACCGAGCGCCCAAGAGAGTCAGAGCCACCTGAGTGCCCAAGAGAGTCAGAGCCGCCCGAGCGCCACCGAGATTTAGCGCTTCCAGAGTGCCCCCTCGAGGTAGTGGAGTTCACCAAGAACTTTCATGGAGGGAGCTCCCCTCCATTGCTCACGGAGACCCCGGACCCGCCATGGCCCATGAGGTCCCCTGATCCATCATGGCTGCCCGAGTCCCCGGATCTACCATGGCCGCTTAAACTCCCTGCCTCGGTTCCTGAAACCAAATGTGCTCTCTCTGCCTCTTGTGTCTCCGTTTCCTCTAGGTCCCAGTCTCGGCCAGGGATCTCTGCTCCGCCCTGGAGGGCGCCTGTCTCGTCTGCTCCGCCCTGGTGGGCGTCTGTCTCGTCTGCTCCGCCCTGGTGGGCGTCTGTCTCGTCTGTTCCTCCCTGGAGGGCGTCTGTCACGTCTGCTCCGCCCTGGTGGGCGTCTGTCTCGTCTGCTCCGCCCTGGTGGGCGTCTGTCTCGTCTGCTCCGCCCTGGAGGGCGCCTGTCATGTCTGCTCCGCCCTGGTGGGCGTCTGTCTCGTCTGCTCCGCCCTGGTGGGCGCCTGATCTGCCAGAGTCACTCCACGTCTCCGTCGACCTGCCAGAGTCACTCCACGTCTCCGTCGACCTGCCAGAGTCACTCCACGTCTCCGTCGACCTGCCAGAGTCACTCCACGTCTCCGTCGACCTGCCAGAGTCACTCCACGTCTCCGTCGACCTGCCAGAGTCACTCCACGTCTCCGTCGACCTGCCAGAGTCACTCCACGTCTCCGTCGACCTGCCAGAGTCACTCCACGTCTCCGTCGACCTGCCAGAGTCACTCCACGTCTCCGTCGACCTGCCAGAGTCACTCCACGTCTCCGTCGACCTGCCAGAGTCACCCCACGTCTCCGTCGACCTGCCAGAGTCACCCCACGTCTCCGCCGACCTGCCAGAGTCACCTCACGTCTCCGCCGACCTGCCAGAGTCACCTCACGTCTCCGCCGACCTGCCAGAGTCACCTCACGTCTCCGCCGACCTGCCAGAGTCACCTCACGTCTCCGCCGACCTGCCAGAGTCACCTCACGTCTCCGCCGACCTGCCAGAGTCACCTCACGTCTCCGCCGACCTGCCAGAGTCACCTCACGTCTCCGCCGACCTGCCAGAGTCACCTCACGTCTCCGCCGACCTGCCAGAGTCACCTCACGTCTCCGCCGACCTGCCAGAGTCACCTCACGTCTCCGCCGACCTGCCAGAGTCACCTCACGTCTCCGCCGACCTGCCAGAGTCACCTCACGTCTCCGCCGACCTGCCAGAGTCACCTCACGTCTCCGCCGACCTGCCAGAGTCACCTCACGTCTCCGCCGACCTGCCAGAGTCACCTCACGTCTCCGCCGACCTGCCAGAGTCACCTCACGTCTCCGCCGACCTGCCAGAGTCACCTCACGTCTCCGCCGACCTGCCAGAGTCACCTCACGTCTCCGCCGACCTGCCAGAGTCACCTCACGTCTCCGCCGACCTGCCAGAGTCACCTCACGTCTCCGCCGACCTGCCAGAGTCACCTCACGTCTCCGCCGACCTGCCAGAGTCACCTCACGTCTCCGCTGTCTCCTCCGCCCCGCCCTGGTGGGCTCCTGCCTCATTGGCCCCACATGGACCTGGCCCTCCATTCCCTCCCCCGGTTCCACCTCCGCTCCACCACCCTCCTGGAGTATGCTTTGTGTAAGCGTCTGGAAGCCGCTCTTTGGGGGGGGGCTCTGTCATGAATCTGGTTACCACTCACTCTACTGCACATCACCCATGGACTACATCTCCCATCATGCACTGCACTCACACTCTCCCGTCCACCATTACACCAATCACACAGCTGTCACCATTCACTCATCAACCCTAATTGCCTCACCACACCTGCACCTCATTCACTCACTCACATAAAAGCAGCACACAAACACTCACTCACTGCGAAGTCTTGTTTTGCCCTGGCTACATTTCTGAGCGTTCTTCCCCATATCTGTTATCTCTGTGTGTGACCCCGGACTGCCTGACCTTGGACTTCTGAACCTGTGCCTGTGACCTCGACCCCTGCCTGGTATTGTTTACGTCTCTGCTCTGCCTCCGATATTCCTGTTATGCCCTCTGACCATTGCCTGTGTGATTCTGCCTCTGTCCAATAAATATATATTACTGCACTTGGATCCCCTGCCTTTGACCAGTCTTTACATGTACACACAATGTGCCTTTAACACTTTTTACATGCAATGTATTTTAGCTGTTATAATAATTATATGATTGAAGAAAATGACAATTATAAAGTTATGTTTTGTTTTCTCTCACCTAATTTTTTATTGTTTTTTTTTTTTAAATAGCCTCATGAAATGTTTTATTTTTCCTCAGAAATTCTGTGTTGTGTATCTGGTTATCAAATGAAGGCATGAAACATCAATTTCGTTTATCTTTAAATTATTGAAAATTAAACTTTGTTTTAGGCAAACAAAGGGAGTTTACTATTAAAATTAAAACGTGTTAGATCACGTGTTAGATGTGTGATCATTCCTTAAAAAATGAAGTTTTCGTAATTTTTGTAGTAGTAGTATGTTCGTTCTGCTGAACAAATATTTCTGCTGCACTGTCTGGAGCAGGGTTTCATAACCCACTTCATAACCAACTTCACTCACCAAGGCACATGTGCTGTGGTGATGTAAAAGTGATTTGATTTGATAAAAAAAAACTGACTTTTATTTTGACGGGTGGCCGTAAACACCTTTACATTTCTGTGTGTATGATATGAGGATAGTTTTACTCAAATGAAACGGTCAAACGCTAATGAAGTGACTCTCAGAGCAGTTCTGGAGTTGTTGTTCGTGTGTTTATGTCCTCATTTAAATGCCCCGCGTGATTCAGTGTGTGTGTGCGCAAAAGGAAAACGCGCATCTCATAAGCTGTATTATCAGCGCATGTGAGCAGAGCATAGCAGGGAGCAGATCAGTGAAGGAGATCCGCTGTACCACAGCATGTCACAGCACAGCAGCGCTACTGCGAACAAGTACACGTAAACTAACGTTACATAGACATTTTTTGTCAGCGCGTTATTTGAGCGGATTTAGCTATTCCGGTGAGCATGAGCAGTAACTGAGCAGTATGATAGAGAGAAATATTGAACGGAGCGTCGCGTGGCACAGTGATGACGGCTGAGAGAGTTCTCTCTTCAAAAAGTTAGCAGGCAGAGGGGGGCATCAAAGGGTTATCCGTTGTTCCAGTGAAATGGCAATCTGCTTGCCGCACGAGGCAGCGTCAAGTGTTGCTTGCAGACGCGCCTGTATATTAATCGGCCTAATTTGCAGCACAATCGGCTGATGCCGATTCATAAAAAAAATGCCAAAAATTGTCCGACTGATCGGCCGGCAAATCAATCGGTCGACCTCTAATTCTTTGCTTTTAAAAACATTGTGTTGCAGGCAAAATTAGAGGTTGTTGTGTAGTCAAAATATTCCTTAATCCAACATATGTTTAGACATCAGACATGAGACTCAAAATCAACCTATCCAACAACATTTTAGTGGAAACAGTGAGCAGTTATGGAGGAGATAATACAGTCTTCTGGTTGTCATGGGAAGTATTCTCACTCATCACACCTGCACGTGGCGTCATTTCTGATCTGTGATCCTGTTGAGTCAGCAGGTGTTTTGTTTTGAGTATACACCGCTTGTTTAATAGACATTTTTTGATGTGTTTTTCTGTTGCCTGCATCTGATCGCAAAAGCTTTATAGACAGATGAGAGGTTAAAAGCATCACATAACCCCTTTAAAACATGAGACGGGTCTGGGTCACAGGGTGTGGAAGAATTGTGTTGAATGGAGACCAAACCATTGAGCCACCTCAAGGGAGCTGTGGTGAATATAATCAATTACTCACACATTGACTGAATGATATTCAGAAAGATGCTAAAATGTTTGCTGAAAGATGACAATGAGTTTTTCTTTTAGAAATGCTGGTATTTTAGAGAGAAAGTAAAAAGCAGCAGGGTTTGACGTACACTACAGTGCATTACAAACAGTGTGGGACATATTGCAATCTGACAGACATATCATTGCTATTTGCCTCTTACTGTGTAATCATGTTTAGATGACAATCGTATTCTGTGTTCTCAATCAGGTTTAGAATTTAGTAATAATTATCACAGCTGACCATATTTTGTTTGGATTATAATCAGGATGTATTGGGATCATTTGTTTTTACATAGAATTGGCCTGCTGACTATCTTTTGTAACAGTTTTCATGTTTTTGCTGTCACTTTTGATTTGTCATATTTAGTACTGCCCTTCAGAAGCTACAGGAGATAGTTGTATGTTCCCCAGAAGATAAAATAAGAACAATTTACCTAATATCCCATTTCATTTAAATTATTACTAGAAAAAATCCACTCTGGAACTAATTGTATTTAAATCAGACACAAATAAAACACAAATTTCTCAGCACTGTCCTACTTGTGAGGAATTTAAATAGCAATATTTGCAATGTTGCTTAGTTTTAGATTATCAGAAAACCGCGCGCGGGGGGGGCATAAAGAAGATGATGTGGAGCATTGAAAGACGATGATCATGTATTGACGGTAGCCAGAGATATATACTTTATGGCTATTATTATTGGGTTACTTTTATTATTAAATTAATATTACAGTTAATTTGCTGCGCAATAATTTCATAGCTCATCTTCGCATAACTGAAGCGCTGTGAGGATAATGCAAGATTAGGCTATTAGCAGGGGCGCGGGAAGGTGTTTTATGTAGGGGGTGCTGTGTGTGTGTGGGGGGGGGGAGTGTCAATTTCTGCGTATAAATAGAAGCGTTCTTGTTCAAAACTGGCAGAAGGTGTATTCTCTGTTTTCCTATTTTGTAAAAGCACAATGTTGATATTGTGAATGCACACAAATAAAAGTAGACCCTTTACAGTTCCAACTGATATATTACTCTTACCTTTATGAGAAAAAAAAATCACACGGCGTATTTTAAATTGTTTTTACTGTAAGAAAAAAATCCTCCATGTCCTGTAAAGCTCGCTTCAGCTTCCACTCTCCACACAAACTGTTGGATATTGCACATTTATATAGGTTAAACATTTAAAATAACACTGTGATATGCTTGAACTGTTTATAGGCCTATCTATCGATTTTATTTTAGTCAAGTCGTGATGATTTGATAAGGCTAAATTAATCAAACATAGGCAATCAACTCTGATGCTGGCCGCTTGGTCGTTGCTTAAAAGAAAAAAAAAACATTTAACGAACAAAAAATGCTCCCAAGGTTTTTTTAAATTAACTTTATGAAGAAAAAAAACGAAACATAATCTAATCACTTTTCCATTACATACAAAACTGAACTATTTTAATAGGTAGCTATAAGTTTTGGGAAAAGGGAAAGACTCATATCGCTGAGAACAAAAAAAAAGTTTTTTTTTTCTTCCAGTACATCCATGATATTTCCATGTTCCGCTTTTAAGCCACAACCTACAGATCCCACAACACAAACATAACATTCACAAACATAAAAGCAAGCATTGGCAGTGCTGCGTGCATGATTTGGCAGGATGTGCGCAACGCACGCATCAAATAGCCCTGCATCAGCTTAATAACTTTGATAACTTTAATTCTTACAACTGTTAAATTAATGGGCAAATGGTAAATTTGTCGAAGATCACATAGAAATAGATAGCAAAATACCCAATGTAAACTAAATGTTATAAACATCGGAGCAACCATATAAATGTTTAAATGAATCTTTATTTCAGGCTGTTCTGAGATTCTTGGCAACGTAGTTCTGCTCAGGCCCCTCCCACGACTACTGACTGACACGGCTGTTTTAACGTAACCCACCCTGAGTGAGCTGTAGACAGTCCGCTATTGTTTCAATGCTGGAGCAGTGGCAGACAAGATTGTCTCCTTAGTGATTGAGGTTTATTGTTGTTGGATGTAATAATGAACATAACTGTCATACACATAATAGGAAATGTGCTCAGCAAAGGGTGTCTCTTTTTTTCTTCCAGTACATCCATGATATTTCCATGTTCCGCTTTTAAGCCACAACCTACAGATCCCACAACACAAACATAACATTCACAAACATAAAAGCAAGCATTGGCAGTGCTGCGTGCATGATTTGGCAGGATGTGCGCAACGCACGCATCAAATAGCCCTGCATCAGCTTAATAACTTTGGTAACTTTAATTCTTACAACTGTTAAATTAATGGGCAAATGGTAAATATGTCGAAGATCACATAGAAATAGATAGCAAAATACCCAATGTAAACTAAATGTTATAAACATCGGAGCAACCATATAAATGTTTAAATGAATCTTTATTATAACAAATTTAGCCTATATATTTTTTTATTCACAACAGTTTACAGTTGCCCACAGAAAAAAACAGGGGGTGCTGCAGCACCCTCAGCACCCCCTGTTCCCGCGCCCCTGGCTATTAGCTTAGGCTGCTACTCATTGAAAATGTTTTTTAAAACTGGTCTATTAAAGCCTACAATGAATTATCGGCCTATAGCCTAAATAAAATTGTTAACACTTCAGTCATCAATGAAGAGCAGCGTTAATTTAAGCACCGACTTTTAAAACAACCTGTTCAACATGAAATAAGCTAAATTTCTTCTCATTGTTTTCTCTATGTTCGGGCCACAAAAGAAACATTAAAGAAATAAATTAAAACAGTTATATACGGCATATTAAGATTTGTCTCTGAGAGAATATGTGCCGTTAATGCTTTCGTCAGATGCCGAAAGCGCCATCAGTTTTTACTTTTACTTTCATGGCGAAATACGTTCACTGATATAAGTCTTAAACAAAGTTTGCACATTGCTTGTGTGATATCCACTGGCTCGCCTTCACAGTTTAAGCCGAAAATATTTCCAATGTTGTGACGTACCCCAGCTACCCCCCGGATCTGCAGGGGGTCCTACGAATTGTGGTTTGCGGGTGGCCCTGTGGATTTGCGTTACACCACTGGAGACAGTGTCAGAATTTTGTTGACATTTACATGTATGCATTTAGCATTCGCTTTTATCCAAAGCGACTAACATCCACGCTATACATTTTTTAAAATCATTATGTGTGTTCCCTCTCGTAATTGAACCCACAATGCTCTACCACTGAGCGATAGGAACACCTTGTTGAAAGAGAAAGCAGCCAATTGTAATAAATCCCCATTAATAATCACTTTGTGAGATTCGCTTTCAGGCTGTTCTGAGATTCTTGGCAACGTAGTTCTGCTCAGGCCCCTCCCACGACTACTGACTGACACGGCTGTTTTAACGTAGACCCACCCTGAGTGAGCTGTAGACAGTCCGCTATTGTTTCAATGCTGGAGCAGTGGCAGACAAGATTGTCTCCTTAGTGATTGAGGTTTATTGTTGTTGGATGTAATTATGAACATAACTGTCATACACATAATAGGAAATGTGCTCAGCAAAGGGTGTCTCTGTAAAAGTACAACATTATGCATTGTGAACATTTAACTACAGTCCAGCATACAGGAAGTCCCCTCCACTGCAGTGTTGTGTTTATTCTATTCCCATGCAGTTCTATAGCTGGAGCTGCTCTGAATGGTGTAATCAGCGGAACCACAGAGTGGCCCAGGGCCAGGTCATTGTTTAGTCAAAACACAACTGCAAATCTGATTAAGAAATTTAGGGAGATGCAGTGAAAGATCATTCCTCATTGTTAATGACTAAATAGAAAACAATTCTGAAAACAAATCCTACATTTACAGCATTTGTATTTAAGTAGATTTTCTTTTTGGTAGTATTACAGTGGCAGTAGTTTGCACAAAGGCTTTGAGCGCCAATGCTTGCCCATGGCAGTTGATTTATGATGTAATGTCAGTCCATTCAGAGTTTCTTGGATTTGTGTGCGATTCTTTGCAACCATTGCCATCAGCATGATTAGGCAATGCCTCTTTGTAAAAGTGTGATCGCTTGAAGACAGACATTTTATGGCATGTAAGGGTTTGAATTGACTTTGAAATGAACAAGCAGAATCATGTTGCTACAGGCACAAAAATCAAACACGGTTTTGTAATCCTGTATTTTGTTTTGCTTAATGTTGGATTTTAAGGTAAATGTAATTTGCTCATGTTGAGGCAGGTTTGTTTGTAGAGCAGATTGCATTCACATGTTTTACAGCGATCAGTGCTCATGTGACCACAACACAAGACCCGCCCCGGGCTGATGATGTCATGAGAACAGTCCTGACACATGGGTGACTCTGTGTGCTCTTAAAACAATATTGCATTGTGGGGGGTAATAAAACCTCTTGGTTTCAGTTGTATTATTAGGGACAGGTTTAGGGGTAAGTATTATTGTCCGTCAGTATGTTAAAACGTTAATATGAATTTACTGTATCTTTGAACATGGATGGCAAGTATGATTTGGCAGGTCAAAAGTACCATTGATCTATAATTTGTTGCAGAAACTGAGCAGTTGGTGAGGTTTTATTTAAAATGATTATAGTTGTCAGATAGTGTTGAACATCAGAACATTATTTGGTTTTGCAATTACTTCATTGTTTGAAGTGGTTTGAGTGCAGTTTTGTTACAGTATCTTGATGCATTTCACAATGAAATGTGGCTTTGGATATACTTAAGGCACATTCCATTTTTTTATGTTATTATATTTTTATTAAATAGCCAATCTCTTTACAATTCTATCACACATACAACCACGATACTTTATTTATTTATTTATATATATATATTTTTTAAATGTTTAAATTTTGATACATTTTGTTTAGTTAAGTTGAAAATTATTTTAGCATGACATATTGGTAATTTTTTTTTAATGTCAATTGTGTGACAGGATTCCTTCAGATCTCGTATGCAATGTGTGGTTGCTATACACTGTAAAAAAGTTGACAGCAACAAGCTTCAGCAGATTTTTGAGTTTTCTCAACTTCTTGTTTTAACTTTAGACAACAAAAAGGTGAGAAATTTCCTAAAACATTAAGTCGGGGGAAATCTAAAATCAACTGAAACAGTTGAGGTGTTTTTATTAATAAAGGTGATTTGTGTACATTTTTTGTTGTTGTTTTGTTTTTTTGTTTTTTTTACAGTGTAGAAGCAGCACTGGGTTCAGTTGCCAAACTGAAATTATTTTACTTACATTCTCACATAGATCAGAAAATCTCTTTTATTAGAACTAGAAACGCAGTTTATGCATTATAAAATAATGCAATTTCTCATTAAAGCAACAAAAATTATTCCACCAAAGTGTGTGTGCATGTGTGTGTGTGTGCGCGTTCTTTTGTTTGATTCACATTAAATATGATAACTGTTCCTGTGGCTCAGTGGTAGAGCATTGCGTTAGCAGCGCAAAAGGTTGTGGGTTCGATTCCCAGGAAACTGACATAATGAAAAAGTATAGCATGTAAGTCGCTTTGTATAAAAGCGTCTGCTAAATGCGTAAATGTAAATTTAATTAACAATAGAGACAGGAGCAGGTTTCTTTATGTCACTGTCACTTTAAGACCTAATCCAATATACTGGCACACATCCAATTTTGTCCCAACTGTTTGTTCACTTAAGATATAACCGATTGTGTTTATAAGAACCATGTGTGCTTTTGACAGTTTAAGCAGAATAAGATATGGAAAATAACTCAGTTCAGTACTGTGCTGTGTGCTGTGTGTAGACTTTGGGAAGCCGAATGTACCCTAATCAGTATTAATGATTACTATATTCATAGCTTTTGTACATGAAAACTGGAATAAAATCCAGAATTTGTGAAGACTTTCAAAAATCGCTGTATTTCCTCTGATCTTACCTTGTGTCATTCTGATTAGTGTGATGCTAGTGAGAACTTGCGGTCCAAGATCTCACTGCCACCTTTAGATTATTCAGAAGATAAACGGTTCTCATTCATTCATTAACCTGATAACAATCATGCACTTGACCTTTGCACAAAGTTTGACCACCTCATCAGTAGTCATACTGCCGATTTGAAGAACCTTAAAAAGGACTCAGTTTGGATTCAGAATGCTTGTCTGAATTTGGCAACCCTCAAAAAAATGCCTAAATGATGCATTAGATTGGAAAATCCATGTTTTCAGAGAGAATTTCCACAGTAAGATGCACTGTTGTGTTGAGTATCATTAGGAAAAGCTAGTTACGATTATGGTTCTGTCAGATGGTAAGCTGAGTGAATACCCCCGTCATGGTCATGTTCCTCGTGGCATCATATTACATGAGCTCATAATTGGCAGTGATTAGAGAAAAGACTAAGAATGGACACCAGTGTTTTCTTTATGGAAAAATCTGCTAGTATGGTGTATTTCCTGCCAGAAATTAAATCTATGAGTCACATTTTAATTCTTCCAGTCTAGCCTGAAATGAAATGTTATCATGAAATTCCACTTTTTTGTAGCACTAATGGAATTGTTAAAGTTAAGTTTGCCAGTTCTTGGAGTGGGTTTTATTTTTCAGATACCAAAGATAGAAGTGTGATGAGCTTTTAAAGGGATAGTTCACCCAAAATAAAATGATGTCATCATTTACTCCCTCATATTTCTCCTGTAAGACCTACTTCTGCAGAACACCAAAGAAGATGTTTGTAGTCAAAGAAGAATTTTGTTAACCAAACAGTTTTAGTCACCATTGACTTCCATTTGTATCCAAAAAATACTGAGACTATATCTCCTTTTCCTGTTTCAGAGAAGTAGTCATACAGGTTTGGAAAGATATGAGGGTAATTAAATGATGAGAAAACTTGTATTTTTGGATGAATTGTCCCTTTAACAAAAACATGCTCAATTAACTTACAATTAAAGTCTAAGGAGCAAGGAATCCATTGGGGTTCAAAATTAGAAATGCCTGGTTTGTCTTGTCGTTAAAGCACCTAAATAAATGTATCAGTTGTATTTCTGTGCTATTTGGGCCGTTAAGTTGATCTATAAAGTTGGAACACCTTTTTTTTAGCTGGAAGTAGGTCTTGTAACGCATCAGTGTAATTCCTATCAGTGTAATTCCTGTGAGGGGATTTTCACTGCCAGCTTCTAAAGCCAGCTGGTTTGTCTCTCTCGTTCTGTGTGTGTGTGTGTGTGTGTGTGTGTGTGTGTGTGTGTGTGTGTGTGTGTGTTGGCTCTGACGCTAGGAGTGTGTGCCTGAACATTCTAAACCATTCAAAGTTACATCAACAAACTGCATCGTGCTTTTACACACATTATGTTTCTCTGACATAACCATCTAGTATGCTATGTTGTAACTTTATCAGCAGTAGTCTTTGTTAGCTCTCCACTGCTTTGACAGTGAATTCCACTGTGTTGTGGCCTTGGTTGACCAGGGCTGCGATTGATTGCTATATCGTATAGCTCATGCAGACATGGCAGTCCTAATGGCTTTGTCTGGCACTCTGCTGGTTTGGGGTTAACTGCTGATCCCTGTACAGCAGTTAATCAGGACTGATTGAATGGAAGTGAGTGCTGAGAGCAGACTGGTTTCATTCTTTATTTGCTAAATGAATTGTTGTATTGATTTGAAGGCTTTTCTGAGAATCTGTGGTGTTTATTGTGCATCACATGTGGTGGCTAAGGTTTTTAGTGGTTATGTTTATGCAATTTTCAACAATGTAAGGACAACAAAATGTAATTGTCTTTATGTTTCTTACCTCCCTCTTCCTCTCCAGGTTCATCCTATCAGAGATGGTCTTGTTTTGCTGACATAGAGCTAACACATTTCTGCCAGACGGCCAGTTGGACTGTTCTCTCTGGGTGCTGCCCTATGGCTCCTGGGGTTGACCTGTGAAAAGCAGCCAAGCTGGACACCGCGGCATCGCCCCCCACTGCCACAGCCTCAGCCCTGCCCATCCCGCTCTCCCCCCGGAACCCTCATCCTCACTGCCAGCACCTCTGGAACCCACCCACCACTGCTCCAGACCACCAGGAGGAGCAGTATGTAAGCGAAGCCAATGATGCTTTCAGGATTTGCAGAGATGCTGAAACTATCACAGGTAAGAGTCAGCAAAGTTCAGGGACTGTCAAACGGCATGGGTTCAATTGTAATTTTATGATGCTACAAGAATACTTGTGCATAAACAAAACACAAATAATGACTTTATTCTACAATTTCTTCTCTTCCGTGTCAGTCTTCAACACGTTCAAAAGTCAAGAAACTGTTGAATGAAGTTGTTATTTTTGTTTTCTTTGCACAAATAAAGCATTTGCGTAATTTTGCTAAATTTGAGTTGAACCACTGATGTTACTACATTCGGAAGGCTCTAAGGATCAGAAAGCTCTCGGATTTCATAAAAACTATTTTAATTTGTGTTCCGAAGAGAAACGAAGGTTTTAAAGATTTGAAACGATATGAGGGTGAGAATTTACATTTTTGGGGGAGAACCATCCCTTTCATTTAAAAGTAATCAAAAAAATGGTTCACATCAATAATTTTCTCTCCCTCAAGGTGTTTTATATCTGTATGAACACAAAAGAAGATATTCTAAAGAATGTTAGTAACCAAACTGTTGCTGGTAGCCATTGACTTCCATAGTATGGAAATAAACACTGTGGAAGTCAACAGCTTACAGCAAGTGTTTGGTGAGGAACCAAATATTTCAACATGAATTTTAGGCCTGTTTGTGGTTTAAGACAATTTTTTGCTTAAATTTACCCATACAGGTTATTTACACACACACAAAAACACAATGGGCCTCATTCATGAATCTCTCCTCCGGATTCCAAAGGCTCTAATCATCCGATTTGATATTTAAACATGTGTATATTAATTAATTGGAATGTAACCTGTTGCATCTAATAAGCCTTTATGAAAGACTAAGTGACTCCTACAGTAACTCCCCTCAGTTTTTTCATCATGAGTAATGCTGTATGAACAGCCAGCACACACACACACACACACATACACACACACAGCTCTATTATTTATGAAACTAAGCCACTTCAAGAGTCATAAAGTTTATTATCTGTGCTGTGTGACTCTAAGCCAACACTGATGCCTGGGCTGTGCTGTCGTTAATCTCACATTTCTCTAACGTAAGTGCTGGATGCTGTTCTTGTCATCTTTATTATTATGTGACACATTCGACTGGTCTGGGTCAGCAGTAAAATATTCCCAAATATTTTCTCTCAAGACTGGCACAAACCCTTTTTCCCCTTGGCCATGCGTTCGGAAAGAGCCGACTCATTAACACTCTCTCTCTCTCTCTCTCTCTCTCTCTCTCTCTCTCTCTCTCTCTCTCTCTCTCTCTCTCTCTCTCTCACTGACACACGCACACACACACACACACACACACACAGAGAGAGAGTATATAAGTTTTCCACTTATAGTGTTAAAAATAGCTGTTGTCTGGCTGGAATTGTGGCTCTTTGTTCTAGTGCTTTAGAGGTGCTCAGTTCTAGCATTTAGAGTTCAGTGATGATATGCAGACCTTTCTGGCTCCACTTCGTTGAGACTGACATTTTACAAACGTAACAATACCAGCTTTTTCAGCTATGAAGTATTGAGCATTCTAGCTAATTGATTGCATGAAAGCAGTGGCCAATCAGAGGCGTGTGTTAGTCATATGAATTTTTTTAAGCTTGAGCTCAGTTCTGCACACTGATATAATTGTCATAATAACAATTATCTGTTGTTTTTTGTTTTTTAAATGGGTAGTCCTGTAAGTTTGTCATATCAAAGGTTAAAATCAACAAAAGAGTCCAAACTTTAAAATTATTTTGCACTTTTTTTAGATGTAATTATCAGCACTAAAAACTTGAATTCAAACATGTAAATTGCACATTTTAATTGATCCTGTTGGATTTTCTTTTTTGTGTCTGAGCGGAGTTAGAATTATGGTTTTTAACTGACTGTCTACACTGGTGCTCTAATCTAATCTGGTCTGAACCAAGCTTTTAAAGTTAAAAGACCTTGCCATGCATCAACTTTCATGACTAGCATGTTCATCTGGACAGCTATTCATCGTCTCTTTTGAAGTATGGAGTACTCCTCATCATTTTCATTGTAGAAGTAAATTATCATCAGGTAAAAGAATGGGGGCAGTCGTGGTTCTATTGGATAGAGCGTCGGACTTGTAACCCGAATCTCGGCTCCGGCAGGAATTGTCCACGACTGAGGTGAGACCCTTGAGCAAGGCACTGAACTGCTCCCCGGGCGCCGCTGTGTCGGCTGCCCACTGCTCCAAGTGGGTGTGCACTTGGATGGGTTAAATGCAGAGGACACATTTCACTGCTGGTTATACTCTGTATAATTGTGTATGTGACAAATAAAGCTCATCTGAGCTTAATAATAATAATTATTATTAAAAGCTTCTCAATCCATCTGTGCAGTAATGTAATGTTTGTGTGTGTTATACTGTGGATATATGGGCTATAGTACAGCAGTGCATTTTGAAAAGGACTGCACATCCAACTGCTTTCATTCCATTCACTGGAGATAAATGCCTTTCACCAAATTAACGTAATTGGCAAGTGTAACTGAATTTTTGGCACCAGCTTTAGGCTGTCGTAATTTTTCCTGGAACCCTTGACAATGAGACTCTCATGAACTTTCACTGCTCGTCTTTAAGGTTTTGTAGTTGTGCAACCCTATTATAATTATGTGTGATGAGAATTTAGACTAAATATGACATAATATAATAGAGAGGGTGGGACAGAGACCTCGAATAAGTTTCTGTTTTGTAATGATTTGTACCAGTCTTTTTTGTTTTATTTGATTTCACAGTTCAGTCATGTTCTCTGAAAGCACCTTTTTCTAGAAGAATGAAGCATGTGATGTTGCACAATATATCCGTACCATATGGGTTATCGGTCAATATTTTTCTTTTTTATAATATTATTTATGACCACAAAACGTCTCGGGTTACTCGCGTAACCCTTGTTCTCTGAATAGGGAACGAGACGCTGCGTTGACCGCATTGGGAACGCCCACCGCGTGACCGATGTCTGAACCCATATAGAATCACGCCAATGCATTGGCTGGTGGCGCGACGCCATCTCTGACGCAATGACGTCGTCAGCTCATACTGGCGAACGCGCCATCCACTCCTCAGATTTCTCTGCCGAAAAGAACCCTGTCGGCAGCGTGAGGAGCTTGGCAGCATATGCAGCGTCTCGTTCCCTATTCAGAGAACAAGGGTTACGCGAGTAACCCGAGACGTTCTCTTTCATAGGTTAACTCAATGCTGCGTTGACCGCATCGGGAACGATATAAAAAACACGCCAAGCTGAAAAGCGTTGCCTATCTGGTCCAGTAATGAACCAACAACGTACGGTCGGTTCAAACAGACAGGACCTGAGAACCTGGAGCCGTATCAACGTCAAGGTTGTAAAACCTGACAAAGGTGTGCGGAAAGGACCGTCCTATCGCAACACAAATATCCTCCAGGGGTACCCCTCTAAAAAGAGCTTGAGAGGAGGCTACGCCCCTAGTAGAATGCGCCCGAAGACTAAGAGGTGAAGGGAGTTTCCGCGCATCGTAAGCCAGCGAAATGGCGTCTCTCACCCAGTGAGAAATCCTCTGCTTTGACGTGGCAAGCCCGCGGCGACCAGCACCAAAACAGATCAATAACTGGGGGGATTTTCTCCAAACCTTGGCGCGATCCACATACACCTTCAATGCCCTGACCGGGCAGAGCATGTGGAGTCTCTCATCCTCACTTGAAGCAAAGGGAGGGGGATGGAAAGAGTGAAGCGTGACCACCTGAGATCGAAACGATGTGGACAAGACCTTGGGAATGTAACCCGGCCTAGGCCGCTGGGTAACTTTGACTAGACCCGGGGCAAAGTCCATACACGTCTCACTAACAGAGAAAGCCTGCAGATCTCCAACTCTTTTCAGTGACGTAAGCGCCAGCAAAAGAACAACCTTAAGAGTCAGTATCCGCTCCGAAGCTGACTCTAAGGGCTCGAAAGGGGCCGTCACTAGTTCTTCAAGGACGACTGGCAGGCAATTGACCCAGTTAACTGCCCTGTTGGTCCAGTGCTGGAGTTTTTGCAAGAAAGGCTGACAGCGGGGGCGGCTGCTACCACCCTTAGGGTTTATGTAGCGGCCATTGCAGCTTGGAGAGAGCTGGATGAGATCCCCTTGGGGAGACATCGGATGGTCTCCACCTTTATGCGTGGGGTCAGACGCCTTAGGCCGGTTCGCCTAAGGCGAACCGGCGAAGAGTACAGCTTCCTAGTAGCGGGGGCTCTGGCACTGGCTATGGTCTCCTGAACTTCGGCAGGCAAACCATCAATCACAGCCCTTGGCCCTGTATGGGCCATACCTACAACATCCAGAGCTCTGGTTGAGGATGCCAGATCTTGCCCTGAAGCTGAGACAGTAAGTCCCGCCTGATCGGAATCTCCCAAGGAGGCCGATACAAGAGGGGAGTTAGCTCCGAGAACCAGGTCTGGGAGGGCCAGAATGGGGCTATGAGAAGGAGACGGGCACCGCTCACCTTCACTCTGCATAGTACTGCCGGAATCAGCTTTATTGGTGGAAACGCGTACAGACTGACATTCGGCCATGGCTGGGCGAACGCATCTATGCCCAGAGTCATCGGGAAACTCAGGGAGAACCAGAGCGGGCACTGGGATGACTCTTGAGAAGCAAAGAGGTCCACCTTCGCTTTTCCAAACAGATCCCAGATCTGGGATACCGTCTGACGGTTCAACATCCATTCCCCCGGCCTGAGCTTCTGTCTCGACAGAAAATCGGCCACCAGGTTCAGTACTCCCGGAACGTGAACCGCCCTCAAAGAGAGGAACTTGTCTTGGGACCAAAGGAGAAGACGGCTCGCAAGCCTGTCCAGGGTGCGCGGCCGTGAACCTCCTTGGCAGTTTATGTGGGACACAACCGCCATATTGTCCATCCTGACTATGATATGAAACCCCCCGAGAACGGGGAGAAAATACTTCAAAGCTGGTCTGCCTTCGAAGACCGCGCCCCAGCCTGTCATTGATGCGTCCGTCGTGATCATATGGCGACGGTGGATCACACCCATTCTCACCCCGCTCCGGAGAAAAACGGGGTCTCGCCACATTAAAAGGGGTCGACAGCAACTGCGTGACACCCTGATAAGGCGAGTAGTTGGTACAGTGGGGTGTAACCTCAGCTCCTTCATCCACCAAAGGAACGGCCTCATGTGAAGCAACCCTAGGGGCAACACAGGGGAGGCCGCTGCCATGAGGCCCAACAGCCTGCGGCAGGTACCTACAGAGACATGATGGCCTAGCTTGAAGCGGGCCAGACATGCTGTAAGATCGGGTATCCGGGCAGGAATCCAAACGAACCCCTAGAAACACGGTTCGCTGAGATGGGAGGAGCACACTCTTCTTGGCGTTTATCCTGAGGCCAAGAGAATGGATGTGGCCGAGAACGATTTCCCTGTGACGACTCACTAGCTCTCTGGAGTGAGCCAGAATGAGCCAGTCATCCAGATAGTTCAGTACACGAATGCCCTGCAGCCTCAAAGGGGGCAGTGCAGCATCCATGCATTTTGTAAACGTTCTCGGCGCCAAAGCCAGGCCAAAGGGCAGGACCTTGTATTGGTAAGCCTTCCCTCCAAAGGCAAACCGAAGGAACCTCCTGTGTCTTCGAACGACCTGAATGTGAAAATACGCATCCTTCAGGTCGATGGTGACAAACCAGTCCCACTCCTGGACCTGAGACATGATGGTTTTTATCGTCAGCATCTTGAACTTCCCTTTGTAGAGGGAAAAATTCAAATGCCGTAGATCCAGAATAGGCCTCAAGCCGCCGTCCCTCTTTGGAACGAGGAAGTAGCGGCTGAAGAACCCTCGTTCGACTTCCGACTGCGGTACTTCCTCTATTGCTCCTTTCTGCAGGAGGGAGTAAAGTTCCTGTTGTAGAACAGAGGCCTTGGAGGCGCTGTTTACTACTGTCAGGTGAACCCAGTCGAAGCGGGGGGGATTTTTCCCAAACTGAAGCGTGTAACCGGTTCGAATTGTGCAGAGAACCCACAGCGATACCCCTGGTAGACGCTCCCATTCGTGTAGGCAGTGCGACAGAGGAATCAGAGTGTCGTGTAAGGGAAGACATACCTGAGATGGGGTGTCGAGAAGGCCTGGAAGCAGCGGCACCCTCCACCGTGAAGGAGAGCCCTCTGCGTCCTTTTTCAGGATGATGGAGAGAGAAGTGCTGGGCTGATGGGTGGCCGGCACGGGTTCCGTACACCGCAGGAGAGAAACAGCTGTGTCTCCTAACATGCGGTTCGCCGGCGGCGAATGGACGAGCTGCAAAGGGGGAAAGACGAACGCATCCCCCAACTGCCAGCCCGAGTAAAAATGAGGGTGAACTAGATCTGCACACCAAGCCTCGAAGGGTGGCTGTGACAGATTTAAGTGAGGAGAGCGCGTTCGGGGCGGGCAGAAACGCTTCCGCGGTCTGGCCTCGCCCCGTAACGGTGAAACGGCTCTCCTCATTCCGACCCGGAGGTCAGGAACGACCCGGATTAGCCGAAGCGGCAGGCTTGTTGGGCCGCTTCAGGTTAACCCGCTTGCGTGGTTGTTGGCGGGAAAAAGACCGGCCACGGCCTGGGCTCCACCGCTAGGGGGCTCCTTTCTGTGGAGCGACTGCTCCCTAGACACAGAGGAGAAGGGAGTAGAATAGTCCCTTGATCTCCTCGGCATGAATTGCTTGAGAGCAGCCGACTGCGTTTTGGCTGAGCGGAATTTATCCACTACAGCGTTAACCGCCTCCCCAAATAACCCAGATTGTGAGATGGGTGCGTCCATCAAAAACACCTTTTCCTTCTCACAAATCTCAGTTAAATTGAGCCACAGATGGCGTTCTGCGGCCACCGAAGCCGCCATAGAGCGCCCCACGGCACGTGCGGTGTGCTTGGTGGCTCTCAGAGCCAAGTCAGTGGCTCTTCGTAGCTCCTTCACGGCTTCAGGAGTCAAGCCGGTCCCTTCGTCCATCTCCTTCAGGACGTCCGCCTGGTAGACCTGAAGGATGGCCATTGTGTGAAGGGCCATACCTGCCTGAACGGCCGCGATGTAGGACTTTCCGATAAGAGCGGAAGTGGTCCTACACGGCTTGGAAGGAAGGAGGGGGCGGGACTTTCAAGAAGGAGCCAAAGAGGGTGAAAGATGTGAGGCTAAAGTATCCTCGATCACCGGCATGGCGGTGTAACCCTGCTCCACAGAACCTACAAGGTTGGTGAAGTCAGCGGCCGCCGTGTTAGTAAGGCGGGAGGAAAATGGCTGCTTCCAGGAACTGGAGATCCCTCAATGCAGATCGCTGAAAAATGGCAGCTTCCTCCTTTCAGGCTTGGAATGTGCACCGATGAGGAACCGCTCGTCGAGTTTCGAAGCTCGAGACTCGCGGGGCTCATCAGGCCAATCCAGCGCGAGCTTTTCGGTGGCGCGCGAAAGCACGTCCACAAGCTCAGAGTAAGCCGCTGAAAGCCGCGCCTCCTGGCCGCTAGGCGGGAGCGCATCTGCTAAAGCAGGCCCGAAATCCTCGGAGTCGGAGGCTGCTGTGTGCAGAATATCATCTAGCCCGAAGGAAACGGTATCATGCAAGAATTCGACCGGCGAATTCGCACGCACGCACTCGGGAGAGGGAGGGAGAGAAAAGGCGAGGCCTGTCTGCTCACTCTCCATCTCCTTGAGCTCGACATCCGAACCCCAGGTCGTGGCTTCACAAGAGGCCGCAATCTCACGAGTAGCCACGGAGGTGCTCGATGCGCGCCGGGGAAAAATGGAGGATTCCCTTTCACAATCTTCAAGCCGAGAGCGGAGGGTTATGAGACGGAAATCGTCGCAAATCTTGCATTTTGAGGTCCCATAAACCGTGTCACGTGCATGCGAAAACCCCAAGCACTTAATGCACTTACTGTGTGGGTCTTCGCGAGCGATGAAACGCGCGCACGGCGGTTGACAGCGGCGAAACTCCATGGCACTTCACCGCGAGGAGAACAAAGTTCCACTCAGGCAGTCGCCGAAGTGCAGATGGATGATCGCAAAAAGATAAGTTGGGCCAGAAAATCGCAACAACGAAGGGTAATGTGACCGCTTCGTGAAGGCAGAGAAATCTGAGGAGTGGATGGCGCGTTCGCCAGTATGAGCTGACGACGTAATTGCGTCAGAGATGGCGTCGCGCCACCAGCCAATGAATTGGCGTGATTCTAAATGGGTTCAGACATCGGTCACGCGGTGGGCGTTCCCGATGCGGTCAATGCAGCGTTGAGTTCACCTATGAAAGAGAACCAGTCTTAAGTCGCTGGGGTATATTTGTAGCAATATAGCCAAAAAAACATGAGTCAAAATTATCTTTTTTCTTTTATGCCAAAAATCATTAGGACATTAAGTAAAGATCATGTTCCATGAAGATATTTTGTAAATTTCCTACTGTGAATATATTATAACTTAATTTCTGATTAGTAATGCATCGCTAAGAACTGCATTTGGACTAGAGGTCTGCATTTGGACTAGAGGTCTTCGGGTCGGGTTTCGGGTTAATGTTTAATGGATAGCTTCGGGCTCGGGTCGGGTTCGGGTTTGTAGCTAAACCAAAACTATATGCAGAGGCTTCGCTGCTCTCATAGACGCACGCACACACATATCAGAGATCGCGCACAAACAGCACAGAAACTTTTATTAGTAAAATAGCTTCGACAGGCTACTGACTCGCAAGTCACAACATTATATTTATCTATATAGAGATAAATATAGAGTCTATTATAGAGAGACATGCGCAGAAGCAGGTTCACATGCACGCGCAACTTTCCTCGGTCTCTCGCTCGCTCGGTCTCTCTCTCTCTCTAGCTCGCTCGCTCGGTCGGTCTCCCTCTCACTCTCTCTCTCTCTCTCTCTCTCAAATAAATGATTAATTCATTCAAATAAATACAATCTTATTTAAGATCTTATGTCTGATTTAAAGTAGACAGAATGCTAACGAGCCTTAACTGACAAAAAATGACCATAATTTGCACGGTCATCATCTTCTTGTCCATACAAAATTCATAAACTCGGCAGAATGTATGCGACCGCTGCACCTGATGTTCACAAACTTTCATAACTGGTAAATGTTTGTGAAATGATTAATCCGTTTCTTTGCATGCAATCGTGAAATGCAACCTTTTCCCTTTTTTTTAAGTTGGCTATTCGTTGTGGGGGGGGGGGGATTTCGGGTCGGGTTCGGGCTCTAAATTTAACTGTGCCGCTCGGGTCGGGTCGGGTCAGACGATCTCGGGTATGGGCTGGGTTCGGGCTTCAGTTTTGAGCCCGTGCAGACCTCTAATTTGGACAACTTTAAAGGCGATTTTCTCAATTTGTTGCAGTTTTTTTGCACCCTCGGATTAAAGATTTTCAAATAGTTGTATCTCGGCCAAATATTGTCCGATCCTAACAAAACATACATCAATGGAAATATTATTTATTCAGCTTTCAGATGATGTATAAATGTATAAGATGTATAAATCTCAATTTCGAAAGATGTACCCTCATAACTGGTTTTGTGGTCTAAATGATTAAATGAGTCTGGAGTGGTGGGTTGGTTTTATCTAAGGTGAATACTTGAGCTGTAATCACTAACTATGATATAATCATTCAAGGCCTTCCTGAGATTTCCTCTGCTGTTATCACAGACTCTCAGTTGACTGAATTTGCATAGTGGAAATACTAGGCTGCCATTACCTCCTGCTCCTGACACATAGTCTTTAATGAAACAGTGAGAAGCTTCCTATGCACTGCCTTCTAAAATGTACCATTTACCATGATTTTAGATTCTTCCATTGTTTTACATGGCATTTAATGACCTTGGTGTTAATGACCGCGTTAATGTTTGAACAACAGAAAGGCAAAATAAAACTAATTACGTTTAACTGTTTATTTTATTTCAGTTAAAAATGATTAATCTGCATGTTCAATATATTTATATATATATATATATATATATATATTATGGTTTTAGCATTAGTTTGAGTAACTATGGTGCCTGGTTGAGGCTCTCTATAATGTGAATAATAATGTCTTGATCCAGCTTGATAATACATTGCTTTGAGTAAATGTGGAAGTTTGGTGTGGTTTGGATTTTGTGACCAGCCCTTCCTCCCCTGAAGGACACAGCAGAAGGTTAATGAGTGAGATAATCGCCTCACCCACCTCATGTCATTGTGTTTTCAGTGTTTTGCTTTCATATGTGATAAGAGATGTTGGTTAGTGTGTTGTAATGCTACAGGCAGCTCATTAGCATATGAAAAGCTTTAGGTCATCTAACCTACTTTTCTTTAAACTGGCTGACACAATATCATGGCATGCTGCCATCTAGTGGATATCCAGTGGTAGTTACATTACATCTTAAACAGTTTGCATTGTAACCTTTGTTTGCTTGCTTTATTTAGTAACTGTGTGAGATACAGCTGTTACACTTCTCTGAAGAGCAGGCTTTTATTTTTTATCTCTGAGCTGGATTTATGAACTTTGATATACTATATGCATTAAATAATTCAGATTAAAGTTTTGAAGTTAAAATTGAGTTTAAATGGATACATCCCACATGAAAAAATACTATAGTAATTTATAGTAAATACTATAGTGTTTTTGAACCATACTATAGTGTATTACACTCTATATATTATAGTATTTATAACACTTTGTTAATGAATGCTACAGCATACTGTTGTATTAACTATAGTGAACTGATCAACTGTAATAAATACTGTAGTATACTTAAGTTTTTACTATGGCGAACTTTAGTGTATTGTAGGATAATATACCCTATAGTTGTAGAAAACTTAGTACAGTAATGGGTAAAGTATTTTTTTTATATTACTATAGTTATATTACCACAGCAACTATAGAATTGCCACAACAAATGAATTCAAGTACTTTACTATATGATTCAAAAACACTATAGTGTTTATCATAAATTACTATAGTAGTTTTAGTAGTTTTGTGTTTGTATGTTTCATACAATTTACTAAGGACTTCCACATAAAATGGAGCTTACTGTTTATGAAATGTAACTTATGAGATCTGTAACATTTTTAAACCATATACACTAACAATATACTCTACCAGTCAAAAGTTTTTGAACAGTAAGATTTTAATGTTTTTTTAAAAAGAAGTCTCTTCTGCTCACCAAGCCTCCATTTATTTGATCCAAGTAACACCATCATTAGTGTTGCAGTGGAACACTTCACATGTCAGACAGACAGCAGTTATTCTGCCCCTGGCCACATTTTTGTGACCGTTTTAGTTTGTTTACTTGTTGAATTACAGTAGTCTTTGAATTTGTCCACTATTGTCCTCAGAAACAGGTCAAGTCAACACTCACGCTCATTCAAGGTCAAGTTTGTGTACAGTACATGTGCATGTTTAAAGGTTATTACAGTTTTATAATCAACGTCAGTTTAGATATAGTCACTATAAGGTCACGCTGACTGTTCTGACTCACAGAAAAGATTACATCAGAATTCCCAAAACAGAGATACTGTTTGACTTTCATTGCCATAGTAATGTACCACTGTTTGTGTGGTATGGCAATGCTGTGCAAATGTTATAGAGAAGTGCAATATATTAAATTGGGTTTAGGCTTTAGTTTTTTAGGCTTAATTTTAATAGAAGAAAATGTGGGAATGGGATATGACCCAGGACACATTTGAACAGTATTCCCTGTGTACCAACAGCTTTGAGAGCAGGAACTTTTGTGCCACGAATCCATCAGTAACGGGCAATTCTATTGGCAAATCTTCAAAACGTATTAGAGATTTACAGTGAGATGGTGTTACAGTTCATTTCAGCTGCTGTCCTCTGCCATCTGATTGGCTCTTTCCCAAAAATTCCCATTCATCTCCATATGGCAGTCATATGTGCATGTGTTGCGATGCACGTTGGCGTTTCCCACATGTCCACTCATGTTCTCACCGCTGAGTCATGAAAACCTTTTATCCTCAAATGAATATAGAAGGTATTAGGATTTAATAACCCAGGTACTTTATGAAAATAACCATGCAATTCCAACTGTATTAGAATTTATATAATATAATTTTATAGACTGTATAAAAAAATACAGTTTTGACTTTGTTCAGGTAGCTTGTAAATTATTGCATTACTTAGGGCTTTATATTTGTATAGGTAATGAGGTAATAAGGTAATTGCTTTTACTAATGGTAATGTTCTCTATCAGGTAACTTTCTGAATTGTGTGCTTACCATCTGTCGACCATATCAGTGTCACATACGAAGCTAAAGCTTTTGAAATTACTCTGGATAAGAGCGTCTACTAAAAATTGTACCTTGACTGTAAAAATATCTAGTTTGATGTGTGTGTGTGTGTGTGTGTGTGTGTGTGTGTGTGTGTGTGTGTGTGTGTGTGTGTGTGTGTGTGTGTGTGTGTGTGTGTGTGTGTGTGTTTTCAGCTGTTCAAGAATAGTCTGCAGCTTGTGGCCAAAAGTTTCACCCCGTTCTGAACTTCAGTTCTAACTAAAGTAGCAGCCACTGACATTAAAGCACCTTGACATTCTCTGTTTGACTTCTGCTTGTACAGAGAACGAGGGAGAGAAATTGTAGTTAGGGAAAGTTATTGCTGTAAGACTGTGCCACAGTTCAACTTAAAAAAAAAATGTTTTGTCTACCAATATTTACGTTTTTATATTTTTAATATTTATATTAAAATTATAAAATGTCAAGTTAAAAATATTTTCAATTTTTCCTGCATCAGTATATGCTATTGATTTGGTATACTGATGCTGTTAATTTTTCATCATTGTTTATATATTATCAGCATAACAATTTACAAAAAAGATAAATCATATAAATTATCTTTAGCATTATTATTGTATTATATATTTAGTTTATTTTAGGTTTGAATTGCATTTTCAATCCTGGGTTTCCAGACTTCTTGACCTAAATGTATGTTATAACTTTTTTTTTTAATTATGTTTAACATACTGTGTACATTTAAGCATATACCATTGTCAAGATAGTTGTTTTGCTTCTCTTTCTTCCCCTCTTTTGCTCACTGACATACTCAACAGCTGTTCAACTATAGACTTATCTCTGAGCCAGTTCCCCTGAGGCTGTCTAACTTCCTGCCTAACACACGCCCCCAAAACCCCCTGATCTGCAGCCCGTTTTGCATGAAGTACTGTTAGTCACATATGCTTTTGAATAATTAGAGAAAACTGATCCAGGGTCAGGAGGACAGGAACAATGAGCACTGAAGTCGACTGGCCTGAGAGAAATTCAGTCTATGTTTAGAGAGGGGCCATGTGACTGGTGTCATCAGCATGCGTTTGCTCACTGCCTCCTCCCTCGTGTTTCTCTCTTCCTCCCATAACCACTCGTTCTGTCGACGCCGTGTCTGATCCTGAAGAAGTGGAAAATGTAAGTTTGGGCGTGTGAACTTAGAGCCCGTGGCTGCAGCACCATGAGTGAGTACTGCTGTTCTTCACACTCGCTGAACTTTTGCTCACTATCAGACTTTTTATCTGCGGTGTCCAGCTGTAGGCAGAGATTTTGTATAGATGACCTTCTGTGCTTCTGGGTTAAGGCTAAGTTGTTTGTCTTTCATTTAACTGTGAGTTTGTAAATTGGCAGTTTGTACTGCCTCTTAACAAAAAAAAAAGCCTTTAAAAAAAGCTTAATTTGAACTTTTTATTTTTTTAATGCCTTAAATTGTTTTTTTTGGTTATTTTGACTTGGATTAGAAAAAGTTAGTAATTTTTTTGTGAGATTCCTTGTGTATTTTTTATTTTTTTAGACCGTCAGTGTAGCTTTTTATTTGATTTTCATTTAAAAGATTTGCCAACATGCACAAATAAAGTGGAATTCAAAAGTCAGGGATTCAAAATCTACATTGAAACCTTGAAATAATCTACCAGCTTTACTATAAAAAATATTTTAAAAAATATGCATGTTTAGGGCAGTATTTTAAAAATAAAACAAACACTTGAAGCATTGTCTATGTTGCCTACTTTGTGTAGAAGGTCAGATTTCCATGCTTCCATTGAAGCACAAGATGCTCTTTTGGATCATTCTCTCATCATGATAAATTAGGTATTGCACAAGCTTAATATGCATACTTAATTTGAACTTTTTCTTGAAACCTTGAATTAAACTACCAGCTTTACTATATGAAAAAAAAGACTTACAATGTCTAAGAACTATGCATATTTTTGGCAATATTGTACAAATTAAACAAGCATTTGACGCATTATCTATGTTATCTACTTTGTGTGTAATGTCAGATGTCCATGCTTCCATTGAAGATGCTCTTTGGATCATTCTCAATTCATGATAAATTATGTCATAAATTAAGTTTTACACGAGCTTGATATGCATGCAGTTTTTACAAACTAAGTGCTATATATATATAAAATTGTTACCATAATGTTTTACACAAATATGATGCATGCAACATACATTACAAACTAATTACTTGACAATTTCATAATGTTTGGTACTATATGTAAAATTAAGTTTTTTTTTTACTGAAATTATTTTGATGATATATTTTATTTCAATAAAATTGAAATTATGCGCCGCTGTACTTGCATACAGATATTGTTGTTTCCTTCAAACTGAAATTCAAAATGAGTTAATAACAGAATCCACAGGTCTGTTACTTTCTGTAAGCCGGTGTTTCGTCGGGTGTCTGTAATAGATCTTCTGCTAATGATCTGAGTGGAACAGAGGCTTTAATGGTGAAGGAGACTGGAAGGACAGCATGATTTGGTCACTAGTGTTGTAAAACACAAGCCTGAAATAATCACTCAAACATGCAGTCACTTTCCAGGGTAGGCGGACAGTGTGTTTCAACACATTGCCCCTGTCCCCTGATCTCAAAAGAGGAGACCGGTTTAGGATGTGTATATGTATTCTGTGAGGGTTAGGTTTAGGAGCAGGGTTGGGAAATATACAGTTTGTACAGTATAAAATCATTATGTCTATGGAAAATCCCCATAAAGCATGAAAACCAAATGTGTGTGTGTGTGTGTGTGCTGTGAATTATTTTGTTCTACACCTCTTTTCATCAATGTCTGACCGGTTTTGTTTTGATGTGCTCTCAGATTTTTTTTGCCAGCTGGCTCAAGATAAACAAAGAGTACTCTTTAGTCAAAGTTTAACTGAACTGACCCTTCACCCCTTACCTCTATACTAAAAGAATCAACAAAATACACTTTCCTCTCACTTTTCAACATTTTCCCTTCACTTGTAAATTAGATTTGTATTCTCAGTCTATTTATGTTGCTGATATGTGTTCATGTCATTCTGTATAATACAGAGTATGTTTTCCTTTCAGGGGCCTCATGCTTTCCAGTGCAGAGTAGAGTGCCTGAGCCATACAGGACTATTAGGGAAGTTAAATCAGATTCGTTTTCTGAATTATTCTCTTAGACAACCATTTGCCAACAAACTTTAAGAAAGACTTACCATTAGATCAGAGATTTAAACAGTGGCAGTATCATGTTAAATTAAAGGGAAAAACTTTTGATAAACTACACTACCCACAATCCTTGAGTGAGAGCCACCAATCAGAGAAGTCACTGTTACTGTACCATGGTTTAGTCCCATTAAAAATTTTAAATGACTAAATATAATTTTGTTTTCCTCTGCTACACACACTACTTAAATATTTATTTATTGGAATATTTAGCAATAAATGTGAGATATATTGTGTATATTAATTGTTTGTATGTTGTTGTTGTTGTTTTACTGCTATTAATGCACATTCTTACTTAAAAGTAGTCAGCCCCTGTTTCTTTTTGCGCAGTAGTTGTGGATATCACCTTGAACCATAATGTCAGTGACGAAAGTAAATATCAAATATGAAAACGTCTGTAACGCTTAAACTTATCCAGGGCTTTTCCGTTCACACAGTAGGGGTTTAATGAAAATATGGTTGTGAATCCTGAGAATCCACAAGTCTAAGTTTGGTAGTTGAATTTGATTGTCACTCTTGTAAATAACCGAACTGTGTGTGAACCCAAAGTTGAAATACACTACACGCCTTTTGACCAGATTTTTGCCCCAGTTTACAGTCTGGTGAAGTTGACACTAATTGCTGAAAGTCAGAGCCAGTCTGCAGATTTGAGCATATTTCATAGAAAATTGTGATTTTTAGAACGCATCGTTTTAATTTGTCGCACACAACAAGGCAAATGTTTCCGTGTGAGTTTGTTGTGTTCGGGTTGACTTGAGAATCTGGTAGTGTGTGATCCTCAGTTTGCAACTACTTACATTGTCGGCAAGTTCATGATGTCTAGTGTTTTTTAAAAGTTGTGTAGTGTATTCCAGCTTTTACCTGTATTAAGCACTAAAATGCTGAACTGTCAAACTACTTTCTTTTCTTTCATAAATATAGCCAATATGACACACATCTCTTTACTTTAAATTAATATTTTATCATCGAAATCACAAACGGCAGCTTCAAATTCATGCAAACTTTATGTGGAGTTCCATTGAATCTGTGGAACAAACTTGGTGACCTTGTAATGAACAGTGAACATTGCTTTTATCCTTGGTCTGGTCAAGGAGCCAGCACTGAGCCACATGCCAAGATTCTCTCTCTCTCTCTCTCTCTCTTTCTCTTTCTCTCTCTCTCTCTCTCTCTCTCTCTCTCTCTCTCTCTCTCTCGCTCTCTCTCTCTCTCTCTTTCTCTCTCTCTCTTTCTCTCTCCGTGCCGACCATCAGTGATTCATCTCTTTGGCATTACAGTTGTAATGGGAGTTGCATTGTAGAGGTTAAACCCCTGTGCTTAGTTAAACACAAGCATGCGGCTTCCATCACACATGGTGCCTGAGTCTCTAATTTGCCACACATTTCATTCCTACAATTCTGCTGAGAAGCTATTTAGTCATTACTGTACAGAAGAGAGTTGTTAGAGTGGTTTGGAATAAGGGCTGTTTGTCTGACAGAGGAAAGGCTGCTGTGTTGAACAACAGCATGTTGTCTGAAGGAAGAATGGGCAGATAAACATATTCTGGTAAGACAGTGGCTGCTTCATAATTAGCTTGAACATTGAATCTCAGTATATTTCCACCATGTATGTGTTTTGTAATTCCAAAAACATCGCTTGTAATTTGCTGTTGATTTGTCTGTTTATGGATCGACTGATCTTCATCAGACCACTAGAGGTCAGCCTAAACTCGCACTTGATGCATTTTCATGTATAAGTGCTTATTTTGGTCCCAAATGTGTCTTTGACGTTATCTTTATAAAGATAGTTAATTATTATATTATTACACTGTTGTTATACAATCATTGTAAAAAATTGTAATTCATACGGTATGGCTTCATTTTGAACAATTTATATATTGTTTTATATTTTAAAACCTATTAAAGTTATTCATTTTTTATTTTCAAAACTTTGATTGAAAAGCATCCTTGTGCCATGTTTTTTTATGTACATTTTAATTAAGTTTCAATGTTTTTTTGTTGCAAATGTAGTGACTACTAGGCACCTTAAAGACTGTCATGATACAAAAATGTAGTAGTACTTATTTATTTTTTAGTAATTTTAGTTTTTTAGTGTTATTTTTAGTAATGTCTTTAGTAATAAGCAAATGTCTGTGCATGCCCAACATTTCTCTCACCAGTCTCTTTGCATTCTCTCTCTCGCTCTCTTTTTCAGATGTGTGTAACAGCACTGATCTTCCTGAGGTGGAAATCATCAGTTTGCTTGAGGAGCAGTTGCCTCATTATAAGTTGAGAGCTGACACAATATACGGATATGACCACGACGACTGGCTCCACACTCCTCTAATCTCACCCGATGTCAACCTCGACCTGACCACTGAACAGATCGAGGAGACCCTCAAATATTTCCGTAAGCACAAAATCACTCACTCTCATTTCATTCCTCTACTTTTATCTCTTTCATTCACTGTCTGTCACTCATGGTGAAGTTGTATTTTCCTCTGACTATTTTTTACTCAAAGTAGTAACAACAATGTCTCACACAAGCGCTGACACATGTAAATAAACATATGCATGGACTCACATAATCACCATTCATGCATACTTTAATAATGCTTTGACATAAGGATGTGTGCACATTTGCTCTATGAGTAGCTTCAATAAACTTAGAATAAAGTATAAAACCATTAAAAATATTTTTGGTATCCGGTACAAGTTTTTTTTATGCTTAAGTTAAATCAGAAATAGTTTTTAATGATCTTAATTTCCATGTTTATATATGAAAAGTTCATGTGAGACTTTTGATACTTAAGATATAATTGAGTTAATACACGTTATAGTTGTTTATATGTGACCGCTGTGTTTAGTAGCCACAACAATGGGTGGTATTGCCAGGCAACCGTCCTAGACTGCTGGTCATTGGTTGAGTCTCTTGTCACTCATAGCACCAGTGTTTATGGGAGCAGCTGATAGGACTGTTAGTTTCTTTTGCCATGATTTGTCCTTGAGTTTGATTGAACACTGAGGTCGTCACCATTTGACCTCATGCAAAACTTTCATTTTATTCTGTATTTAACAGACAGATCAGCAGTCAACTTTACATCCTGCCAGACTCTTAACCACTGAGTTGAAATAGTAAAATGACTGCAGTCAACAATTTAGAGATCACATTTTGGCCTCCCTGGAATTGTTTTACATAGATATGCAAATATGTTCCAAAAAAACTACTGCTATAAATAGAGTAGAGAAAAAAGAATATTCTGTTCCTTTTGACTTATGGTTTATTATAATATTCTTTCTTGTTTTATTTGAAGTTGTTCACCTTTCAGGCATTATAAATACTTGATAGCTGTCTTTCAGTATGCAATATTTATCAGAGTTTAATGTATAGATCAACGGAGTTTTACAGTAAAGTGTGTTTGACTGTCGTTGATACTGATTCATTTTGATGCCCTGGATCTTATGAGCTGTCATGCAGCTCTTTCATATATTAGCTAAAAATAGTTCAAACTGAGGCCCAGCTTTGGGATGGGGAGGGACATGATTTTAACCCAATCTCTCACATCGCATGGCGTTGTTATGCAATATATGCAAACCTTAGTTTCGGTTCTCGAATTGGCCATGTTTTTTCCCCTTGAGTGGCATTTCAAGAGCGTTGATTTAGAATAGCCTACAACAGCATTGGCAATTTGCATTTTTTGTGTCACTCTGTTTGTCTTGCTGTCAGTGTGTGCATTATTGGTGGGGATTCTTTAATGTCCCATTCTTTGAGTTGCATCCTTACACCATGTAGGTGACAACAAGTGTCGAAAACTTTATTGGACGAGTGAGTCATTGAATTATTCATTATGATCAATTTAGAAATGAACACCACTACTGTATAAAGTTGATCATGTTGTGTCTATGTTTGAAACTCTTTTTATTGTTGCTGTTAAAGCAAAAATGTACTGTCAGACAGTATCGTGTAGGAGGGATGGTAAGATGCATCTGCATAAAAGTCAACGATGCGATGCATCGATTAAAAAAAGTGTGCTTTGTCTACAAGTTGGCTTTGTATCATGATGCATCGTTTCTAACATATTTGCATTCACAAAAACTGATGTATTTATAAATAATTATGAGAAGATGCACTATATTTTAGTATTTATTATTTTGTGGCCAATATTTTATATGTAGATACATTTATCCTCTCTAAATTGTTTCTCAAGCGTGTTCTCTCATCACTACTGCTGCATGAATATGGCGCATCGCAACACTTCGCAGCCCGAGGCGTTAGAAGAAGCCAGAAAGCACTTAAGTTAATTTATGATTTGCTGTCTGTCTGAACCAGAGATATAAAAGCAAACAATCTGTACCATATTGCATATTTTTTCCCCCTTTGCATTGAATTGCATTGTGTTAAATCGAATCAAATCGAAATCGTATCGCACTACATCATTATAGGGGTGAATTTTTTTGCATCGTATCGGTAACTGCTTCATATGTATCGTATCTTTGTCTATGCATCAAGATGCGAATGGCATCGGCCTGAGTTATGGAGATGCATATCCTTACTGTGTAGTATTAACTTTGTTAATATTAGCACACTTATTATATGAATTTTAGGAACCTGATATTTCAGCGCATTTTAATTTGAGTTAGATTTTAGATTTTTCTAAACAGTTTGCTCTTCTCATCTTCCTGTCAATGAATGTCCATGTCGTATTTCACCACATAAAAAACTAAATAAGAAATAGTTTTCATAGAGAAAATTAAGCTAAAATGCTAAGCTTCATTTTTGGCAAACTATGGCGTGGTAATGTCATGTTACAACATTATTTAAACGGTTTGGCACATATCCCCATTGTTTTTATCGTTATATAATAATTAACTTTAATTCAAAATATATTAGTCGTATAGTAGTAGCATTTTAATTGTCAAGTATTTTAAGATACCGATGATGTTTTTTTTTGTTGCAGTAATTCACATAATTGTTTTATTTTTTCATAAAGGAAAGCACTTAAGTACTTAATTGTCATGACAAAAAATTATCTCTTAATTATTCTTAAAAATCTTAATTGTCCTTTACGCATTTATTTTCTTTCAATTGTATGGAATTCATTGTGACGAATCAAGTCAGAGGTAATTCCTTCATATCACTTCATATCACACAACTCCATAAATCCATCGCCCCACCAGCATGATGTCATCAGTATGAGCCTTTCACCAGTGAGCCGATGAGTTGGCAACTGGAAAGTCATCAACAGCAGGTCCACGGCACCGTAAAATGACATCATAGCTGAACGCAAGCTTGTGATTGGATCATTTACAACATCCAAGAGCTGTGGTGTTGAATAGAATCAAACAGCCAGTTTTATCAAATTAAATCAGTATTTAGTTTTACAAAGAATATGAATAACAAGACAAAGCCTTTGTATAGAATAAAAAATAAAAAATAAAAAACTCTGGTCGATAGAAATCCAGGGCCTCTGCAGATTAAGTGTGTCTCCTTTTTTCCACTGGCCTATTTGTAGCAGTTCTTGGCACAGTGAATTGCAGAGAGTCAGCTGCTTCTTTTGGCAACGGACAGAAGCAGAACACCTGCAGTCACTGTACCAGCCACTTACGTTTGAGCAGAGCACCAAAATCAAAGATTCCACGCATGCATCGTTATCACTGGCAGAAAACATCAATGGAAGAGTGATTAAGAAATACAGAGGGAAGTTAAGCAACAAAGCACATGCAGTCACTAATACAGCCTGGAGTCAGAGCCAGTTGCCATAGCAACCTTTCTAGAGGAGACTGGGTCGGGCTATGACGAAGCAGCTGATGAAGTGCGTTCTGATTGGCTGGCTTTGCTGGTAGGCCCCGCCCTCCAGAGTGTGATACAACCTTGACTATAGCGGTACAGTTTCCTGCACAAAACTGCTGGCTTTTAGAGACGCTGCGTTTTTTCTTCATCTCTTGTTCTTTGACCTTGTGTGTGTTGGATGTCTTGTGACTAGTTAGTGGCAGATCGGTAGATCGGGCTGCTGGGAGAATGGGCAGCCGTGGGTGCATGTATATGTGTGTGACCTCAGACGCCGGACGGGAGAGGCTGCAGCTCAAGACTGAAGGAGACTGAGCATGCAGAGGTTTGTGGAGGCTGATTACTACGAGCTGGACTGGTACTATGAAGAGTGTGCTGATGGTAAGACCATAGTTGGAAAAATCTCATCGGCTGCCACTAAGAGGAGAGAGGGGGCGGAGGGGTGGGGAGAGGTACCCTAGGGAATTAAACTATTTTGGAAAGGTGTTTAGTAACATGGTCTGCCATAGACGAGACTGAGAAAAGATATTGAAAAAGATTTGGGCCGAGGCATGTGTATGAACGAGGTAATGTAGAGAGTGGCTCGGTGGCCTCTTAGCTCCTGTGTTACATCAGACTCAGCACCATTTTACCTTGGAAAATAACTTTTTAAAATGTCTTGCATTAATACATTTATGCATTTAGCAGACGCTTTTATCCAAAGGGACTTACAGTACATTCAGGCTATACATTTATTGTCAGTATGTGTGTTCCCTGGGAATTGAACCCACGACCTTTGCGCTGCTAACACAATGCTCTACCACTGAGCCACAGAACAGGAACTCTATCACTAATGAGTCACAGGCTTTATATAATGCATAAATAATAAGTTAATATGCAGTGCATATATAAAAAATATGCAGTGGGGTCAAAGTCTGAAACTAATATTTCTATATATAATATGATACATTTTTTATATTTTTATTATTAATAATAATTATTTATTTCCTTTGCTCGAATTGAGTGAAAAGTTAAATTGGAAAATGAACTTAATTTGCAGGATGTCCTTTGCCTTAATGATAGCACCAATCAAACTGACATGAAATTCACAAATTAGGCAAAACCTGATGATCGTGTTATCCAAAATGTCAAAGACCGCATCCAGTGGCAGCCAAAAACATTTTTACACAATCGTATAAATTATATATTTTTTTACCTATAAATTGTTGCCTGGAATAATTTGTAATCATTGTATGTCAATATTTAATTATTTATCTATTTTATATAATAATAATTATTGTTATTATCATCCTCATCAGGTTTAAATCACATTTTAAATCCAAAATGTGCAATGTATGCTCAAATTATTAGACCCTCAAGTCATGACAGTTCTTATTTGAATGCGTTATATTATGAACTGCATTGCATTTGTTAAACTTTATCAGTAAAGTGTTACCCATAAGACTTCTTTCAAAGTAATGCCTATATTTCAGCAGAAGTGTTTAATAGCCATAGCATTCATTCACTCGTCTCATAGACTTACAGCGGAGAGACATACATTTATGACTGGATATATTAAGGTTTAAATTGCATTCATACATTACCCCAGTCAGTGATATCTGAAAATACACAGACATCAAATCTCATTTGTCTTTTGTTCTGTCTAAAACCTAAAATGTGCACACATAGTCTCAACAAGATGATGCACTTACATATAAACATTATGAAGTCATGCGCCCCGGCTGTTTCACAAGCAGCAGGTTATATCACAGCACTGCACTCTGATCTATGCCTGCTGGATGTTTTATTGCTCTCTGATGACTGATCGCTGCCTTATCCTTCCTTCCTTATAATACTTCACCTTAGAATTGGGATGGTTACGTAATCCTGCATAAAACTGCTCTGTTTTGATCCCAGACATTTACTACGATGTTGTGTCGCCATGCAGCATATTATGCAAGTATCAAGTTATGCATATATGCAATGTTTATTTAGTAATATCAGGTCTATGATGAATCACTTGCTGTCTCAAAATGTTTTAAAAAATTAGGGGAGCAAAAAGAATAACACCTCAATGAGTAACAGAAGTAGATAATTTTAAAGAAACTGATAAACAATGCAGAGGTGTTGCTGTAGATGGATGCGTACGTGTTTTCAAACACACCGACTGTTGTAGGCTGTCACTCTTGCAGTCAATACAGAAATCTCTCAGGCTGAGACAATGTTGTGAAAGAGCAGTCAGAGATATGGAAATAGTGTATGTGTGTATTGGCTTATTGGCCAAATATGAATTAATGATTCTGTTTCAACGGTCTATACTACATTAACGCATGTTATTTTGTACCAAACACTTCATCAACACTTAGGCATCCCATTATTAATAACACTATACCTGAGCTATCAGTTACAGATCATTAGTGCAGAATATAAGCGCTGTTTGTGCATGATTCTCAGTGTGTAATATGATACGTTTGTGTTTAAAATGTACTAAAATGGATAAATTCTATATATGAATATATACTATTCAGGACTGTACTTTTTGTTTTTGTTGACCCAGATTCTGTGTTGTGGTTTGGGTCTCTATCCCTCTCACACAGCATATTGATTTCTTAAGCGGGGGAGCAGAATTCAGCACACACATACACGTTCTTTTTTTATTCCCATCCAACCTATTTTGCATTTCCCACTCCCATTCTCACGTTCTCCTCCCCTCTCAAAGTTTTCCCAGCCCTTCACCATATTCTTCACCATTTTCAGCCTGTCTTTTCTCACTTTTCCATTTAGCTTTTTCAATGGATCTAAAGCTCAAAAGCTCAGCCATGCTTAAGTTCACTGTATAGAGAAACCCGCCTCCTTCACGGCCTTGGCCATTGTGCCGTCATCCCATTCCTGTCACGCTATTGTGTTTCCATAGGAATAAAGGCCCTCAACAAACCACATTTGCAGGAAGTTGTGCTGCAGATCTATTGCAATTATAATCAATTTGCATTTGGTCAGTGTAACAAAAATGAGTGATAACAAAACAAACCCAGACATTGTTAATACTATGTGATTCATGTGACGTTGTAGAAGTGCAGGTGTTATCAAACACTGCATGTCTTTACACTCCAGTTGTCAAGCTGTTGAGTTTAAAGTGTAAAGTCTATTACCACAATTGTGAACAGAAATGATTAAAAACGTGTCTAAGACATTTTGGTTAGGTTATTAGCTTTGTGAGGCAAGTTAATAATCAGTCTGGTGGTCTAAATTGTTAATTAATTGGTATTTGTGCGAAAAACTTACAGATGGAAAACCTTTTTTTTTTGCAAGCATGGGTAGATGCTTGAACGTGCAATAATGATATACAAATGGATGTATGAATACTTTGCAAATCAAAATAAAAACATTACATGATCAGTCAATTTCTAAATAATTACAAGACATTTTATGAATTTTAAGGTTTGAAGTGTAGCTTGGTTTAAAATAATATAAACAAACTACAACCGGAACTCATACAGAACACAAAGTTATTTCATTTAATTAAATGAGCCAACTACCTTAAATAAATGTGATTGATTATGAATACTAATCAATAAAAAATTAATACAGGGTTGTTTCCTAATGGAGAAAGTCTCAGAAAACATATACTGTATATCACTGCGTGTGTGTGTGTGTGTGTGTGTGTGTGTGTGTGTGTGTGTGTGTGTGCGTGTGTGTGTGTGTGTGTATTTACTTATGCAAATTCTTTGTTTTAAAAAAAATCTATTTTGTAGAATATTTTTAACGACTCATATCAAAATTAGTTATATTTTGTATTAAAATATGTATCTCCTTTTTAGTAACAGGTGTGTGATTTTATCCTTGGTATTTTGACTTCATGGCTCCGTCCATAGGCTCCGCCCACACAACAGGTGTAGTCAAACACAACTTGGTCACACCTTGATAGGTTGCCATGGTTTGTGGAACGTACCATTCTGTCCTCTGCAGAAGGGGGGTCAGACTTTGTAAAGTTTTAAGTTAGACTAATCATATATAACCTAATATCATTCTAATATGAAACCTTAAGAAATTCCTTATAATTCTATACATAAATGCATGGTGATCTACAAAAGTGTATTTGGGTTATTTTCTTAACTTGACACATCCCCTGCTATTTCTTATGTGAGTGGTAGCATCCAAGCATTGAGTCTGCTGTGACGGGTGTGTGTCAGTCAGAGACGGTCTATCTGATCTTTGAGATAGTATTATATGTCCAGACCAATGTCACGGCCTCACAGATGGCTGTGGACGTGAGACAACTGAGCCAGTCTGGGCTTAACTAGCCCTGAGACAGCATGGCATTGACTCTTGAATGTCTTGATCACTCCAAAGAGGAGTACTTTGAGTTTGACTCCTCTTCAGAGATCCTGGAAATATCTAGCTCGTCTTACTTTAGCTCAAACAGTGCTGAAGATGAGGATGATAAGGAAGATGCAGAGCCATACACCCTGGAGGAAGGTACCGTACCTGTGCCCTTTGACATTTTGATCCCTTTAAAAGTCAAAAGTCTTTGTGCTATCAAAAAGACGTGCTGTTACAGTGACTCAATGTCTTTCAGTAATGGTCAAGTGTCTTATTCTGATATCTAAACAGGTTTTTCCATCCTTGGTTGGTGATGACATACCTGGTTGAAACATTTAAAATGTACACAATGCATCAGATTCTTTTTCTTGTCGGGTTTCCTCTTCTCTCAGATCTTTTCACTATTTGTATTTAATATTAGTTGGTGTGAGCGTAAACACTCAGGCATTCATTAGTGTTAGAACATTATTACTAATATTAGTGCTGAAGGAAATTGGTCAGTTACACAGTTTGAATCATTAAGTTTCAATGTATTAATCATACAGTTTCAGCAACAAGTATAAATATGTTTTAGCTTTTATTGTGACTAATTAATGTCCTGGCCTGCTGTTTAGATGTATTACTAATTTGCCGTGTCCCAGAGCATTTCATGAGGTTGATCATGCCAACACTGCACAGACCATTCTCATATTGGTGCAGCATGCACTGCAAGTATGCCATTACATAACTAGAGTAATAATTAAGTATATCAACCATGTTTTTTATGTAATTTTTTTTTCTTGGCCTGGCGTTTACTTTTTAAATAGTTCCAATTTTAAATAGTTCCAACTTTTTAAATTGTTCCAATAAATTTAGTGGATTGACACTAAATTTCTCAAATAATTACGAAGAAATAGTATGTACCACATTTAATTAAATGTGAAATTTCATAGTAGAAAGAAATTGTATTTTCTTGTAAAACATACTCAAATAATCTTTGTTTCCTTTTTTTTACATTGTAGCCTTTGTTGTCAAACACAATATAAATAATAATAAGAGAGTAATAATTTCACTAATTATTATTATTACGAATTGACAATAGTAAAAACAATGTCTCATAAGTAGAGCAGTTGAAGAATAAAAACAAAAGCTAGTAAAATATTTGTTGAAACCTGAATGTATAATTAATTATTTATAAATATTTTATTTTTAAATATATGCATTACTTATTGAGCAGCAAATCAGCATATTATAATAATTTCTGAAGGAACATGTGACATTGAAGACTGGAGTAATGATTCTAAAAATGTATCTTTGATCACAGGAATAAATTACACTTTAAAATATATTCAAATAGAATGCAGTTATTTTAAATAGTAAAATTATTTCACAATATTATGCATTTTAGGGTTAACATTTTTACAATCCATTGCATGAATTAATAATTTTGACACTGTTACACTGTAATATAAACTTGCTTTATTAATAGTTATTGCTTTAGTACTGTGTGTAATGCATTAAAATGAGGATTACCAAATGTAATGGTTTATATCTTTCATGTACTATATTGCATTAGGCTCTTTAACAGTGTTGCAGTCAGTAGATAGATTATACCTGCAATGCTAAATTGCATTGTTCATTTTAAAGCATACTGTATATAAAAAAATAGCTTTTGACTTGCCAACAATACATTTATTATGCATTATACATGCTTAGAAATGCTATTCTAATGCTCAAAATGTTTATTTATTTATTTATGACTTTCAAGAAAGTCACCTTTATTAATGCACTAAAGAAGACATGTGGGAGCGATTACTGCCTGACTGCGTTCTTTGTGTCCAGTTTACTCTGTGGGAATAATTGTCTCTGTGCAGTGGGAGCTGGTCTGATGGCAGGTCATTGTGTACGGTTGCTCTTAGTTTGTTGTTTGGTCTGGTGTTGAGTGTCATGGTACCGGGGTCAATGAAGTGTATGTATACCAATGCTGGTGGACGGAAAACTTTGTTATCGAGTCGAGTGTGAAGCACCCTGTCCTGGGAGCTTAGACCAGCAGCTAGTCTAACTTGGTCTTTAATGAGTGTTTACCCATGTAAATAAACCTTGCTAAGCAGGTTAAATCATTTGTGAGGGCCATTGAACCATGATAGGTACATAATAGTGATGTCCCTCAAATGTGGTATGCTGTACGTGGTATAGTGTTGTCACGATACTGGAATTTCTAACTTCGATACGATACCTTGAAAAATATCGATATTCGATACCATTTTCGATACCACAGAGAAAAAAAACTGCCACAGCATTAAGGGGGTAATTCATTTTTTTTATAATTTTTTTTTAAAGATAAATAGAACAAGTCTAGAACATGACAATGAGGTATATTTTACATGAACAAAAATGTCTTGAGGTAGTGCACTTGTTCAAGGTGTAGTGTCTAGTGTAGGTTGTGAGTGTGTTGTTTTTGTTGCGGGTCGAGTCTCATATTCTTTCTGGTGCTACAAGAAAATGCCAAACTTTAATAAACATTTTTTTTTCTTTTTAGACCACACTTTTAAAATGAACTGAACTTTCTAACTAATCTTAGAACTTAAGTTAATGGTTATAGATATTTGTTAACATCAGTTAACATTAATAAACAATGAAAAATACTTCCAAAACATTTATTAATCTTAGTTAAAAGTTAATTTAAACTAACATTTACTAATACATGTACTAATTACAATCCAAAGTTCTATCTGTTAATATTTTTTTTCATTGGACCAGAGCGAACATGATCCCTTGTATTTTTATTACCTACTGTTATCAAAGATTAAAATATCCTGTAGCAAATGCATTGCTCATCGTTCATAAATGCTGGTTAATACATAACATTATTTGATGAACAGATTTTAATGCCGGATTCACATATCACCGATCCACACACGCAAACGTGCGTGCATCACACGCGAAAGCAATGCTCACTGGATCGACATGAAGACAAATTGCAGAATTTAAGAAAAAAAAAAATTTATGAAGTTAAATAAACACAAGTTAATTTACATTTGACCCCATTTGAAGATTCACAGTTAAAGATTCCTCAGTCAGATTATATTAACTTTAAGAATTACGGTGAAAAAAACGAGACAACACTCAGTCATATCAGCAACAATACTAGGCCATCTTGGTTAATGTTTCAGTAATGTTAAAATAAGAACAGGTACCAACCTCTCGAAATTCTTTATATAGACCCGGGTGTCTGTCTTTCAGGTGCTTTGCTATAGACGGTTTGATAGTGCGCACGCGCCCGGACCGAAGTTAACTTCCGGTCTGTGTTTGTATATCGGGCTGGTTAGTGGCCCTGGCTACAAACACAGTTAAAGTGACGAGTAGACTGAAGTTGGGCTCAGGTTGTTGTGCTGTGGGATGTGTTTCACATACATACATGTATTTATTTGTGGCGACCCACCAGAATATCAAAACTTTTCCAAAAGGCTTTGTTGAATAACATGAGCACGTAATGCACGTTTAGAAATCAAAACGAGGCGCAGGTGTTTTTATATCACTGTATTTCTGAAGGAACACTGTCTTTAGAAAATGTTTGATGTCATTAAACATGAAATGTCATTTTCATTTCATCTTGCATGTTATATGTCTGATAAAGCAGCGTTTATAAACTCAGTTTACAGCCGTTACCGGGCGCAAACCTCTAACAACGTTATTTCTCCCGCATTTAAGCGTCTCCTGCTGGCAGAGAGTGAATTTGCATTTTTAATAAGTCCGTCCAAGTAGTTATTGCTGCATCTCAGTCCGTCTGATTTACGAAGCAAACATATTTTGCTTGTTATAAAAAAATAATCTACTCCAGAGGGACTTAGCTGTTGTTATTGATTCTATTTGGACGTCTAACAGTTACCGGTAGTTAAGTTAGGGCCACAAACACACGCATGCCGTTTGTTTATGTCGTTGCCGTTGAAACCGTCTATATTAGAGGTATTAGCGCCTTTTGTTAGCACTGCTCTGTTGCAACTCTTGCATATTGGCTTGCTTGTGTCCTTCGGCTTTCCATGTTCATTTGCTTCATATCCAAGATATTTCCAGATAGCACTCCTGCTGTGTTTTTTAATCTTTATATTCACTTCACTTTTGCTATTTAACCAGAGCGAATGAGACGAGACGCGAGACAGGCACTGCGGTCACGTGTGGTGTTTGTCAACGCGCCTTTGGAGAGAAGTGAAAGTGACAGCTGGGCTAGGATCGGAGTATCGATACTTCGGAAAATTAGTCTTGGTACCGTTCAGATATTTCAGTATCGATATTTATCGAAATATCGATATTTTTGACAACACTAACGTGGTATATGGTATATGTGTTCCTTGAGGTTTTTAGTTGTCGCTCTTACATTTGTTATTCATAACAACATGGTATTTATACTGACAGTCAAAATTATTATTTATTTTTTTTCTGCTTATTCTTTCTTTACATTGGCTGTTTTTGAATAATAGGAATTGTCTAAATGTGTAAACTTTTATAAATATATAAAATATTATTTATCTTCCTTATATTATTTTTTATTTGATTACATAGCTTTCTCCAAAATAGCCAACCATTAAAAAAACTATATTTATTACAAAGCTTTTTTAAATGATTTCTAAAGAAATTAATGTTTTTTTATTCAACAAGTTTGCATTAAATTGATAGTAAAAGGCATTTACAATTAGGAGTGGGAATCGTAGGGTACCTCACGATACGATATAATCACGATACATGGCTCACGGTAACGATAATATCACGATACAGCGACTGCAATAATCAATATATTTCTAGAAAATCCTAAAATGATACATCACGATATCTGTCTAAACAAAATGACTGTGAAAAGGTTAAGTGCAAGTTTTCTTTCTTTATTCAAGTGCAAACTGTTAGCAAACAGTAGAAAAAAGTTCTGTAAATCAATTTTAACATGTTGAGTAGGCTAAACTAATAATTTTATTCTTTGACTTATTAAAAGCTTACACTTTTTTATTTTTCTCTGTGTGTAAACAAGCACATTTAACTGCTTATCAAAAAAAAAAAAAACTGTTTTAAACATTAATATTGAGAAGAAATGAGCACCAAGTCAGACTCCGCAGTAATGACTGCTGAAAATTCAGCTGTGCCTTCATAGGAGTAATTTACATTTTAATATATTTTAAAGACAACACTGTTATTTTAAATTGTAATATTTTACAATATTTGTTTCACATTTTTGCTGTATTTTTGATCAAATAGCCATCCCCAAACTTTTGAACAGTAGTGTGTTTTTTTATGATGAAATTAAATACCATTTATTTTATAAAAGTAATTTGAAGGATTTATGCTTTAAGCCGTTAGATCAAATGTTCTTTAAAATCATGAGACAAAAAAAATTATTTAAGTGACCTTAAATTTAAGTGCTTAAGTGAGACTATGATTTTTAACATAATTTGTTATATTGATTTTGTGGTTAAATTATTAAACACTATTGAAGCTGGCTTCCAACATTTAGGACTTTGTTCTGTTTTCATTTGTTCGCAGGAACAATATGAATTGTTCTTAAATGACAATATTATCACACAGCAATACCATTGCTGTACTTTGAGATGCACTGGGTTGGTTTGTTAGGTTTACCATTCAGCCGTATCCTATCAGCCATTGTTGTAGTGTGACTCACAGTTCATTACACAACATCTGCAGTTCTACGTTTAACCTACTGTTACCTCCTCAGTAAATATTTTCAACCCTGATCAAATAATAACACAGAAAATGTTCTGTATTATTGCCAGAGTAGATTGTTTCAAGAGAAGAATACAGTATGGTGTTTAAATGAGTCCTGCTCCAGGAATGTTTCTGTGAGAAATGTTTATAGCTGGGTGTTGCTGGCAGGTCAATATCTGGGTGTTGAATTCAGGTGCTGGGTAGATTCTGTTCTCTCTCTGTACTGAGTGTGACGCAGATGGAAATGTCTGCTTTGCATTTGATTCTTTAACACCATACTTAGCTTAACTTAACCTTTTTTTTATTTTATTTTTACTTTTTGAACAGTTGGATGCATTATCATGTTGTCTAGTATTTACTGTATATTGTTTATTGCCCTAATGAAAACGTGTTGAATTGGCAAAATACTTTATTTTCTATATTTAGTATATTATAAATTAATTAAAAAAAATAAGTTAAGCCATTTGAGTGAGCCATTGTTAAGCTCTTAAAAGTGTAAACACTGTGGCTTTGTGGTACTATCATTACAAAAACAAAATAATAATAATGGGAGTTCCCATTATGCATATTTAGTTTATGATTGCTCGGTGTTATCTGTAGAATTGGTAATTTCAGCTTTGGACCGCGTTATTGCAAGATAGCATTTTAAAGGTTGCAATTGTATTATATTTTACTAAATATGCTTTGCTTCGAACATGCAGGCGGGGTGGAACTGTTGGATGTGGCTATAATAAATCCACTGAGATATTTATAAGCTGGAAAATGCTGGCCGGTTGATAATGAGAAAATATGATAGTGGTAATGATAGTGTTTTATCTCCATTGTAATAAAATAGAAGTTTTCCTTGGAAGAGAGATCTATTATCACAAAGATTAGATTCTGCAAGTAAGTTGTGAACAATATGAACACAATATGACCTGGAAAAGAGCTAACACATTGGTCTAATGTCATTATTTGATTATTTTTTTATTAATTGGGATTTTGGAATCAATGCAAAGAAAATCAGAATCATGTAATCCCTTGTGAAAAACTGAGTGCACTTAATTGTATTGAATGCATTAAATGTATTCAAATTCTTTAAAAATAATTAATATGATATTAATGAAACTAAAAGGCAATTTAAGTGTTCTTACTTATTTATATTTATGAAATGACTTAACATTATAAAGATGTACTTCAGTTCTACTTAATTGGGTTAATTTAGCTAACTGCATTTAATATCAATTTAAACTGTAATATATTTTATTTTGACTGTAGTTAATATGCAGTTAAGTGTGTGAAAACATATTTAGTAATGTTATATTCATGTAAAGTATATTATTTTTATAATTATTTTAAAAGTATGTTAAAGGTTCAAATATGTTTCAAGTTATACCTTTAACTTAGAAATGTTTATTTTGAGTTTGTCATTGAGTGTCTCATATTCATTTTCTATTCCTCTGTTCCCACAGTTCTATGTGCTGATCGAGTGGGCCAGATGACTAAGACATATAATGACATAGATGCTGTGACACGTCTCCTGGAGGAGGTAAGCCGTGGGAAGTGGGAGGATGGGTCACAGCAGTCATTTAAAAATAAAAAATTTGGTGTAAAGCGTGACCTACATATTGTGATGTAGGTCTTTCAGTGTACCAAAATAGTTCATGATTGCAAAAGTATCATCCACAGTCTTGATGATGTTCCCATATGTTTTTGAGAGATTGTAATTATTGTGAACTAGATGTAATAGCCATTATGTTTCTTCAAGAACCAGGATTCTGTCAAATATAGCAAGTCTCTGAAAGTCTCAAGCTTTCCAAATTAACACAGACTAAGGAATTGTTTGATTGTGAATCTGAGCTAAACAGAAAACATATAGGGTCACTTTGTGTTCCTCAATTCAGAAAGAGCGGGATTTGGAGTTGGCGGCTCGTATTGGCCAGTCTCTGCTGAAAAAGAACAAAACCCTCAGTGAGAGGAACACCTTCCTGGAGGAGCAGGTGGAGCACATACGAGAAGAGGTAAGAGAAGATAGCCGAAAACGAAAGACAAGCCTGTTGGCTAATGTCATTTTTTTTCTTAATAAATGTAGTGCCACTAGTGGTGCCGAAATTACATGGGAATAAATAACTTTAAATCAAAAACCATGTCAGCACCAATCTTCAGGACGATATGGTTCTAAAGTATTACTATATGTAAATAACCTTTAAAGAACATTCTTTTTAACAGCATAAAACAGATTTAATCTAAAAACATTCTTATACAAAACAACCCAGATTGTTGCATGCATACAGTGTTTTTATGCTTCCATGTAGGTGTCTCAGCTGCGTCATGATCTCTCGATGAAGGATGAGCTCCTGCAGTTCTACACAAGTGCAGCTGAGGAGAGCGATGGAGAATCTGCTTCTTCCACACCGTGAGTCCATGTATTAAGTTTGAACAATACCTCAAACTGTAGACTTATATAATTTGTCTGCAAATTGTACAAATCAAGTTAAATTAGTTATTTTCAGGGAGGTGAGTTCCATGTACTAAAGGCACATCTGTCTATGATTTTTCTTTGGAGTATTCGCAGAAATGACTCGTCTTTCACAGTCCCGAATTACCTCCCTCTGGATTCACTACAGAAGAAACTCAAAGACCTGGAGGAAGAGAACATCGTCCTGCGATCAGAGGTGAGAGAGTAAGGCCTGAACTCACATCCTTCAGCTGCTCATAAGAATGCTTTGCATAATATTATTCAAAACGGCCTCCAATCAAACTTATCAGAGTTTCAGGCATATCACATTTCCAAGACAAACACATATGTAGCAGCTTCATTCTCAGATAAAGCTATTTGCCAGTTATCTGTGCACTTTAGTACAATAAAACTTGGAAATACTGTAATAATAAGCAAATATACGCACATCCACATAGATATGTTGTAAGTTGAAATATAACTTAAAGGGTTAGTTCACCCATAAATGAAAATGCTGTCATTAATTACTCTGCATCTGACCCCAGCAGACTGACTATGAAATCTACATCCACACCTAAACAAGATCTATTCACAACAAAACATTTTAGAAATTCAGTAACAATAGATTTACATTTACATTTATGCATTTAGCAGACGCTTTTATCCAAAGCGACTTACAGTACATTCAGGTTATACATTTTCATTAGTATGTGTGTTCCCTGGGAATCGAACCCACAACCTTTTGCGCTGCTGACGCAATGCTCTACCACTGAGCCTCACTGGAACACAAATAATGTGTTCCTGTGCATTCACAATTTGTGAAATATTTGCATTCACAAATAGATGAATGCAAATAATGAAGACATCACAGTATAACGTTTCTCAGTTTATGTGAGCCCTATTAAACTGGGCTATGACATGACAACAACAAGCTTGTGTAACAACTCCATAGCTTTGCTTTTTGCTGTAGATTAAATTAAACCTATATTGTTTTGTTCTAAAACATGGGCATTTTAGATTACATTTGTGTGTGTGTGCGTGTTCGTGTGTGTGTGTTCGTTCATAGGCAAATCACTTGGAGACAGAGACCATCTCGTATGAAGAAAAGGAACAACAGCTTGTAAATGACTGTGTTAAAGAGCTCAGTGAGTAGATTCACCTATTACACCATCAACGATCATATTCTCTCGAAATGGAAACTGATATTACATAATCATCCTACACTAGTAAAATTCATGTATTCTATTCATTACCTTATTGTTACATCCTTGTAGTATAACAGTTTAGTTATTAATGACATGAACTGCACATACTGAGTGGATAATCTATAACTTGCTTTAAATGAGGATCGGGAATTTTCCATGGTTTTTGTTGTTTACTAAGAGTGCGTTTGACACATGAAGTCTATCTCTTCCCCCTTAGGAGATGCTACTATACAGATCTCCTCGATTGCGGAGGAGCTGGCTAGGAAAACAGAGGATGCCTCTCGCCAGCAAGAGGAAATCACACACCTCCTCTCTCAGATTGTCGACCTGCAGAAAAAAGCCAAATCTGTGAGTTCTCCACACTATACAGTAGATGTGATTAATACACGGATCTCTGGTTTTAAATGAGTCATATAACACAAAATACAATGTTATAAATATAAAACTTGGGAAGTTTACTTTAGACATTTAATAGGTTACAGATTGCAAGTTAGCCTATTTACAATGCAATAAGTAGTGTAAATATTTAAATTACTTTATTAATGTAATGTAACTGATTACCTATTAAATTTCGAATGGATGTTCTTAACTTTTAATCATTTTAAAACATTTAAAGCAGGCAGGGTTAACCTTACAGTAGTGCTCAACACTTATTACTGTCAGACATTCTAAATCCTTCATTAAGATTATAATTATTTCATTCTAAAGCACAGCCATCACAAAATCTGACTTTAGAACCTCTTTATATTTTGAGATGCTTCTGAGGTTAAATAAGATTTAAAATTATAACAAGAAATTATTTAATATCTATAATACTGTTTTTAAAAAAAATCTAATCTTTGCATAGCTATGTTAGGAAACTGTCACAATTCGCTGTTGTAAGGAGCACGAGGGAAATGTTTAAAAAAATATTTAATACTTGACTCACAGGGGATAGCCACAACAGGAACCACACAATATCCAACAAGTATACCCGACAAACATAAACTGAACAGAAAGGGCTTTTAAACACATGACAATAATGGAAAAACGAGACACACCTGGAATCAAATTAATCAGACTAGGGAGAAACTGGGTCATGGGACACATGTGGAGCAAAAACAACAAAAACAGTCCAGGGGCAAACAGACTCCAGGGAGGTGACAAAAGAGGGAGGAGACGGGAGGGAGCCGGAACAGGAGGATCCTGGCGGGATCCAGGCCACAGCCATTACGGTGGCCCATGGTGGAGCCGACGGAGAGAGGAGCCATGGAGAAGGAATGGCCGCCGACTCCAGGGGGACGACCAACAGTAGCGGAGCAGGTGGAGGAGGAGCTTGAGGCAGAGAAGGAAAGCCAAAGAGCAAGGGTGACGGGGAGGATCCGGAGGTCCTAGGTGGAACAGATGATGCTGGCAACCGACACAGAGGTGTAGATTCCGAGAGGCCACAGTGGAGCTGGAGCAACAGAGGACAGAGGAGGAGCCAAGGGGATGAAGGAGCCTGACGGAGCCGGAGGAAGTAAAGGACGAGGCAAAACCAGAAGGGTGGAGTCCCGTGGTGCAAGATGGTCGACGCCAGACCAAGGCGGAGCCGGAGGGATGAGGGAGCCCGGCGGAGCTAGTGGACTGCCGGGCCACGATGAAGAGGAAGGAGCTAAGAGCCATGGTGTAGCCGACGGGCCGAGGCGGAGTCCGGGCCTCGGAGGCTGGAGGCAGAGTTGAGGGAAAATCCGACCATGCGCTGGAGGATAGCAGTCCCGCGGAGTTCGCACCGCATAGATGGTGGGCTGAGGGCGAGCAGAGGGTCTGCCAAACAACAGCGGTGGAGGAGGCAGGATCGGGTGGGAGGGCGGTCATTAGCAAGTTCCAGGGCTGAACTCAGAGACGAGAGCCAACACTGGAGGGCGGTCTGGGGGCGCGGGCTCTGGAGGACGCTTTCGGGGAGCAGGCACTGGAGCCCTCCGTAGGCTAAATGCGGGAACTGGAGCCCTTCCTGGGCTTAACTGGCGATCAGGAGCCCTCACTCTCTTGCTGTGGCACAGTCCACGCACCATACTCAGCTCAGCCGCGGTGCAGGGGGCGGCGCTCCTCTCCACGCTCACACCATCCGCGGCTTTCTCCCTCAAGGCAGTGCACCTTGACTGACGTCATAAGCAGCTCCGGCTCTGCGGCGATCCTCAGCTCTGTCGCTCCATGCGGCGATGGCTCTTCGGTCGCGGCGAGCTCCTGCTCTCTATCAGCGGTGGGCTTGGGCATTCGCTCCACACAGCGGGGAGATGGTGAGCTGAGCACTGCACAAAGTCGGCGAAATCCGCTCGAGGGCCATCCTCGGACGACTGCGATCTGTACGAGGAGTTTAAGCTGGCGTCATAGAATGCACACAGCGCGCCGTCCGGGTAGCTGGAGAGGTTGAGGAGGACCAGGAACAGTCTGGCATGGCCGTCAAGCGATCAGAAGGAGGTATTCTGGGCGAAGGAGGGATCCATTGGGAATACACACCACGGAAACAAAACACACTGAGAAAAACGGAAACAAAAACAGAGGGTAGACACACGGAGGTTACTGTTTTGGGCAGGGTCTTCTGTCACGATTCGCTGTTGTAAGGAGCATGAGGGAAACGAGGAAACGTTTAACAGTCTTTAATACTTGACTCACAGGGGATAGCCACAACAGGAACACAGGAAACAAAAGATATCCAACAAGTATACCCAAAAATGAAAAATCGGGGGAAAAACAAGACACACCTGTGTCACGGAACACATGGGGAGCAAAAACAGTCCAGGGGCGTGACAGAAACACTGGCATTTATCAGTGCCTTGGGGAGAAAAAAAACAGTTAATCTTAATAAAAAACAAAACAAGCCTTTAAATAGCAGGAAAAATGAATTTTTCATCTGAAAAAGAACTTCTTCTTCAAACACGGAAGTAAGCCTATGGGTGAAACTTCCGGTTCATTAGCCACTATAAGTAAATAACGAGGAGAATAACATTAAAATAACATAAGACACCAATTTTCAATATCAAGCAGCAAAACGAGCTGTTTTTTACAGCTAAAAATAGCTGGACGCGGATGAGACCGGAAGCTAGACCCATAGAATTTACGAATGGCCGCGCCCATTTTTACGGCAAGACAAAGGTGAATAGCAGAAAATATCATGCACAACAAAAACAGGCAAAGCAACAAATTAATATTATTCAACATATCCTACCTTCTTACAGAAAATATTAAGATGCAACCTTTTGTAGTCAATAACATTTTTATAATTAACTGTAATTTAATTACACACTTTTCCTGTAACAAACTTTGTAATTAAATTATGTAACAGCGTTACATGTAACTAGTTACTCCCCAACACTGTTTGCAAGATACAACCATTCAACACAGCCTGCCAAAAGAGCCAGTTACATTTTTGAGGAATTAATCATCTGCTATTTATTATTATTATTATTATTATTACATTTTAGTATTAATAATATTAAGATTGTTTTAAAATCAATATTATTTATTCATTTATTTAGCTTGACAATTTTTCTTTAGTGCGATTATACTGTAAGAACCAAAATGAATGCTGCTGTGTTTCATATTTATTGCTGCTAAGAAATGTATTAGTGAAGCATAATCTTGACTGTTTTGTCTTTGGTTCTAATTTCAGTTAGTTTGTTGTACTGTCAGTTTTAGGAAGCATAGTTCTGTCTTAGTAGTCAAGTGTAATATTTGTTATTTTTTCAGTATGCACTAGAAAACGAAGAGCTCACTCAGCATCTGGGAGCTGCTAAAGATGCCCAAAGAGCACTAACAGCAGAGGTAACACGTGCACTCAAACACACCAGCATATTCACATACAGCAATTCAACTAAAATGCTACCATATAACAATTAATAAAAACACAGGCGTGTATTATCATTTGAATTGTTTGATTTGAATTGAAACCCTGATCTGACTGATTAAATACATTTTACTGCTGTTTTCACCTGCTATCAGTCTCTTTATCTCAAGTCAAGTCAAGTCACCTTTATTTATATAGCGTTTTTAACAATACAAATTGTAACCAAGCACTTTATCTCCGTCTTTATCTGTTTCTTTCTGTAGCTGAGGGAGCTGGAGGATAAGTACGCTGAATGTATGGAGATGCTTCATGAAGCTCAGGAGGAACTGAAGAACTTCAGGAATAAAACGCTTCCTCTCTGTACACCGCGACGATTCCACTCGCTCGGCCTCTTCCCCATGGTGAGAAATGGAGAACAACAAAATAATTTAATGTATTTTTAATTTGTATTATTTTCATAAATTGTTCACTTAGTATGTACTAAATGGTAAGAATTACACTAATATGCTAAATATACTAATACATATACAATATCACTGTCATTCCCTGGCTAATAGTGTGTTTGTGCTTTGTGTGTAACAGGACTCTTTAGCTGCTGAAATTGAAGGCACCATGAAGAAAGAGATTCAGATGTCTGATCCAGATGTTGAGGAACAAAGGTGTGTTAGTGTGTCATTTCCTGTGTCCTGCCTGTGTCTCATATCCTGCATTAATTGTTATGAATTTGCATGCTGAGTCAATTTCAAAGGAATATAAATTATATTCTAATCTCTGTTACAAGTCATTTTCATATTTTTTTTTAGCTTACTGGTTAAAGATCTGAGCTGATAACTTAATGGTTGTAGGTTCAAATCATCCAAGTATGACACTGACCTCTGTACATGCTTTTCTTCTCCTTTTGTTCAGGTTGCACCCTAAACGTGTCTTTTCGACAGTGCGTAACATCAACCAGACTGTTCGGCAGCGCTCCATGGGCCCATCCCCTATGAACATCCCGGGGTCCAATCAGACATCCTGTGTGAATTCCAGGCGTTCTAGTTGTCTGAGCACACCCCGGTCGAGCATGTACGGAGGGGATGGTGTTGAAATGGACAACCGCACTAACAGTATGCTGTTGGAAACCAAGTCAAATCAGGATGGGTAAGAGCATCAAACGTGGTTTTAAACCATAAATGTTTAAGCAGTATGATATATATGTGTTGTGTGTGTTTGCTTAAAGGGATAGTTCACCCAAAAATTCAAATATTATGTTTATCTGCTTACCTCCATGGCATCCAAGATGTATTTAACTTTGTTTCTTCAGTAGAACGCATCCTTGCTAAATAAAAGTTTTTGTTTAGTTTTTTTTGGAGAAAAAAAAAGCTTTTGAACTGTAGTGTCTATGCACTACCTAACGGTAAAAAGTTTGGAATAATTACACATTTAATAAATGGTAATAATTGAGCACCAAATCAGCACATTAGATTGGTTCCTGTATAATAATGTCACTGAAGATTGGCATGATGGCTGCTGAAAATTCAGTTTTGCCATCACAGAAATAAATTGCATTTTTTATATATTACAGTAGAAAACCATTTCTCATTTCACAAGTTGTGAAAAATGTTTTGCAGTGTTCCTGTCTTTGTTTTTTAATTTATTCAGTTATTTTTAGATCAATAAATATATATTTTTCCAAACTTGTAGATTGACTTTAGTGGAACTAGTGTTCTATTTATTTTGAAACAAATATATATGGAATATCAGCTATATATTATCAGTCATATATTGCAGTTATACTGTAACATGAAAATAATTATCAGCTGACTCTCTTTGTATTGGCAAGAACATTAATATTGATTTATTGGTTCCATTTATATTAAAACAATATACATTGTTACATGTATGTATGTGTGTGTAGGTGTAAGTTTTTTTATTATTATTATTAGTGGACATTGGACCACTCTGTGTTGGTTGATTGTTTTATCTGTAATATTTATTCCAGCTCTGATGACTCCAACAAGAAGCCTGGCACGCCTGGCACACCCGGCGCCCATGACCTGGAGGCGGCACTGCGTCGTCTTTCCCTTCGACGGGACAATTATCTTAGCGAGCGGCGTTTCTATGAGGAGGACAGAGAGCGTAAACTCAACGCCCTGGCAGAAGAGAAGAGCGACTTGTATGAAGAGAGAGATGGTGGAAGTGGCAGTGAAGACGGCGGCCCCCTCACTCCGGCAGACAGCATCATGTCTCTGGGAACCCTGCACTCGGTTTACTCCATCTACAGCACCCGATCCTACCTGCCGGAGAAACTCCAGATCGTCAAGCCTCTGGAAGGTGACCGAGCCAAATCCAGGCCTTTCACCCTCTTATTGTTTGATGCTCTGTGGGCGTTAATGCACCACAGTGCTGAGGACCTTTCTACACAGCACTCCTTCTATTTCAGACATACACAACCTCGCTGCTGGTTTGAGATTTAGACACGTCACACTATATATACACACACTACTGGTCAAACGTTTGCAATGAAGATTGTTTTTGTATGTTTTTTTAAAAGAAGTGTCTTATGCTTGCCAAGTCCGTTTTTATCAGAAATGCAGTAAGAAACTTTCTCTCTATTAACTAGTTGCTTATTAGCATGCCTATTATTAACATTTTGGCTGTTTATTAGTAATTATAAAGCGCACATTCTGTATAATCATATTCTACATCCCTAATTCTACCCAATACCTAAACTTAACAACTATCTTACTGACTATTAGTAAGCAGCAAATTAGGAGTTTATTGAGACAGAAGTCATAGTTAATGGTTGGTTAATAGCTAGAATTTAACCTTTAAATAAAGTGCGACCCTATTGGTTTTACTGATCATATAAATGCAGTCTTGCTGAGCATAAGAGACTTTTCAAAAACATATATAGACACACACACATAACGGCATTTGAAAATTGGGATTTAGCATGAAAAGCACTCTATCTATCCATGATGCACTTTATGGTCTATATAGATATATATACATATATATATATATATATATAATTTTTTTGAGGTATACTCATAGTGAAAGGTTCATAGAGGTACTAAGGCGTATTTTAAAATTGTGTTTTTCAATCACTAAAAGTTAGAAATATGCTTCCTCCTTCAAAGCATATATTTCACTTAATGCTTTATAACGTCAACAACAGGGTCATTGAATTCATTTAGTTTCTAATGTCACTGCTGCAACAATTTGTTTTGTGTCATGTTCTTTAATTTTAGATAAGTGTTAACTGTAAACCAGTCACAGCCTTATTATTCATAATCGTATCTCTAGTGACCTCTGCTGGTTATAGTTAAAAGATAAACTAAGCAATGTGACATGACCTACCCAATAGTAACACTTATTAGGAGTTTCAGAAAACTCAAAAGCATGTAAAAAAAATATCAATGCTCTGATTTCGTTAACATCTTTGAGTATGTTTTACAACGTACTAACAGGATATCTGATAGATAAGCTCCAGAGAAAGTGTTTTTGGGGATAGTTTGATAGTTGAAACATACTCAAAAAGTTCAGTTCTGTCATAATTTACTCACCATTATCACATTCCAAACCTGTATGACTTTCCTCCTTCTGCAGAACACAAAAGAGGTTACTGAATGTTGGTATAGAATGTTGGTAGCCAATTTACTTGTATGGACAAAAAACCAAGAGGCATTTCTTTCTAAATGTCTTATTTTGTGTTCCACAGAAAAAAAGAAAGTCATATAGGTATGGAACAACATGAATTTTCATTTTGGGGTGAACTATACATTATTATATCTGTTTACTCCCAACATCTTTTCTGCCAATATTAAGTCTTTTGTTCTCGTATCTTTTCGTTCCCTTACCTGTCTGTTTTTAGCGCTATAATAAACACAACTTCAATTTCCCCCTCCTTCTTTTCTCTTTCTTTGCTTTAGTCTGTCCACAGCAAGAGTCAAATGAGTATTACAGCTTTGGTTATATATCATGATGTCTATTGTGAGCCATTTTCAAAGGAGCATATTGTATTTACAATAAATTTGTAACTACAAGTTAATCCAAGACTACACACTATAGTCTGAAAGGAACCCATAACTTATTTAATTTGTAATATGAAATGGTTTATTATGTGAATGTATTTGTTATGATCATGTTATCAGTTAAATATGGATCTGCTGAACATCTGAACACATACTGTATATAATATACGGTAATATAATGTAACACACATGGAGTAATCTGTTATTATAATTTTATCCCTAAAATGGAATGGAATACAGGCATGCCTTACACAGACTCACATATCAGTCCTAAGTCTTGTATCTTGATATTACAGAGTAGCTAAAGTGTTTCTTGACTAGCCATTTTAGCAGCATTTACGTTACTGAACAGAAACCCAATATTTATATCATGTAGTTATGTATTCATTGTTACCTCCTTTCTTTCAGAATGCAACAAATGCTAATTTGTTGTACGTTGCCTTGCACTCATGATCTCAGTGTTCTGTTTTTCTAAAACTCTTTTCTTTTTTATGTGTGTATTTGATATCCATTCTTGTTTCCTCTGCTTTTCAGGTTCGGCCACTCTGCACGCATGGCAGCAGCTCGCTCAGCCCCACCTGGCCGGCATCCTGGACCCGCGGCCGGGCGTCGTGACCAAGGGCTTTAGACCACTGGAGCTGGACTTGGAGGAGGTGTACCAATTCACCGACCTGGAGGAGGATGAGCCAGGACAGCATTCCCAATTCGCCATCTCTACCTCTTGCCTGGGTTCTCTGCCTTGTTCACCTGCTTTGCGACGACCTCGTGCCAACAATCCTGATAACCAGGAAGAGCAGCCCAGAGAAAATGGAGGGACCCCTGGAGTGGGGCCAGATCGAATGGAGGCTGGAGAAGAGGAGGTCTCATCTGGTGAGGGACCCTCGTAACCCCACTAACCCTACGGACAGGCTTAGGGGGGAGGGAACATAAAGCCTCACTATAAAACAGACAATGCCCTAGTGGAGTACCCATAAACCCCAGTTGTATTGTGCCTGTGAGGGCCTAGGATGAGCTGGTTCTCTCCTTGTTCAGCTGCAGGCACACACCCACTGCACATCATCCACTCACCCTGAAGACAGCTGCCATATTCTTTTGAGTATAGTCTTTTTTCTTTACTTTTTACTGTCATTCCACCTTTCAGTCATCTTTCTGACTCCTTGTGCTGAAAGAAATGAGAATTGAGCCTTTGGAAACTCTGGAATGAATTAAAATATTTGAAATATTAATACATTTAAATAAATAATATTTTTTTATCAAAATAAATTGAAATATTTAGCAAAACAAATTTTATTTAATTAATTACTAAATACAATTTAATACCATAGTTCAATAAGAACATAATGTAATAATTATAATTATATATGATTTACATATTAAATTATAATATACTGCACATATTGAATTGTAGTAATGGGCAATCTGAATTATCCTAGAATATGCTTTATTTCTATTTATTTTATGTGTATTCAGTCATTTATTTATTTATATAATTTTATACATTTATTAACTTTTTTGCCGACCCAGATATGGTCTTGACAGGCTTTCATTCATCCTTTAAGAATTCACACCAAATCATTGACATTATATAAAATTGGTAGATCTACTCTACTTACAAATATGAGTGTGATAATTAGTGCAAGCTTCTAGACTCAATTCTCATTTTCAGCACTATTTCATTTCTGAAAGACTCTTATCAATATCTCTTCTTACCTGCATTACCAGAACACAACACTGTGTCAGAGAGTTTCGGGCCTGGGGGGAAAACAACTTTTATTTACTCACTCTCTCCACACACTAGTCCCCAGATAAACCTGTATGTGATATATAGGCTGGTGTCTACCCTGAGGGCAAAGAGTTTAATGTTTGATACTAAACTGTACAACACACATACACATCCCTGGATGCATTGAACACACATCATCACACATTCCCAACAGGAGCCCCAGCATGTAACTAACATCCAGCTAGAGTTCTGTGTGTGTTTAACGGATAATGTTACAGAGTTCTATTAAAAACTCAGAAGTGTGAGCCACAGTCATGTGAGTGCACAGACTCTAATGTCACTGGAAAGAGGTCACATTGACACCACATGTACACAAACGTGCTTGTCTACTACACAAACACACCAAAAGCCACAATTTAGAGTGTTATACACAATGCTCACATACCTTCTGTGAATATCAAATGGTTTGAGTTCACTTGTAAACATCTAAGATCATGCAGACAATTGTATGGTTTTTTTTGTCTTATTTTGGTTTTTGTTTGTTCGTTTTATTGTTTTGGTTTGGTTTTTTTTGGGGGGGGGGTGAAGTATCCCTTTTAATAACAACTGACAACTTTTTGCAGAGAATTGTTGAAACAAACTACCAGCTGCTATATATAATATGTTCTGGCTTGTCTGTAATAATCAAATTCATCATTTGATCTTCCCTCTTTCCCACTATTCTCTCCTACTGTGTGAAGCTATTTAAAACTGCGTCAGGATGAGTTGTACAATTAAAACTTCATGATTTGTATGTAAATTCAAAGATCCTAATTCTGCAGTTGTGTTTTTAAGCCCAATCATAGCTTGCACTATGCCACATTGTATTGCATTAGCTCTCCTTACGTAGATCCTGAAGCAGTTTTAACTTCCTCTTTATGTTTTTGAAAGTGTTTGTGGGGTTTTGTACTGATATTTCTCTCCTCTCTTGCTCTCCCCAGTGCATTTCCCTGGTAAATGTATGTCTCACACCAGCTCCACGTACACCTTCACCACCTGCAGGATCCTGCACCCTACAGATGAACTCACCAGAGTCACACCCAGGTAAATACCGTGTGGTCTTTTCATAATGGCATCATAATGATAACAACAACTTTTTAGTATACATTATTTTATGGATCAAATCAGACATTTTTTCCAACTACATTGTCAGAAATATGTGCAAAAATAGGATTGCAGCTTGTCACTGAAGCAGTACCCTTATTTCTACCCTTAAAAGGTACTGCTTATGAACCTTTTAGGGGTAACTAAGGTACATAGTTCTGACTTCCAAATGAGGGCGCATAGGAGGAATATCGCAGGGAGAAGCAACCTTTGGAACCGTAAAGCAACAAATAGGACAGCCTATGGTTTATTGGACAGTCTTAAAGGGGTCATGACGTTGATAAAAATAACATTATTTGGTGTGATTCAATGTGTTAAAAAAAAACATTATTTTCCACATACTGTAGTGTACATTATTGTTGCTCCTCTATGCTCCACCTTTCTGAAACGCGCCGATTTTTACAAAGCTCATCGTTTTGAAAAGCAAGGTGTACGCTGATTGGCCAGCTATCCAGTGGGTTGTGATTGGCCGAATACCTAAAGCGTGTGACGAAAATGTTACGCCCCTTACCATATTGTGATGCCATGTCCCGGCACGATGAGACAAAAAAAATAAAACCCATTATAAACTAGGCATTTGTTGCATCCAGTGGGGACATAATCACTGATTATAATGACTTATACTGTCTTTTTACGTGTCAAGTTGTATCAGGCTGCGTAAAAATAAAACGATATCTGCTTGTGACCGGAGAAACAACAAACAGCAAGCGCTACTCTACACAACTCAAAACTCACGTTTGAATCGTCAGTGGCAAATTCTTTAAATAAGAAAACATAGCCTACTAACTTAGAAGCGCCAGAATGTCCTTGCTAAGTTGGAATTGCCCCACTTTATAGAAACAGTCTTTGTTGCACACCTGGGATTTAAGGCTACTCTAGAGGTCTTCACTTTTTTCGAAACTTGTTTATTGACTTAATAGCATTTGCTGTGCAATATGTGGCGATCGGGACGGGTGCAGTCGGGTCTGTCTCTTCCCAAGCCGGTTCAGGTCTAACTTTCGAATAATGGTCGGGTCCGGGTAGTACATTTAAGGCATTTCTCGGGTTTATACAGGTTCGGGTCCCACTTTCAAATAAAATACGAATCCGGGTCGGTTCTGTGCAGCATATTTACGGGTCTCTTCGGGTTCGGGTGCAAATTTTTGGACCTGTGAAAGACCTCTAGGCTACTCTCCCAGGTTCAGGAAACAGTCCTCCATAAAATGCGCTGCACACACTCTAATTTGAGTTGAACTGTTCTGGAACAGTGTTGTAAATACAACTTAAACACTGATTTCTAGTCGTGTCCTTTTTTGGAAGCCCAAACAAAGTAGTTTCGTTTTCACAACAAAACACAGCGTCTCCACGACATGATGGCAGAGGCAACAATACAGCGAGAATAAAAGTTACACCTTCTTTCTTTGCGTATACATTTGGGCGGTGTAATGCAAATCTTCCCACACAGTGACGTAGATATGAGGGGATGTGTTTAAATGAGGCGTTTTAGGAAGGTGTGAACGAGACTTAAACTTTATAAAGAATATCTCGTTGAGACTTTATTCTTTGCATTTTCACGGATCTTATCTATGAACAAACAGCTTTTTACACTCAACATTAAATTGCATCATATGGCCCCTTTAAATCTGTATTAAGGGTTCCAGACAAATAGTTTGTCTCTATAGCAAACATATTGTACAGCTGTGTGACTGGCTCTCTGCAGGTCATACGATGAGGATGATGAGGTGGCTCTGTATCATGTTGTTCTGGTGGCGGGCTTAGAGCAGGCTCACTGAGCAGAGCCCCCTGGGGGTAAGGAGGAATAGCATGACCTGCCTAGTCCTGATTAGACCTTGTGTCATGGGAGTGTGCTGTTTTCTAACCAAACACACACCACTCTAACTGACCTGAAGGATTTGCTCAACCTAACACCAGAACTTTTTTTGTAGAAGACTTTATGTAGTATGACGTAACAAATATTTGTGTAAATAACACACACTGTGTATGAATCTATTATTATATCTGTGTGTATTGTAAACTAATACTGTAAAATACAGTAGGCTATACAATTTTTTTAGTGCTTTAAATTACTGTAGAATGCATGAAGGAACAGAATGATAGCGCCATGATGCGTCTAATCAAACAACTTACTGTGAGGTTTGATGTCAGCAGAATGTTAATTTATTAAATAAATTTACATCCAAAATAATAATGTATGAATACCATTGCATTAAATATTAGCTTCAAAAATATCATTTTAAAATAGAACAATGACATTTCTGTAGGTCAAATAATAAAGCAAGGTGCTATCAACGTCAAGGTCATAGGTTCGATTTCCTGGAAATGAGAAAAAATTATACTTTGAATGTAATGCAAGTCAATTATTTGTTTGCTTGTTTACAGTTATTAATCAAAATAAACCCGAAATCGTGTTATGTCTTAGTGCTATTTTCAAACCTAAAAGCTACTTTTTAATTAAATGCATGCAATACATGTTTGAAGCGCAGCTCTAGGTTCTTACACAAGCATTGTATTATCCTAAGAGGATAATTAACATTATAATCCTATTATTATAAGTAGTATTATAACTATTAGTAAGTTTTTAGTGCAATTTCAGTTTTTATCAGATTTCTTTCCCACATTGTGCAGCAACATATTGTGCCTAATGCATATGGTATTAAAAGGTGTTTTTTTTTTATTGATTTTTTTTTTTGCCAATATATATTGTTTAGAAATTTAAATCACAACCTGCACAATGAAAAACAGATTTATCACAATTAAAAACACACAAACCACATTAGTGAACTAAATTTCCTGCATTTGGATTGACTTTATTGACTGGATTGATTGTTTGACTTACTCACAGCGCTATGGGAATATTTGTTTGTTTAATTGTGTTCACGGAGTTATCAGTGCACGTTTTGGCTTATTTAACTAGATAACTCAAACTAATAAAGCATTACTTTCTCAGTCTCTTGTCAGGTCCATCACTGGCTTCCTGTGTGATGTCCAACAGCAGTCTGCGCTCAACCCCTGTGTCCACCCCCTGCACGCCTCGTCGCCTCAGCCTGGCAGAGAGTTTCACCAACCTGCGCGACTCAACCAAGACTACCAGTACCTCTCTGGGACTAGTGCGCCTCCTACAGGAGAGAGGTATATCTGCTGCTGTCTATAACCCTCTCAGCTGGGACCGGGTAGATCCATCACACACTGCCACCTCTACGCACACCGGCCCGGACACGCTCCCCTTCACCCCTCCAAACTCCCCCAGCAAGACCAAAGCCACTAGTCCTGTGCTCCCTGTAGACTACAGCCCCTCGGACTCCCCCTACGAAACCTTCCTGGCTTCACGGCCAGCAAGCTCTATTCTGAAGGAAGTGCGGGAGGCAGACGAAAGGGCTGATACACAGTGTCAGACTGAAGTCAGTGTGCAGAACTTGAGACTGGTGGACAAGGTGAAGAAGTTTAGCCTGGCTCCCAGAAATTTGACCCCAGGGATCGGAAGGCCGGGACCGCCGTTCGGGGCCCACGCTGTTGTGACTTCCCCTATCCAGGGACTGCCAGTGCTGAACTCAGGGATGAGAAGAAACCGCAGTTACCCAGCTATGGTTGGGGCTAGTATGGCTATGAAGGGCCCGGGGCCTCCCAGCGAGGACCTGCTGTTGGCCCATGGGCCACCCAGACAAACTAGCCTCAATGAAAAGTGAATGTTGCCTCTCTGTCGTCCCCTTTTGCCTTTATTTCAATTTGCATTGATACAGTATATCATCCCTGCGACAACTCGAGTGCCTGTTAAGATGATATTTGTATAGATTATTTTGTTATAACAGTTGCTATAACAACCTATTTTTGTCTATTTCTCTGTCCATCTGACCAACATATGTAGAGTACAATTCATTCAGCATTGTCACATATCTTGGTATATTCCAAGCTTTTGTCATTGTGTTAAAAAAAGTGGACAATTCTCACGTGTTAGCTTTGAGAAAATGTAGCATATGATCAAAGCAGAAAATGAATGCCCCAAAATGACTTTTAATTTAAGCACTTTTTGAATTTAAAAACTACTCAAGGATAACCAAGAAAACATATTTTTTGTTACTGTTGTAAATCTGGTCTTCCGATGTTACATTTCAAAATTGGTTAATTTCATGATGCTAGCAAGAGCACTGATAGCACCTTAATGCTAATGGTAGCCCAGACATTGTGAACAATGAAGGTTTGTCATTTATTAGTGACTTTTAGGTCAAAGTTTACTTTTTAATGGCCATTGATTTGTGCTTTAAATCAGCCCCTAGTGTTCTGATGTGTTCTAAAACATGCTTTTATAAGTACAAATACCTTCACATAAGCCTTTTCCATCGAGTCCAATTAAATACCTGCAGTGTAATGTTAATTGTCTAAAATGGCTTATTAATGCGTAATATAATAGTAATTACAGTGCAATAACAGAGTTCAATGAAATTACTCTCAATGGAGGGCACTGTAGACATGAATGGGTGATAATTTGCACATTAGCACAAACTCTCTTCGCTGTACATCCTCAAAAGTTAACTGACTAAAATACTTCAGAGAGAAGAAGCCGAGACCACGGGGCTGAGAAGGTGCTGCGAAAAGAATTGCAGCAGGTTGGAACTTGAAACACAATCGTGTTCATGTTAAGTTATCCATTGATGTCCTTTTGTTGACACCAACATTATTTATAAGTGTATGTGTGGAATTGCGGTATCGAAGACTTGATGGGAAAATTGCACAACTACCATTTCTTTGGTCAAAAGGATGTCAGGTTCAACTGAAAACATATACTGTACATCTGCTGTGGTTTTGGAACCTACTGACTGATGTGTGTCGTATGTAAAGCAAGTGAAGTATGTATTGTAAGCTTTAACGATATAAAGAGTGCTATAGGAATTTGTAGTGCCTGATTTTTTTTTGGGGGGGGGGGGGGACAGACAGACAGTATCATAATGGCTTTGCCTGCCACAGTATGCACTGACATAAATACTGTAACTATGTGTGATGTTGACTTCCCAATGCAGATATTTGAAGGATAGCTTATATTTGATGTATTGCAGAGGGAGCACAGTTGAAAGTGCATGAGTCGTTTTAAAGAAAAGGTCTGTGTTTTCTTTTAGTTGAGGCAAGTTTAATTTGTCAAGTGTAAATGTGTGTGTACTGTATGTGTGTGTGCGCATTTAATCAGCATGACATTTGTTGAATGTGTTTCAGAACCACAGAGGTATCTGCCATGACTGAACATTGATTTCAATGGTGTGTTTATTTCATCCGATTACTGAAGGGACGTTTTACTTGTACATTGTAAATGGTAAATATGCAAAGGATTCAAACATGCTAACTTTTATATATAAAAAGTAAAAAAAACTAAACTTGAGAAAGAAAACGAAGAAAAAAAACGATGACACTGGTGAAAATATGTTTTTGTTCATGAATTTTAGAAGCTCCCCATTGCAGAGGATCAATAAACCAGTTGTGATAATTTTGGGTTGGTTGTCTTATTTTGCACTATTAACTAGGTGTTTGTTCAAGTATATGTCCATGAATATCCAAAGACATTTTGAACAGTCATGATACACTAGCTTTGTTGACCACGAGAGGGCATGCTTCACCAACACTGAGCTTGCAGAAGAGCTTTATGTTTGTGTTTGCAACATCAATTCAATTCTCATATCCATCTATATTCAGTAGCATGAGTTAATGATGCACTTATATAGCGCTTTATTGTGTATTGCTGTACCCCCAAAGCGCTTTACAATCATGTGGGGGGGGGGGGGGGTCTCTCCTCTACCATCACCAGTGTGCAGCATCCATTTGGATAATAACCCAGCAACTCTAAATAAATTTAGTGTAGCTCAAACAAAGAACTTGTCCGAGAACAAACCGCCAGAGCCGTCACAATAAGGGGGTCCATAATATGCCATTCCACATTTCTGAATTCGTCATTGTTTGATCTTGAGCTGACAGTAACACTTTAGGGCCCTTTATCTTGTAAATTTACATGGAGTGAGTAGATGCTTGTGTCCAGACCTCAGCTGACTGATCAACAGGCCACTCTGTGTAAAGAGCATCAGCTATTTACTAATAATGTGATGATATTCAGATGGTATTCTCTAGCTGAAGAGGGTTTCCATAGAAACACTCTGCAAGTGATTGTGAACCCAAATACAAAACACTTTGTTGCTGCAAGATTGTACTGAGTGGGCTTATTTTCTCCACAAACTTTATATTTTTTTGGGGGGGGGGGTTCTTCTCTGGCATCACTATGAAAACATTTTGGTTGAACGACTCTAGAAATGTTATATAAATATTTATAAAGTATCTTTGAGTTACATTTTATAGCTCATATATACATCACAGAAATATGTAAATCATTTGAACTGATTTTTAACAATAACTTGACCTCTGTGAGCTCTTTATCTATCTATCTATCTATCTATCTATCTATCTATCCATCCATCCATCCATCCATCCATCTTTATACAGTAATCGCCTATGTTCCGTATTTTTCTACTTAGTATGTTACTGTAAATTAGCTTTGTTATTACCATGGCAGCCATTTAAGCTTCTGTGCTCCACACTGCATTTATATAGTATTCAGGAAAAACGTTTGTTGCAAAAGTAACTTTCCAAATATTGCATCATTGTCATAGTATACCAAGACCTGTTTCTGCCATTTTGATTATGAATACAACACTTAATATGAGTGATTTTTTTTCCTGTATGAAAATGAATAAGAAAATCTTTTTGAACATTCCTAGGCTTTTTTTAAATAGTTATAATAAATCCATGGACGATTGTGAGGAATGTTGGCTATATTTTAGAATGTTCGTAGACATTATGATGTCGTGGAAACACACCTTAGTATCACAGAGGTGGAAAACTCTAATTCTGTGTAGTGTGCGAGGAGTTGATCGAGAGCTAATAGACTGTGTGTAGAAAGAGTGGATTACACTCACAGTGATTACTATTTCCCCGACTGTTTTATCTAGCAATGGTTAAAATTGCAAGGGACGTTGAAAGGAACCGTTCTCTGTTTCAAGAGAAACTGAAGAACTGGTTTCCAAATTTTCATGGTAAGAGCACCAAAAATAAGTAATCATGGATCATATGTGGACATATGACAACATTTTAAAGTACATTTTATTTAGACTGTAAATAAGGACTCTTGAAGTGGCACCAATTAAAGTAGAAAAAAAAAATTCATTAGTCCTTTTAATAAAACCATTAGCTAAAGGGAATGATGAGTTCAGCAAGAAGTTTCAGGTCTGGGTCCCAAACTTGCAAGGTGAGGTTATTTTTCAAACATACTGAGTAAATATACTGGGTAGCAAAATACAACATGGGAGTAGGACTGACTTCATATATCCATCAAAAACATAATAGACAACGGTTAAAAAAATTTATCTAGAAGAAGTTCAGAAAAGCAAATGTACTTTAATTTGTTTACAGATGCCATCTTTTTTATATATTTATTTCTAATGCAAATACAGTATTATTATTATTTTAAATGTGGTGTTTTAGTCCAAAATTGTCCAAATAATTTTTAGACCACTGAGTCTGTATAGTTAATATTGATATTCAGAATACTGATTGGACCCCAATAAGCTTAAATAACTTGTTACACATTAAAGAAACTGATTTAGGCTATCTTAACGAACTGTCTCAAAGATTTGTTATTTTATCGTTTTTGCCAATAGCCGACTCGAAGCCAAGTGCAGAAAAGAAGGCTGACTTTGGAAATCAGCTCCAGACCTGGTTTCCTGACCTTCAAGGTAAGACTTTCAGGAAAGGTCATGACAACCATCATGCATTCACAGATTCTTTGGCACGGTTTCATAGACAGGGTTTAGCCTAAGCCAGGATTAGGCCATAGTTCAATTAGGACATTTAAGTAATTTTTATAAACATGCCTTAGAAAAAAGCATTACTGGGGTGTATCTTAAAACAGAACAAAGGCACTGACTTTAAGACAGAACAAAGGCACTGACATGTTTTAAGATCAGGTAGTGCAAGTTTATTTCAGTTGAAACAGCTCAGATTTACATTTTAGTTTAGGCTTAGCCTGGGGTTTAAGGGTTTAAGTTTTGTTTGTGTTAATTTTTTTTGTTGTCTTAATCTAAGTTAGACCAATAATGTCATAACAATGGATTAAATAATTCAGGAACTAAATTACAAAATTGTCAATGTGTGGTTTTTTGTGCACCAGTAGCTGACTCTAAACCACCCGAGGAAGAGCTCCAGGTCTGGTTTCCTAAATTCCAAGGTAAAAACTTCATCCAGGGCCACAATAAATATTTTTCTCTTAATCTTGAATATGTGGTTACATACACAATATTTTAGGCAGTAAATTATTGTCGCTATTTGTTAAACAATGATATTTGTAATTCACCTGTAGCTGACTCTAAACCAGCAGAGGATGAGAAGACCGAGTTTGATAAAAACCTTCAGGTCTGGTTTTCTGACTTCCAAGGCAAGAACATCAGCAAAGGTATTGGAATAATAGTTGATCAATAAGGAATTGTCAGTTACTGAATTTTTTTTTTTTTTTACTTTATCTGTAGCTAACTCTATACCCAATATACCCACTCTCTTAATGTACATGACATCAACACATATTAAGTAAGAAAATCAGCAAAGGTCATGACCACCTGACAAAGTGGGACACACATTCACCCAAGATATAATTCAATTCAAGATATAATGGTTTATTTATTTTTTTCACCAGTAGCCGAGTTTAAACCCACTGAGGTAGAGAAGACTGAGTTCAGGACAAAGCTCCAGATCTGGTTTCCTGATCTCCAAGGTAAGACTTTTAGCCAAGGCTATAGATGCTGAGAGGGACAGATGTTTTCCTCGGATATTCGGAAAAATGGTTGAGAATTGTCCAAATGACTTTTTTTATTGTTTCACTAGCCAACTTTAAATTGACTGAGAAAGACAAGAGAAAAAATCTCAAGACATGGTTTCCTGAAATTAATGGTAAGAATTTAAACCAGCGCCACAACTAACAATACTGTTTTCTCCCAATCTTGAATATGTGGTTACATCCACAACATGTTAGACAGTAGGTTATTGCCACTACTTGTCTCTTAATGATTCTATATTTTTTTTATAGCACACGTATCTGACCCTAATCCCACTGAAATGAAGAAGGCTGACTTCAAGAAAAAGCTCCAGGTCTGGTTTCCTAAGCTCCAAGGTAAGACCTTTAGTCACGGTTCATAGATGCATCGGCCCCTTCTGGTCGTTTTGTGTACTTTCGGTGTTTAGTTCACGAGTTTCAGCTAGAGCTCGTCAACTGCTCTATATTAGTCTCTGCGTTTGGTTATTTATTTAGACAGTTATTTAGTCTTTGTCAGATCGTTGTTTCATGTCTGTTCTCTGTGCAGTACCTGTGGTTTGCGCTGTTCCTGGTTCCTGCTCTCTGGTGGATTTTCTGCCTGCTGTTTTTGGATTCCTGGACTGGTTTCCACCCACTGTCTCTCATTTGGATCTACGGATCTTTGCTCACTGCAGCCCAGCATTACCAAGGAAGCCTGTGATCACTGCACCCACGAAGATCTGTTTTCTGTGACTTTGCTTGTCTCATTCATGCTTAATAAAATATCATCTAAGCTCGCATTTGAATCTATCGTGTTATTCCTGACACCTTTACTCAAGGCTGCAATCACCATAGACATTGAGGGGGATATGCTTTTCCTCAAGACATTCAGAGTAATGGTTGATATTTAGCAAGATGGTTGATAATTGACTTGATATAAAAAGACTTCGTTATGTTTATTATTTCACCAGTAGCCAACTCTAAAATGACTAAGAGAAAAATAGGTTCAAGAAGAAGCTCCAGACCTGGTTTCCAGAGCTCCAAGGTAAGAACATTATGTAAGAGATTGGAACAACCAGACTTATGTTTCCCCCAGATATTCAAAACTAAAAATATAAATAACTGTCTCTTAATGAGTTTGTCGGGGTTTTTTTCATCAGTAGCTGACTCTAAGCCTACTAAAGAAGAAAAGGCTAAGTTCAGGCCAAAGCTCCAGGTCTGCTCCACTGATGTAAACCACAGGGATATCACAGAGGGTTGTCATACGTAGCCCAATCCTGTCCTTGAAGATCTGCCTTCCAGCAAATTTGAGCTCCAACCCAATCAAGCACATCTAAACCAGCTAATTAGGATATCCAGGAACACTTGATAATTACAGACAGGTGTGTTGGAGCAGGGCTGGAAACAGGATTTGTTACCCCTGCACTAGACTGTCTAATCTTAATATTCAGTCCTGTGGAGCTTAAAACAGAATATGAACACATTGACAGCATCTAAAATATTATATATAAAAAAATGTTCAGCAGTGCATGCTGAGACAAACTATTCAACATTATTATTGCTCATACTTTGTTCCTGATCTAAACCCCTAAACCCTATTTCTGCCAAATAATGTCAGTTCATTGCATACAGTCAAGTGTTCAATAAGTGACATTTTAGTGTCAGTTTAGTTGCTAAACAAACTTTCTGCATATTATAGGACTTAAAGTTGTCTTCCCTGTGTTCAATAAAGCAAAACCAAACTGTTTAGTATCAGTCAGTGAAAAACACTTCAAAGATGCATTTGTCTATGTGTGAAGAAGCAGGAGGGAATTGGCTAGTTGGCTCAGACAATGTATCTACATTGCCAGAACACATTTAATTGCCCTAGTTGCAAACCTATTCATGTTTGGCACTGTTTGTGTAAGCATGCATTTATTGGTTCACTTTATATTGTCTAACAGAATGAAATCTCTTTCACTAAGGCACACCTGTGGCATAATGGCTCTTTTTGTTTGGTGTAGCCCTTAATTCATTCACTCGCAATCATCAGCCTACGATTCATCCATTATGTGCTACCTAAAGTGTTTTGCGCAATAAACCATGGAGCGTCGTCTCCCTGTCTAACCACCTGCATGTGTTTCTCTCTCCGTCTCTCACCCTGTTCTCTCCAGTAAAGCAGAATCGAGTATTATTGCCTACTCTAATCTGTCCCTCAGGCAATGGGAAGAGAATTGGATTTGAAGGCTATACTCGTGGCGCTGCTGTAATGCTAGCCGTTCAGCTTCAGGGGGCAAATAAGGGAAAGCTTTCATAATAAGATCATTAACTGTAATCTGTTAGCTTGGTCCCTTAACACCACACAAATGGCTTCGCTGTGCTGTGGTGGATTCAGCTAAGATAATAAATCAAAGCTACATGCTAAGAAAAGCTAAATAGCCTGTTGATTTAGTTTTTCTTAATCTACCAGTTTTCTTCTTGTTGTTTTCTTTCTGTATTGTAGGCTAATTTGTCAGTGTTGTTTAATGGTCCAAAATGCACATTATACTTAGTCAAACATAGATATTTCTATGCCACATTATTTTCTTTCTGCATTTCAAGTACATGATGAGTTACGATAGCCATGAGACTTCAGGTGAGTGAGTTAAGGCAATGATTTATTCGTAGACACCTGTGACATGTCTAAAGTGAGGATAACATCATATATACATGAGTTATGAGAATAAAAGCAGTTGAGACTACATTCTCACTCGTTTTCCTGCAAAATAAAAATATATAGATGGACACATATATTTATATATTGCATTATCTCCATTGTACAAACAAATTTACATCAGACCGAGCTCTCTGATTTGATTGACATTAAATGGGTGACTCTATACAGATGATTAGCTAATCAGGTTGATTCATGTGATTTGTTGAAAATATCTTATGAGGAGTATTCATACTCTTCTGCACTCCGTCTGCCAAAATCCATCCATCCCAAGTAATCTCTGTCCTTTATTCTGTGATTGTTGCCCATGGACCTGCTATTTGGAGAGGAGCTTCTGCGATTTGTACCTGCAAGAAATGCACAAAGACATTTTTATAAATGTATTTAAGCACAGGAGCCTTTGGAAATTTCTCACATGTCTATCTATCTATCTATCATATATATATATATATATATATATATATAAATAAAGAAATAAATCATTAGTAGAAGTATTATTTATTATATTATCATTATTATGTCATTCCTGTTGTTGTAGTAGAGGTTCAATAGAAATCTCTAATAGGAAAATATAACTCTTATTGACCAAAGTTAATGCGATTGAAATGCTATTGAAATGGCATGATCATGGTTTATATAAGGTATAACAAAATATGCCTTAGGGCTAATTTATAAAAGTTCAGTGAATATAAAATAGTCATTTGAAAGGAGAATTCCACCTTTGGTGGAGATGATTCTGGCCAGTAGTTCAGTCAAGCTGCTGCGAGGTTCTTCATCATCCTCTGCTTTGGACAGCAGGCTGAGTTGTCCACTGGAGGGCACTGCACGGGTGTGGCGTGTGTGTTTCACTACAGTCCCGAGATCAGACTGACCCCCATCTTCTGAGTGTGTGGGGAGAGTAAGGCAACTGCTGGTGGAGAGGGCAGCCAGCAGCACACACACACAGATTCCAGCGTTCATCGCTGAAATAAACACACACACACACACACACACACACACACACACACACACACACACACACACACACACACACACACACACACACACACACACAGACACACACACAACACACACATGTTAGAGCTTCAATATTGCTTCATTAAAATCCTATTCATTTGAGCTTTTGCAAAATGCACCTTAATGAGTAAAAAAGTTCTAAAATTCATATAAGTCTAGTGAACTGATTTTAACCGGATTTTATATCAAACTTAAAAATGATAAATTCCATTAAAAGATCCTCCATCAAAATACATTTAAAAAGATTGCTAAAAGAAAGAGGACTGAGACTTCCCTACCTTCATTCAAGACATGAAACCCAGCACAGTTACAGAGAAAAGGTGTAAATATGATTGAATTAAACACCAGGTATACAAACTAATTGGGCTGCAATGTGCAACATTGGCCGATAAACTATTTGAGTTTTTTTCTGCTTATTTCACCAGTTTTAGATAAAACCCATTTGCCAAAGAGGTCCATCTAACCCTCATTTTTGTGTTCCAAATTTCGACTTAACGACAGTTTCTTTCTTTCAAACGAATTTCTTTTTGGGGGGATGTAGAGATAAAAAAAACCGAATAACCCTAAATAACTCTTGGATTCAAGCCAAGAAGCAACAACAAAAGGAACTGAAATGGAAATTTCTGTTGAAACTGCATCACTAGTGCATTCCATTCAGTCTCTTCATATCTTCTTTATTTTATATAAAATCTACAAGCTAAAATTCAAAACCATGGGACATATTGCATATTACACAATATAACATATTACACAATATTTTACACAACTGTAGCCTTTACAAAAAAAAGTGATTTTACACAGAAGCATGCAACACTGTAATCATGCAACACTTCACATTCAAATATAAGAAAAATTGAGATCATACCTTCAGGTGAAACTCTGGCAGAGAGGAGGAGAAGAGAGAGATGGGAACACGCACTGACTGCAGAACAAGTGTGTGTCTGAAACTTCGCTGCACTGTGCAAGTGAGGCCCTTAAATAGCGCTCTGAGTGGGCTGGCTCTGTTTGACCCACGTAGTGACAGGCGCAATTCAACTGTCTGTGTATATGAATGAGGTTGTGTATTTGCGCAAGCTTGACGCAGAACCGAGAGCAACAGGGTATTCTCACAGGATACAGATTATGACATTGTCACTCAAGAGGACAGAGGGATCTCCAGAGGTCAGACCATCCTAATTACAAATATGCACAACTGAGTTTCCTCCCCCTACCAATAAGGTTCCATCACTCTTTGGCCATGGACCATGGGATGCACATTTTGATGTTATGGATGCTGATGTCTTTAATGTGCACTGCACTGTTTGACACTCTGCAGTGGTTCTAAAAGTGTTGTTTTGTCTTTTTCTTTTTTTCAGTAACCAGATTTTACACATGACCCACCACAGTACAAAAACCATGTAAAGTAAAAAAAAGTACTAAATACAAATTCACTACAACTGATCGATAGATCTTATTTTATAAATAATTTAATATTGTTGTGCTTTATAATTTAATATATTAAAGTATGTATTTATTAAATCACAAAGGATTTTATACAACCATCCTTTTTCTTCTTCTTCTTCTACTACTTCTTCTTCCAAAAATTATGTATTTTAAGAGAACCATACATTTTTCTTCTATAGTAGTGTAGTACTTTGCTTATGCAAAGAATAATCCCTTTTTAACCCAACTTATTGGTATCAACATTATGGTATACTACAATAACTACAGTATTTCTCTCTACGAAAATTTCAAAGGTTGTACCAGTGCCTAAAGGATTTAACAGACTAAAAGGGAGAAAGGCTATAATGCATGTGCAAAGATGCAGATGCACAAATATGCAGATATCTTTATTGCGTATCTATCCCTATTGCTCTAATTCTTCAAAATATAAGAGTTGAGGTTTACATTAAGTCTTTCTAATTATGCATAATAATGTTGCAGGGAAATATCCTTTTGGAAATTACATCATTTCATTTTTATAGCCTAATAATCATAGCATGACTGTCATGAATCTGGTTACCACTCACTCTACTGCACATCACCCATGGACTACATCTCCCATCATGCACTGCACTCACACTCTCCCGTCCACCATTACACCAATCACACAGCTGTCACCATTCACTCATCAACCCTAATTGCCTCACCACACCTGCACCTCATTCACTCACTCACATAAAAGCAGCACACAAACACTCACTCACTGCGAAGTCTTGTTTTGCCCTGGCTACATTTCTGAGCGTTCTTCCCCGTATCTGTTATCTCTGTGTGTGACCCCGGACTGCCTGACCTTGGACTTCTGAACCTGTGCCTGTGACCTCGACCCCTGCCTGGTATTGTTTACGTCTCTGCTCTGCCTCCGATATTCCTGTTATGCCCTCTGACCATTGCCTGTGTGATTCTGCCTCTGTCCAATAAATATATATTACTGCACTTGGATCCCCTGCCTTTGACCAGTCTTTACAGAAGACTTCGCCACCTCAGATCCAGCAGCATCATCTCACCTACCCAGCTCAACTATGGACAGCATAAGCCTACTCCTACATCTTCGCCAGGGAGGCCTGACTATGGAAGAGTATGTTCACCAGTTTTGTGAGCTGTCTTACCAGGTACCGTTGTACGACGAGTATCTGTTCAAGGACTTGTTTTATTCGGACTCACTAGTCAGTCAAGGCCAGGTTTAACAAATCTGTGTTTTCTGGAAGAGTGTATCATGGTGAGTTTGAGGGCCCTTTTGAACTATGCTTTATCGTGCTGCTGGCCTTCCTTCCCACTGTGGGTGGTTCTAGAGGCCCGCTCCGTCCCAGGAGCTCGCCAGAGTCCGCTCCAGAGCCCGCTCCGTCCCAGGAAGCCTCGCAGACAGAAGTTCCCTGCTTCCAGAGGCCGCTCCGCCCCAGGCGAGCTCGCCAGAGTCCGCTGCCAGAGGCCGCTCCGTCCCAGGAGCTCGCAGAGTCCGCTCCAGAGGCCGTCCCGTCCCAGGAGCTCGCCAGCGGTCCGCTCCAGAGGGCCGCTCCGGTCCGTCCCAGGAGCTCGCAGAGTCCGCTCCAGAGGCCGCTCCGTCCCAGGAGCTCGCAGAGTCCGCTCCAGAGGCCGCTCCGTCCCAGGAGCTCGCAGAGTCCGCTCCAGAGGCCGCTCCGTCCCAGGAGCTCGCAGAGTCCGCTCCAGAGGCCGCTCCGTCCCAGGAGCTCGCAGAGTCCGCTCCAGAGGCCGCTCCGTCCCAGGAGCTCGCAGAGTCCGCTCCAGAGGCCGCTCCGTCCCAGGAGCTCGCAGAGTCCGCTCCAGAGGCCGCTCCGTCCCAGGAGCTCGCAGAGTCCGCTCCAGAGGCCGCTCCGTCCCAGGAGCTCGCAGAGTCCGCTCCAGAGCCCGCTCCGATCCAGGAGCTCGCAGAGTCCGGCACTCCGGGTCCCCTCCTGGTTCCGTCCGTTTCCCCAGAGCCCCTGCTGGCCCTTTCCGGCTCTCCTTCGTCTCCGCTGGTCCCCGCCCAGCTCGCCTTCGCCGCTGGTCCCGCCCAGCTCGCCTTCGTCTCCGCTGGTCCCGCCCAGCTCTCCTTCGTCTCCGCTGGTCCCGCCCAGCTCTCCTCCGTCTCCGCTGGTCCCGCCCAGCTCTCCTTCGTCTCCGCTGGTCCCGCTCAGCTCTCCTTCGTCTCCGCTGGTCCCGCCCAGCTCTCCTTCGTCTCCGCTGGTCCCGCCCAGCTCTCCTCCGTCTCCGCTGGTCCCGCCCAGCTCTCCTTCGTCTCCGCTGGTCCCGCCCAGCTCAACAATGCCTCCGCTGGTTCCGTCCAGTTCTACCGAACGCCCAAGAGAGTCAGAGCCACCTGAGTGCCCAAGAGAGTCAGAGCCGCCCGAGCGCCACCGAAATTTAGCGCTTCCAGAGTGCCCCCTCGAGGTAGTGGAGTTCACCAAGAACTTTCATGGAGGGAGCTCCCCTCCATTGCTCACAGAGACCCCGGACCCGCCATGGCCCATGAGGTCCCCTGATCCATCATGGCTGCCCGAGTCCCCGGATCTACCATGGCCGCTTAAACTCCCTGCCTCGGTTCCTGAAACCAAATGTGCTCTCTCTGCCTCTTGTGTCTCCGTTTCCTCTAGGTCCCAGTCTCGGCCAGGGATCTCTGCTCCGCCCTGGAGGGCGCCTGTCTCGTCTGCTCCGCCCTGGTGGGCGTCTGTCTCGTCTGCTCCGCCCTGGTGGGCGTCTGTCTCGTCTGTTCCTCCCTGGAGGGCGTCTGTCTCGTCTGCTCCGCCCTGGTGGGCGTCTGTCTCGTCTGCTCCGCCCTGGAGGGCGCCTGTCATGTCTGCTCCGCCCTGGTGGGCGCCTGATCTGCCAGAGTCACCCCACGTCTCCGTCGACCTGCCAGAGTCACCCCACGTCTCCGTCGACCTGCCAGAGTCACCCCACGTCTCCGTCGACCTGCCAGAGTCACCCCACGTCTCCGTCGACCTGCCAGAGTCACCCCACGTCTCCGTCGACCTGCCAGAGTCACCCCACGTCTCCGTAGACCTGCCAGAGTCACCCCACTTCTTCCGTCGACCTGCCAGAGTCCACCCCACGTCTCCCGTGCTACCTGCCGAGTCACCCCACGTCTCGCGTCGACGCTGCCAGAGTCACGCCCAACGTCTCCGTCGACCTGCCAGAGTCACCCCAGCGTCTCCGTCGACCTGCACAGAGTCACCCCATCGTCTCCGTCGACCTGCCAGAGTCACCCCCGTCTCCGTCAAAGACCCTGCAGAAGTCACCCCACGTCTTCCGTCGACCTGCCAGAGTCACCCCACGTCTCCGCCGACCTGCCAGAGTCCACCCACGTCTCCGCCGACCTGCCAGAGTCACCCCACGTCTCCGCCGACCTGCCAGAGTCACCACACGTCTCCCGCCGACCTGCCAGAGTCACCCCACGTCTCCGCCGACCTGCCAGAGTCAACCCCACGTCTCCGCCGACCCTGCCAGAGTCACCCCACGTCTCCGCCGACCTGCCAGAGTCACCCCACGTCTCCGCCGACCTGCCAGAGTCACCCCACGTCTCCGCCGACCTGCCAGAGTCACCCCACGTCTCCGCCGACCTGCCAGAGTCACCTCACGTCTCCGCCGACCTGCCAGAGTCACCTCACGTCTCCGCCGACCTGCCAGAGTCACCTCACGTCTCCGCCGACCTGCCAGAGTCACCTCACGTCTCCGCCGACCTGCCAGAGTCACCTCACGTCTCCGCCGACCTGCCAGAGTCACCTCACGTCTCCGCCGACCTGCCAGAGTCACCTCACGTCTCCGCCGACCTGCCAGAGTCACCTCACGTCTCCGCCGACCTGCCAGAGTCACCTCACGTCTCCGCCGACCTGCCAGAGTCACCTCACGTCTCCGCCGACCTGCCAGAGTCACCTCACGTCTCCGCCGACCTGCCAGAGTCACCTCACGCCACAGCAGTTTACCCAGTGTCACTTCACGTCTCTGCTGTCTCCTCCGCCCCGCCCTGGTGGGCTCCTGCCTCATTGGCCCCACATGGACCTGGCCCTCCGTTCCCTCCCCCGGTTCCACCTCTCCGCTCCACCACCCTCCTGGAGTATGCTTTGTGTAAGCGTCTGGAAGCCGCTCTTTGGGGGGGGGCTCTGTCATGAATCTGGTTACCACTCACTCTACTGCACATCACCCATGGACTACATCTCCCATCATGCACTGCACTCACACTCTCCCGTCCACCATTACACCAATCACACAGCTGTCACCATTCACTCATCAACCCTAATTGCCTCACCACACCTGCACCTCATTCACTCACTCACATAAAAGCAGCACACAAACACTCACTCACTGCGAAGTCTTGTTTTGCCCTGGCTACATTTCTGAGCGTTCTTCCCCGTATCTGTTATCTCTGTGTGTGACCCCGGACTGCCTGACCTTGGACTTCTGAACCTGTGCCTGTGACCTCGACCCCTGCCTGGTATTGTTTACGTCTCTGCTCTGCCTCCGATATTCCTGTTATGCCCTCTGACCATTGCCTGTGTGATTCTGCCTCTGTCCAATAAATATATATTACTGCACTTGGATCCCCTGCCTTTGACCAGTCTTTACAATGACAGAACGGAAAAACAAATACCATAATAATGAAATAAAATAATAGAAGGTTTCTTTAAATGTTGTTCTTTTGAGATTTTTTTAATTGATGGTGCGTGTGGGTCTGTCATAATAACACGGTGCTTATTTTTCCACTCCCTATCTCCTGTCATTGTATGGAAGATACAGATATCCCTCAGATATTCTGCTAAACCTAACGTTTTTGTTTGATGAGAAAGAATGTTGTAAGAGATTGTAGCTAAATTAGTCAATTTTTCCATAGTTTTCATTTTTGAATGAAATCAAACAAATCCTCACATAACATTGCGAAGCGGTTTCAAGAGTGTATAAGAAAAAATAGTCAGATACTTGTATCTGATGCAAATGATTTCTTGTTGCTATACTACATCTGCAGCATATATAAGATCCTAACAGAACGGAAAGTGAACTTAATAAAGATAATAAAGAAAAAAAGAGAAAGCGAAAGCACTCAGCTGGGACAAAGATGGATAAATTTGTCCGACCCTGCCGATCCTTTGCTCATTGAATTCTGAACACCCACTAAACACCCTGCTACGAGAAAGTAACTCACAATTCTCTATAAGACTTCAGGCAACCACTCAGTCTGTCTTTCAGAGTACTCAATCCATCATAGATGCAGGTAAATGCAGCACCTATAGCCTGGCTCACACAGTCTGCCTCAAGCGTATATGTCTCCTTTAAGCATAGGATTTACCTTTGCCTGACAAATGTTTCACAGCATTTTCAACTGGTTGAGCAATAAAACAGAATAAACTGACATGGCTTATACAGTCCAGATACAAGGCAAAACACATAAAAGTTCTAAATAAAACGATTACTGATGCACATTTTATGAGAAAATACAACTTTTGTCTTTCTACTTCAATATTTCATGTTTAATTCAATGTGTTACTTGCTGTTTCTTTGTAATTATTTATGAAATTTACCATCAAAGTGAAAACGTTTCAAAATCCTATACTTTTTTTAAATGTCTGAACAGACTTATTTTTTTTCTTTCTTGATTTAATTGATTCATTTGTGAGTTCATCTTCAGAGGTGTGTGAACATTCTGCTGTAATTAAAAGTCGAACAAACTCTCAATCCCCATAATAATTTGAACACCACTATAGCATATACTATGCCAAATATATTTCTGCACAATTAAAATGGGTTTAGATTAGGCACCAATTCTCACTATTAACTAATTGCTCAATTATAGTGTATATTAGCATATTGGCTGTCTATTAGTGCAACTAACCTTTAATTCTCATAAACATTCATAAGCATTACATTTCTAGATTATTGATGGAAAACTATTGTCACTGAATGATGCATGTAATTGTGAGTCATAAATGGAAAGGATGATACATTTCAAGTCTCAACGAGGCTTCGTGTCTCATTTTAAAGTGCAGTTATGTGTGTTTTCATTGTGGGTTTGTCTTTTTCTGCAGTTTCGCACACTTGACCACCTACTCCTCAAAATTATGTGTGTATAAACATCCACTTGTGTTTGAGAGTCTAGACTCAACAATGCAAATGAATAATGGCTTATAATAAACAGTTATAATGGTTTTCTCTTGAGGGATTATTAGAAAATGTTGGAACATTATAACAAAGACATCTCACTGGGTGAAAGGTTATTCTTTTTGGATTTAGGGGTGAATTCAAAGTCGAAAGTCGATTCTGAATGTTGATTTTGGTACTGATACCAAGGAAACTGGAATACTAAAATCTATCTTACAAATCTCTGTGAGAGGTTCACAGACAGATGGTTGGTATGTTTTATATCTTCCATGGGAACAGCACTGAATGAATATTCTGATCCATTAATGTGCACACTGAAACTTTCTTCTGCAAAGAGCAACCATTCTGCATCCCAGATGTCTGACAAACTGTGACGAACATCATGAAAACTTCCAACATTTAATGTTAATGTTAAATGTTAAAACAGTTAATGTTTCAGTTTGTGACTAGGGGTGATGAAGAAAAATGATGGAGAAGAAACACAGATTTAAATCATTCATTGACCTCTGCACCTCTCAGCAATTTTACTTTCAGAATTGTGCACATAGACTTTGGAAGGACTCTTAGGATACCTCCTGTAGAATGTGGTTTAATAGCTCACAGCAAATCGTTATATACTTTCATTGTAGTTTAATAACTGTCTTTCCATTTCAGAAGGCACTTAATATATGGCTATTGTATAGTCTTGCCATCTTTGAAATGATCACCGTTCTGTTTAGATTGCTAGTTTTGGAACTTACACAAACATAGACCATTATGTGTAGTTATGATCATCTCCATAACCTGACACCCAGTGTACAGATTTCTACCTGGCCTCATGGCATTTAATTACCTGGGTGCACTTTTTAGCGAGACACAAAATATGTACCCATAACTACATATTCCTGCAGTTTCCAAAATATACAAACACTAGAGGCAGTAAAACTCTGACACCTTTTTCTCCTTTTCACACAAATGTACAGAGTTTTGATTAATAAAGCATAATTTTCGCACAATTACTTGAAGAATATCATGTTACAACTTCAAAACTATATTAAAAAGCTGGAAGGTTTGAAAACTGACACTTTTGAACAGTAGCATCACACATATCCATCATATCTATGGGTTTTCATAGACAGTAAGTTTGTTCGGTAGCTAACGGAGTACAGAGATGTACTTAGGAGGCGAGGACCTGCAGTTCGAATCCCGTGTAATCACGGTTCGACAAAACAGTTCAAATCTGCATATGAGGAAGTTGAAATGGCATGGTTGCATCAACAAATACGTTTTTATATAAGTTTTGCATTTGTTAACACTATCGGGTAGGTTTAGGGTTGGGTTTGGTGTAGGGCATATTTACAACACAATAGAGCAATCATTTTTAGAGACAGATCTCGGATATTTGAATTCTGAACCACTGCATACGTTCCTGTAGCAACGTAATAAAAACATAGCAATATGTACATATCTCTACGTTATAAAAACATGCCAGGGTTCACGTATTTAACGTGTGTTTTAGCACCACTCAGTGGACATTTCTCTTTGAAACTGTGGCGAAATGTGCAGTAAGGTACGTAAAACGGTGCCACACAGAAAGTGCACAGAGGTACACATTTTTATAAGACCAGGTTTACAGATTCAATTCAATTCAAGATTATTTGTTTAGCACTTTTTCACAATACATCACAGGAAATTAAGTTTCTACAACATATATATATATTGCAGAAACTTAATATATTTAACTTATGACAACATTTGGTTAATTCTGTATATTTTCTGAGGGGTTGGTATCATCTCTTCTCAGGTGTTTGGTCATCTAGGATCATTCAAGGTTTGGATCCAGACTGAAGCTTGTGTAATTCCTAGTTACAATGGGACGTTAATCCCGTGGCAGAAACAGAGAACAAATAGAGATATAGATTGATTGAACTGAATAATTATGGGTACTTGATAAAGTATTTTCTACTATTATTATCCATATATTACACTGTTATTACACGTACATTGCACTATGTTAATGTAACCTTGTGCTCAGGCAATTGTTAGTTTTATTGTAGTTTTAGAACACTGTCTTTCCATTTTTAGAGGACACTTAAAATGATCAACTATTGCATTGGCTAAGACTATTGCAAAGGCTATTGCATTGTCTCCCATCGATGGCATTCCTGAAATGATTACTAATCGGTTTAAATGACTAGTTTAGAACTTACATAAGCATAGACCATTATGCATAGTTAGGATCATCTCCATAACCTGACACCAATTGCACAAGATGATTGACCTTATAATTATGATAATTATGGGTTCTTGCTAAAGTACTATTATTATCCATATATTATATTGTTATTCAACCTGTATTACACTATGTTGATGTAACCTGGTTCTAAATTTCTAACCTCAAGATACTATATTAGAATATTATTCATACACTAAATAAATGTCAGTCAGTTTCACTATTGTCTTTCTGATTTCTTGGGTTAACCCGGTCAAAGCTGCAGGCCTCTAAAGCATCTACTCTCAGCATCTCAACAGAACAACAACTGCATAATGAATAGCAATGAGCTTCCGTCTTACAGAGCAACTAGCGTTCAACACTCCAAAATAATCTCTACGAAAACAGGGCAACATGATTCATTAAATAATCCAATGGCAGAGTCCATCATTTGGAGTGGATATGAGGATGCTGGCGTACGAGTGTGGCAATTACTTTTGAGTGTGTGAGTCAGAGAAACAGCAACCTCATTGTCACAACCCGCCCTCTTGCCACAGGAATCCCTCAGAGGCCTCTGAATGATGTCTACAGGCAAAGTATGAGGACTGTTGGGAAGACTAGATCTCTAGATCTTACAAGGACACTAGAAAAGAGCAGTTATAATAATGATAGTGAGGACGTGACTGATTAATGAACAGTACAAACCAGAATATATATATACATATTTGTATACAGTGACATGAAAATGTTTTTGCCCCCTTCCCGTTTTTTTTGTTTTTGGTATATTTGTAACACTTAAAAGATTCTGATTCATCAAACAAATTTTAATATTACACAAAGATAATGCAAGTAAATACAAACTGTAGTTTTTAAATGATGATTTAATTTATTAAGGGTCAAAAGCACTCCAAACCTTCCTGGCCCTATGTGAAAAATGTATTGCCACTGTGAGATTACAAATTTTATTTAAATGTTTAATTTAGATTCTTATTATTCACTTCCTGACTAAGAAATTGTCAGGCAATTCAGGTGCTTGAGATCGCTTCCTGACCATTGAGCTTGAGACAGCTGTGCCTTTGTCTCTATGATAATGGTAAGTTCAATGAGTCAGACTACTGAGACTCTCAACTTTTGTTCTGCAAATGGCTTTCTGGCCCAGACTTTCTGGCTCCCTGGCCCAGACGTGGAATCGCTAGGTTGATTGGATTAGTGTCTATGCATTTGAAAAACTATTATGTTGATGAGATTAGAACCACGGGAAGTTTGGTAACAAACCAACGCCTCCCTCAGTTGCATGCGTTGTTTTGAATTTGTCTCCACCTCTGTTGTGAACTTGGTTCTTCTAAAGTGTAGGAAACTCAGAAGAGAAGACCAGGAGACTTCGGATTGGATCGTCAGCAGGATTCTTTATTGAGAACACAAGCTGTTGGTATCTGTAGTCATCGAAATCTCAATCTCAAGTAATTTTACATGGTATTTTATAGGCATTTTTGGAGGAGGGACTTTTGGAGGTGGAGACAAATAACAAACAACGCATGCAACTGAGGGAGGCGTTGGTTTGTTACCAAACTTCCCGTGGTTCTAATCTCATCAACATAATAGTTTTTCAAATGCATAGACACTAATCCAATCAACCTAGCGATTCCACGTCTGGGCCAGGGAGCCAGGAAGTCTGGGCCAGAAAGCCATTTGCAGAACAAAAGTTGAGAGTCTCAGTAGTCTGACTCATTGAACTTACCATTATCATAGAGACAAAGGCACAGCTGTCTCAAGCTCAATGGTCAGGAAGCGATCTCAAGCACCTGAATTGCCTGACAATTTCTTAGTCAGGAAGTGAATAATAAGAATCTAAATTAAACATTTAAATAAAATTTGTAATCTCACAATTCCCCCTTTGAGAGTTCTAATAACTCTCACAAAATACAAATTTAGACACCTAAAAGTTCATTCTTGTGACTTGTAATTGTTACAGGCACATAGTACATGTTCTGTGTTGCTTATATGTAATTGCATGCTGACACAGAAACAAAACATGCAATTAGGGTCCGTGAAGTTCTTACGGGTAATAATCTTTTCTGGTTGGAACTGTCCTTTCCTCGTGAGAGGCGGGAGTCATTTGCTGTAAGAAACACTTGATACTGTGGATGCATAGATAGTACGCAAGTAGGAGAAACAACAGCAGAATTGCTATTTCCTTGATCCACAGCCAGGGTTTACCTAACAAGTTTCCGAACCATGAAGAATTATCTTCAGTCATCTGGTGTAATTTTGCTGAAAGACCAAGAATGTCTTGTAAAATCTTGATCATGTTGATGGATGACTGAAGTTCCCGTATGTGAGTCTCTGCGTTGTGTATATATTTTTTTTCTTCTTCTTTCTTTTCTCTTTCTTGTGTGATAGTTGGCTCGGCAATGGGTCTAGTTGTTTTCTAGAGGTTGTGGCTTCATCCGCAGGTGAGAAGGGTGGTGCATATGGATCTCAGGACAGCCATCAAGTGGTATCTGCACAGAGGAAGAAAGAAACCAAAACAAAAGAGAACAACGGCACATAGCAGTATTTGTTGTAGAGTCTGCAAACATTTGGGTTGTATCCTCTGTTCAAATATAGTCTGCTATTGTTGTTCCTTCTTTCCCTATTTCTCAATTCCTGCGACACCTAAAGAACAGTGAGGAAAGGATGGACTATTGGATGGGAAAGGCCTATGAGGAAATCTTCACCGCAGGGTTGGCCCCCGAAGCCTGTTGCTTTCGGTTCTTCCCTGGGCTCCTCACTGGTTCTTGTGTCTGTCCTATCCTATCCCTGCAGGGGGAGGAACAACTTTACAGTGTGACACATGAGTCCAAGTTTTCCTTCCCTGACACAATACTGCAGCAGCTGTAATCAACATCACTTGATGTGGTCCGTACCACTTAGGCTCTAATGGCTTGTTTTTGAACGCCTTTATCATGACCCATTGACCTGGGACGATTGTGTGTCCACCTTCTGGTGGAGTCTGCCAACACGACTCAACTCTCTCTTTGGCACTCTGCACTGCCTTTGTGAGGTTTTCACAGTAAGCGATCAGGGCATCTGAAGCAATGTGCACATCAGCATTTCTAAGATCAATCACACCTGGCATCTGCATTGGGCGTCCAGTAATAATCTCATGAGGGCTCAGTCCTACTGATCTGTTAGGTGATGCTCTCATACTACACAGGGCAGTGCTTCAACCCATGGTACTCCTTCCTGATGCATTTTGCTTAGCCTGGTTTTGATTGTTCTGTTTGATCGTTCAACCTGTCCTGATGCTTGTGGCCTATAGGGACAGTGAAGGTTCCACTTAATCTTCAACATTCTAGACACTTCCTTGACTACCTGTCCTGTGAAGTGGGTACCTTGATCTGAGTCAATGCAATCTGGTAATCCCCATCTGGGAATGAAATCAGTGACAAGACATTTAGCAGTATGTGCAGCTGTAGCACGCCCTGTTGGATAAGCTTCTACCCATCTTGAGAACTTGTCTATTACTACCAAAACGTCAGTTTTTCCTTTACAAGGGGGCAACGATATGTAATCAACTTGCAGGTGACGAAATGGCCCTGGTGGAGCTGGGGTATGTGCTGCTGGTGTAGTGGCTGCTGGTACATCATTATTTTTCTGACATGTAACACATCTCTTGACTGTTTCAGTGGCTGCGTTTCTGAATTTTGGATTCCACCATTGATTTGAGAACCTGTGATTCATCGTTGCTGGACCAATATGACCCAAACTGTGTATTTGTTGAGCCAAATATGGCAACAGTGATTCGGGAGCAACATACTTTCCCCCTTTGGTCCAGCAGCCGGATGAATCCACAGTGGCTCCTTTGTCTAACCATGTCCATGCTTCATATAGAGGAACGTCTTTATACAGATCAACGATTGATTCAGGAGGTAGAATTGTCTTCTGTGCTGTACTACCTGAACACACTTGTACAGTTGCATAGAAACAAGCCTGTTTAGCCGCTACATCAGCAAGAGCATTACCTTTAGCTTCCGTAGTATTAGTTGTGAGATGTGCTTTCACTTTGATCACCGCTAATTTCTTTGGGAGTTTCATGGTAAACATTAAATCTTTCACTAATCCAGCATGCTTAATGGGGGATCCAGCAGAAGTTAGAAATTTTCTGGTTTGCCAAATGACGCCAAAATCATGAATTACCCCAAAAGCATACCTGGAATCTGTGTAGATATTTGCAACCGATCCTGAAGCTAGCGTGCATGCTCTAGTTAAGGCTACTAGTTCTGCAGCTTGAGCTGAAAAATGATCTGGAAGATGACCTGAAGCAACTACTTCAGTGGTGGAAGTTACTGCATATCCTGCTCGTCTGTTACCTTCAATAACTTGAGCTGAACCATCAACAAACAACTCCAATTCTGCGTTCTCTATGGGAGTTTCTGCTATTTCACTTGTCGCTGCATATGTAAGCGTAACACAATCATGAGTCATTTCGCCTTCATCCTCTAACACAAATTCAGTCATTGCAGACATCATACATGAGGATGGGTTCGTGACTGGTGCACGCTGTATAACAATATTCGGGGCTGTGAGAGTTGCTAACCAATTTCCCCAACGGGAGGAGGTGACAGAAGTGACTTTTGCTTGATTCATTAGTGCGGACACTGCGTGAGGGCATTTTACGTTTACAGTCTGACCTAACACCATTCCTGATGAAGCCTGAAGCGCTAGATGAACTGCCTGTACTGCTCTGAGGCATGGGCCCATACCTTGAGCGACTATGTCAAGTTTACCGGAATAGTAATGAATTGGGCGTAAGCTGCCCCATGATCTTGCATTAGACATGCAGTCATAAAGCCTAAGTGTTCATGGACATAAAGCACAAAGGGTCTATCAGATTGGGCAATTCCTAATGCTGGTGCTTGACAGTGCTCTCTTCAAATCATTAAAAGCTTTGAGATGAAGTTCTTCCATACAAACAGTATCTGAATCTTTACCATGGCCTTTCAACAAATCATAGAGAGGCTGAGCAATCGAGGCATAGTCTTCAATCCAAGGTCTACAATAACCTGTTGTTCCTAAAAATGAGCGGAGTGTTTTAATGGTAGTAGGCGGAGGTATGGCTTTGACTGAAGCCGCTCGATCCTGTGTAATGGATCTATTTCCTGCACCAATTGTTTGACCCAGAAATGTGACTTTCTTTTTAGCGATTTGAGCTTTGTGAAAGCTGCATTTGTGTCCTTTTTTATGCAAATAGTCCAACAATGATGCCAATTCAGTTTGATGTACCTCATGATCTGTTGAGGCAATCAAAATATCATCGACATATTGGATCATAGTGGACTGTTTTACCGGACATTCTGGGTCACACAAATCACGTCTGACAGCCTGATGATATATGGTTGGGGAGTTTTGAAATCCCTGTGGCAATCGTGTCCACTGGTATTGTTCATAGTCAACTGTGAAAGCTAACCATGGCTGGCTGTCAGAGTGCAACGGTACAGAAAAGAATCCATTAGACATATCAATTACTGAAAAAATCTTACAATCTAATGGTAAGCCATTACAAATTGTAGATGGATCTGCCACTAGGGGGGTGATTTTATCAATATGTTTATTGGCTACTCTGTAGTCTATTGTAAGTCTCCATGTCCCATTAGATTTCTTGATGGGCCATATGGGTGAATTACATGGACTGTTGGTTTTAACTAGCACTCCTTGCGTCAGCAAATTTTCTACAATAAGTTTGATTCCCTGTATAGCTTCCTTATTAATCGGATATTGTTTGGTGACCGGAGGTGGAGTTCCTGTCAATTTAACTGGTTCTACACCTGTCAACAACCCACAATCATCCTTGTCTTTAGCCCAAATTGGATGATTCTGTAAGAAAGCATACTCGGGAAGGGTTGCATTATTGGTAGAAATCTGTGCTGAGGAAATTTTTATGCTAGTAGATTCTGAGGACATGTCTAAAGTTAGATTTATTTGTCTCAGAAGATCCATGCCTAAAATTGCACCTGTATTTAATGGAGCGCATAGCAATTTTGTAGTCAGAGTTTTTGGGCCAAATTGTACCTCTATGGGCGGAGTTTCATACAAAACAGAATCTTCACCTATTACACCAGTTAAACAAAGTTTGGTTTTCTTGTATGGGATGTTTAAACCTTGTGCCAATTTTGTAGGAATTACTGTAATTTCTGCACCTGTATCAAGCAAAAAATCAATCTCTTTCTCTTTTATGCTACCTTTCACAAAAATTCTTTGGTCATTGTGTTGGATTACAGGGGAAAGGTAGCTACTCACAGCCCCAACAATTATTTTTTTTCCTGGTCTTGTTGTGCTCTTAGAAGAGCCTGAACTAGCTGTCCTACAGTTTCAGTGGTCACTGGCGGAACTACTTCAGGGTTGTCGGCAGGCTGAGAAGGAGCAGAATTATGCATAGCATTTCTTTTACTATCTTGCAACTTCTTCCTACACTCTTTCTCCCAATGTCCTAATTTTCCACAGTATTTGCATTTGCTTTCTCTTTTAGACCATCTATTGTCTTGTTTCGTTGTGTTAAACGTAGCTGCTGCTACTCTTACTTTTGCCTTGACATCAGCATCTCTTTCCCATGTAGCTAACCTGTCTAGGTTACTTCTGAGAGTTCTGTTAGACCAAGTTAGATCTAAGAATGGTAAAGCTTTTCTGTATTCGGCTACAAGGCCATCTGACCAGATACGAACCAGGGGTCCCTTGTCATCTAGCACACTTTCAGGGTCATCAACAATTCCACTGTAGATTACAGCTGACTGACAAAATCTCTCAGTATATTCACTCACAGTTTCTTCTTTGCTTTGCACACAGGTAGTAATTCTAGACCAATCTATTTTGGGTCCTAAGATATTCTTTAGGATTTTCAAAATACCTTCTCTTAAATCACCCTTACTGGCATTTCGCAGTTCAGAAGCAACAGCAGATTCAAAACTGTTGAATTCAGATTCAGTTAGAATTTGTGACATCAGCTGCGTGACTTCTGCCAACGACATGTCATAAAGACGCATTTTACTGATCAATGTTCTTCTAAATTCAGAAAAATGTGTGCGTGCTGACGGTAAACTCTGAGATAGTCTCTCTATATCTTTAGGACATAAAGCTTTGGCAACAGTTTGTATTTGCACAACAGAAGAATTGAGAGGAACACTATCAGTTTCCTCAATTCCCTGAGATCTTCTCCTACCAACACACACATTGACTGAATTTACAGGCACATCAGTTACTGATTGGAGAGCTACATCTGTTTCAAAGAACGCTTGTAAATCAGGGTAAATGTTATCAGGCTGACTTACTTCCACATCAGTTTTTGCTGCAACTTTCTTGAGGTTCAATTTCTTAGTCAAAGTGGATACTCTAACACGGAGTTCATTGTTCTGTTTCTCTAGCTCTGAGTTACGCTGAGACTGTTGTGTCGCTAGCGTTACACTGAAATCTCTGTGACAACAGATAATGCCTTTCACATTGTTCTTACGAATACTTGCTCCTAGTACCTTTTTACACTCATCTACTGACCAAGTCTTGTCTGGATGAATCTCATATTTCTGCGTTAGTTCTAGTCTAACTTTTTCAGTGACTATTAGGTCCATTTGTTCCCCTAACAGCGTTTTGAATTCACTATCTGACCACAAAGGAGTCGCAAGACCACTCTTTTATGTGGTTGGAATCAGTCTAGCATTCCTTCTACCCATTTTGTAAGTTTCTTCTGTACCACACAAACAAAACACTAAACAAAAAAAACAAAAACAAAAACTTCTCTGATCAACAGAGGGTACACTTGTTAAAAAAAAAAACTTAACTATTGTTAACTTTCCAAATTACCAACACTTTACACTTAACTTCCCTGCCTGAAACAGAGGATAACCTATTTTTAGCACGAAATGCTAACCTTCCCTGCCTGAAACAGAGGATAACCAATTTTTAGCACGTAATGCCAAATCTTCCCTGCCTGAAAGAACAGAGGATAACCAATATCAAAATTATTAGCACGTAATGCCAAATCTTCCCTGCCTGAAACAGAGGATAACTTTCATCTCTAAAAGAAAAACTTTAGAGGATAAACTTAGTTAAACAAACCCTACAGATGTATGTCAACTCTTCTCTGACGGCACAGAGGATACAAAATTTGTACTGGTCTTAGGTTCTTTTGGATTAGAGACAGCACTCACCACAACCCTTGGTTGAGAGAAAAATTCAGTCTGGGAATCTTTGTTCAGCTGGAAGTTTCGCTGGATTCCAAAAGATGCAGTCTGGATGCAGATCTTTGTTTGAGCTTGAAGTTTTCAGGTGAGGAAGCTGGAACTCGAATCCGGGTCACGGCACCATCTGTTGTGAACTTGGTTCTTCTAAAGTGTAGGAAACTCAGAAGAGAAGACCAGGAGACTTCGGATTGGATCGTCAGCAGGATTCTTTATTAAGAACACAAGCTGTTGGTATCTGTAGTCATCGAAATCTCAATCTTAAGTAATTTTACATGGTATCTTATAGGCATTTTTGGAGGAGGGACTTTTGGAGGTGTGAGATTACAAATTTTATTTAAGTGTTTAATTTAGATTCTTATTATTCACTTCCTGACTAAGAAATTGTCAGGCAATTCAGGTGCTTGAGATCGCTTCCTGACCATTGAGCTTGAGACAGCTGTGCCTTTGTCTCTATGATAATGGTAAGTTCAATGAGTCAGACTACTGAGACTCTCAACTTTTGTTCTGCAAATGGCTTTCTGGCCCAGACTTCCTGGCTCCCTGGCCCAGACGTGGAATCGCTAGGTTGATTGGATTAGTGTCTATGCATTTGAAAAACTATTATGTTGATGAGATTAGAACCACGGGAAGTTTGGTAACAAACCAACGCCTCCCTCAGTTGCATGCGTTGTTTTGAATTTGTCTCCACCTCCAAAAGTCCCTCCTCCAAAAATGCCTATAAGATACCATGTAAAATTACTTAAGATTGAGATTTCGATGACTACAGATACCAACAGCTTGTGTTCTCAATAAAGAATCCTGCTGACGATCCAATCCGAAGTCTCCTGGTCTTCTCTTCTGAGTTTCCTACACTTTAGAAGAACCAAGTTCACAACACCACCTCCTGTTAAATCCTGTTAAATTTCACTAGCCACACCCAGGCCTGATTACTGCCAGACCAGAATCAAGAAATAACTTAAATAGAACCGGTTTGACAAAGTGAAGCATGCTTAAAGAGCAACACATCATGCCATGATCTAAAGAAATTCAAGAACGAATGAGAAACAAAATAGTTAACATGTATCAGCCTGGAAAGGGTTATAAAGCCATTTCTATGGTTTTGGGACTCCAGCGAACCATGGCTAGAGTCATTATCCACAAATGGAGAAAACTTAGAACAGTGGTGAATCTTCCCAGGAGTGGCCGCCCAACCAAAATTACTCCAAGAGCGCACTGACGATTCGTCCTGGAGGTCATAAAATAACCCAGAACAACATCCAAAGACCTGCAGGCCTCACTTGACTCAATTAAGGTCATCAGCAATAAGAAAGAGACTGGGCAAACACGGCATCCATGGGAGAGTTCCAAGGCAAAAGCCATTGCTGACCAAAAAGAACACAAAGGCTTGTCTCACATTTGCCAAAAAAACATCTGGATTATCCCCAAGACTTTTGGACAAATATTCTGTGGACTGATGAGACAAAAGTTGAACTTTTTGGAAGGTGTGTGTCCTGTTATATCTGGCAAGTAACCAGCACAAGATTTCATAAAATGAACATCATACCAACAGTCAAACATGGTGGTGGTAGTGCGATGGTCTGGGGCTGCTTTGCAGCTTCAGGACCAGGATGACTTGCCATATATGATGGAACCATGAATTCTGCACTCTATCAGAAAATCCTGAAGGAGAATGTCTCGCCATCAGTTTGTGACCTCAAGCTCAAACGCACTTAGTTTATGCAGCAGGACAATGATCCGAAACACACCATCAAGTTCACCTCTGAATGGCTCAAGAAAAAATTAAGGTTTTGGAGTGGTCAAGCATTTGCAATAACTGGCAATGAGTCTTACTCGTGAGTCATGAAAGACTCATTGCCAGTTATCGCAAATGCTTGATTGCAGTTGTTGCTGCAAAGGGTGGCACAACCAATTATTCGATTTAGGGGGCAATTACTTTTTCATGTAGGGCCATGCAGGTTTGGACAGCCTTTTTCCCTTAATAAATGAAATCATTATTTCAAAACTATATTTTGTATTTACTCGGGATACCATTGTGTAATATTAAAAATTGTTTGATTATCTGAATATTTTATGTGTGATAAAAATGCAAAAACAAAATTAAAAGGAAGCGGGCACTTTTATTTTGTATTTTAATTTATAAGGGAAATTAGACAAATACACCCATTATTACAGTTTGTAGTAACCTGGTTCTAAATCTCTAACCTCTATTTTAACCCTAAAAAGGGCAAACCCATAAGTTTATTAATGCTTGTTAAAACATGGTTGAAATTCCTGAATACTTTGGTATACAGACCTACAGTTGTTCTCTTTTTAACGAAGATTATTGCTGAAGTGAAAGCATTTAAAAAATATAAAAAGTATAAAAGTTATAAAAGTTTGAGTTTACAGTAAAGATAATGTAGTATTCTAATTGTTTTTTATTTTATATAAAACAAATATTTTATAAAATATGTTGCACTATAAAATTGCTATAAAATCCATATGTATAACCAATTTATGTTCCAAATTTTAAAGTTGATATCACAGAAATTGTGGTTCCTGTGGGATTTTGTTTGGGCACTTTACCAAAAATAACCACTGGGTTACACCCAAACTCTATTGATTTTCTTTGTATGCAGTTTTCTGTCACAAACCAATCACTTTCTGTAACAATATCACTTCTATTAAACAGTTACCAAATATGGAACCTTTTTTATAAAACACAAGCCACAAAATCACATAGTCCATATATGTTTGTATATTTTGATTTATACCCCTAAAAGGGTGACGTATCCCCTGAGATACAAACATTTAGAGACAGATTACAAAATAATGTAAGCATTTAATTCATAAAATTTCAATGTAAATCCAATAAGCTAATGCTGAACAACAGCTTTTTAAACAGGTAAGTCCCCTCCAACATGTGTAAATATGTGAACTAGATCAACTTTTATCAGAGGGTGAGTAGGTGGCCATGCAGTTTGAAATGCTACCTGTGAGCTAAACAAAGAATATAAAAACAAAAGATATGTCCTCTCTTGTGGAAGAAATGCATTTTTATCAAGAAAATTATTGTAGCATTTTGCAAACTAAATACATTTTGCGACATCCTTAATCATTAAAATGAATACATTAACGTTGCACTAAGCAATATTTAAAAACGCCTTTGATCCCAGTGTCTGACCGATCCCCAAAACACACTTGTAGCCAATCATCAGTAAGGTGCATGTCTAGTAATAATAGAGAGAAGAGAGAGAGCAATTTGAGTGCACAGGACGGTTATTAGTAGATTAACTATAAATAGAGAGGGATGGCAGATACAAAAAGAGGAAAGTATCAGAGGAAAAAAAACATTAAGAAGAAGGGTTACAATCAAACAAGAGGTAGGACCTGCATAAAGGTCCTAGGACCTGCGTTCCTGCTCGCCTCATCTGGAATATCTCTCCATTATCTGCCGCCCATTCTATCTGCCCCGGGAGTTTTCATCAATCGTCGTTACTGCCATATTACATTCCACCACAGGCAGACACTAGCTTGGCTTTGTCCAAACTCCACGATGAGCTCAGCGGCTACATCAATAAACACCCTGACGCTGCCTCTATCATCGCGGGGGACTTTAACAAAGCCAACCTCAAGAAGGTCATGCCGAACTTTCACCAACATGTATCCTGTCCAACTAGAGGACCGAATACACTGGATCATTGCTACACTCAGTTTAAGAATGCCTACAAAGCTCGTTCCCTGCCGGCTTTTGGCAAATCGGACCATGCCGCCATTTTCCTCACACCGGAATATAAACAAAGGATCATGCAGGAACCCCGGTGGAGGGGGAAGTGATGCGCTGGTCCTCCCATTCTGAAGCTATGCTACAGGCGGATATTGATGACGTCGACTGGGACATGTCAGCGAGTTCACTGATGTAGCATTAAGCTTTGTCAACACACTAACCGAGCAAGCCACTGAAACGGTAACAATAAGGACATTCTCAAATCAAAAACCGTGGGTGGACAGACCAATCCGTGATGTGGTAAACCATTGCACTGCCGTATACAACACCGGTCTTTTGTCAGGAAACATGAGTGAGTACAAAGCATCATGCTATGCTCTCCGACAGGCAGTTAGAGCTGATAAACTCCAATACAGGGAGAAAATTGAGTCACATTTTCAGCTCAATGACTCTCAACGCATGTGGTAGGGACTAAAGACCATCTGTTCCTCTGGAAATAACTCCTCCGCAGAGGTGAGAGCAAAACCGTTGCTGGCCGAAGAGCTAAACACCTTCTACGGCCGCTTTGAATGTGATGGCGGCAGCATGACTCTGCCGATTAGCACATCAGGAAGCAGCAGACAGAACAGCGATGATCATTATCACCGTGTTGGAGGACGAGGTTCAGAGAGAACTAAATAGAGTGTACATCAGGAAAGCAGCCGGACCTGATGGGATTACTGGCCGCGTTCTGAGGTCCTGCGCTGATCAGCTTGCTGGTTTGTTTACTTCAATCTTTAATGAGTCCCTTGCTACCTCTGTGGTTCCCACCCCCTTTAAAAAATATGTCATCATCCCTGTGCCTAAGAACAGTAAACCCTCTTGCCTGAATGACTATCGTCCAGTTGCCCTCACATCAACAGTCAAACTCTCTGACCTCGGCCTAAACACTTCACTCTGTGACTGGATTCAAGACTTCCTCACCGGCAGACCACAAGTGGTGAAAATGGGCCAGTTCACCTCCAACTCCATCATAGGAACATAGGAGCCCCACAGGGCTGTGTCCTGAGTCCCCTGCTCTACTCTCTCTACACACACGACTGTGTGTCCTCTCACAGCTCCACCTCTATTATTAAATTTGCTGATGATACTGTGGTTCTGGGCCTCATTTCCAACAATGATGAGACCGCATACTTGGATGAGGTAGAGAGACTTACATCATGGTGCCAGGACAACTGTCTCTCTCTGAACGTGAGCAAAACTAAAGAGCTGATTGTAGACTTCAGGAAGAGACAACAGCGGCCCTAAACTCCTCTTATGATCAGTGGGACCCCTGTGGAGAGGGTGAGCAGCTTCAAGTACCTCAGTGTAAACATCTCTGAGGACCTGACTTGGACTGCACACATTCAAACAGCACCAGCAATCCTGAAAACTTTCTATTCAGGGGCCATAGAAAGTTTATTGAGGAATACACTTGAGGAGTATGTTCCTGTGGCTCAGTGGTTAGATCATTGCGTTGGCAGCGCAAAGGTTGTATAAGCTGAATGTACTGTAAGTTGCTTTGGATAAAAGCGTCTGATAAATGTAATGAAGATATTGACTCAATGCATCTCAGTGTGGTATAGTAACGCCACAAATCAGGACTGCAAAGCTCTGCAGAGAGTTGTGCGCTTAGCTTAGCGGATCTCAGGGTCTGCTCTCCCCTCTCTGCAGGACATCTACCTCAAACGCTGCAAAAGCAGAGCTGCTAAAATCATCAAGGACTCAAATCACCCTGGTAACCGTCTTTTCATTTTACTGCCATCTGGCAAGCGCTTCAGGAGCATGATGCAAAAACTGAGAGACTGAGGAGGAGCTTTTTCCCTCAGGCCATCAGGCTCCTAAACTCAAACTCAGTCTCATAACATTTAAATTTACATGACTCAATTTAATGTGTACATACCCGGTACATCCTGTTTGCACATTCTTCTTGCACATCCCTGTTTATATTATTATTTATTAAGTCCACAGTATACTGTATTGCACATTTTATTTCATTGCACATTTTACTCCTTATTTTTTTCTTATTTTTATTTTATTCTTACCTATATTTATATATATTCTCTTGTGTTTTGTTTCTTTTTTTTTTTGCACTGTCCATTGAGCGGATCTGTCCTGATTTACATTTCACTACTGATTATATCCTGTATAATTGAGTATGTGATGAATAAAAGAACCTTGAAATATCCTTGACCTTGACCTTGAACTTGACCTTGAAATATCAGAGCAGCTTTCCAGTGGTGGATAGAACTCAAGGAGAGGGAAGGCTTGGAAGCGGATGGCGATGTTGCGTTGTTTCTTTTTGATAGGTGAGTAACGTTGATTTTGCATTAATTTATCTGTGTTGGCTTTTGTTTGAATATGCCTGTTTGTTATCTTCTCTTGTTTCCGCAGTCATCATTGCCATAGTTTTGCACATACATGTCAGGAATATGGACTTGTTTTGTTATGTTTTCTCCCATGTGCTCTCCGTGACCCAGTTTTTCCCTCTCGTTGAGTAGTCATTTGATTCACCTGTGTCCGGTTAATTACCCCTCGTTAAGCCCTGTATTTAAAGTGTTGTCTGCCCTATGTTTCCTTTGTCCGGTGTTATATGACAACTGATGGTGCTATGTGTGTCTCCTGACTGAGGTCTGCACGGGCTCAAAACTGAAGCCCGAACCCGGCCCGTACCCGAGATCGTCTGACCCAACCCGACCCGACCCGAGCGGCACAGTTAAATTTAGAATGAATTAATCATTTATTTGAATTAGCGAGAGAGAGAGAGAGAGAGAGCGAGGGATGAATGTTGCGCGTGCATGTGAACCTGCGTCTGCGCGTCTCTCTCTACAAGCAATGAGGCTTAGTTACTTCAAAAAACAGTGATTTTGCCGCCTCATTGCAGATAAATATAATGTTGTGACGTGCGAGTCAGTAGCCTGTCGAAGCAATTTTACTAATAAAAGTTTCCGTGCTGTTTGTGCGCGATCTCTGATATCTGTGTGCAATGTGTGCACGTGCGTCTATGAAAGCAGCGAAGCCTCTGCATGTAGTTTTGGTTTAGCTACAAACCCGAACCCGACCCGAGCCCGAAGCGATCCATTAAACATTAACCCGAAACCCGACCCGAAACCCGAAACTATTTCGGGACCCGCGGGTAGCAGACCTCTACTGCCCTGTGTTACCCCTTGGTTTGTTAAATAAAGACTGCTTTCCTGCAACTCCTACGTCTCTGCGCTCCTTGCTTCCTCGCAGTCATACCCTGACAGAACACCATATATAACATAAATAAAAAAGAAAAAAAGGTTTAGTTGTGTGTTTTCCCTCCGTTTGATTTCTGTTTTTTTGGTACAGTGTTTTTTGTTTGTTTCCCCATGTATCCCCTTGCTGCTTTGTTCACCTCCCTAGTCCGTAAGGACGTGCCCCTCATGAAAAGAGAACCCCAGTTTTTCCCTCTCGTTAAGTAGTCATTTGATTCACCTGTGTCCCATTAATTACCCCTCGTTAAGCCCTGTATTTAAAGTGTTGTCTGCCCTATGTTTCCTTGTCCAGTATTATACGTCAACTGATGGTGCTATGTGTGTCTCCTGCCTGCCCTGTGTTACCCCTTGGTTTGTTTAATAAAGACTACTTTCCTGCAACTCCTACGTCTCCGCGCTCCTTGCTTTCTCGCAGTAGCACCCTGATAGAACACCGTATCTACAACAAAGAAAAAAAAAGGTTTAGTTGCGTGTTTTCCCTCCTTTTGATTTCTGTTTTTTGGTACAGTGTTTTTTGTTTGTTTCCCGTGTTTCCCCATGGATCCCCTTGCCGCTTTGTTCACCTCCCTAGCCTCTAAGGACCTGCCCCTCATGAAATATGCAGTTGAGTTCAGCCAGTTTGCCATTTTAATGGCGTTTGAACTCACTGTTCTGGATCGGGACAAATTACCCCTGCCCTGTTGACCTCCCAGACACCACTTAACTGAGCTGGAGAGAAGCAATCATGCGGTGTCTGGAGAGTGTCTATCCCCAATCCAGAGCACAGCCAGATCAAGAGCCCAGCCCATCATCACCTCGCTGTGCGGAGCCAATGCCCGAGCCCACCGATGATGGAGAGTCCAAGCCCACCCCGCCCAATGAGCCATTACTGTATGGGGTGACAGATCTGAGGATCAACTTGGAGCCAGCGCCGCTTGGGACTTCAGACCAGGTGCGAGAGCCAGCTACAATGCCTGCCAGGAGGAAAAAAACCGTGGACAGCCAGAGCGCGGGGAGGAGCTCCGCCCACTGCACCATGGCTGAGGATGAGCTTTTTGTGGATCAGGGACTGTGGAACCAACTGACCTGCCCCTCTCCTCCCTCCTTTGTAAGAGCCCTCTGTCAGTTCTGTTCCTGAGTTCGGCCCAGAGAGGGCTCCCGTTCCCAAGTTCGGCCCTGAAAGGGCTTCTTTTCCTGAGTTTACCCCAGAGTGGGCTCCTGTTCCTGAGTTTAGCCCAAAGAGGGCTCCTGTTCCTGAGTTTGGCCCAGAGAGGGCTTCCGTTCCCAAGATCAGACCAGAGAGGGCTTCCATTCCCAAGATCGGCCCAGAGAGGACTTCTGTTCCCGAGTTTAGCCCAGAGAGGGCTCCTGTTCCTGAATTTGGCCCAGAGAGGGCTCCTACTCCTGAGATTGGCCCAGAGGGCTCCCGTTCCCGAGTACAGCCCCAAGAGGGCTCGTGTCTCCGAGTCCAACACAGAGAGGGCTTCCGTTCCCAAGGTCAACCCAGGGAGGGCTTTTGTTCCTGATTGCAGCCCTGACAGCCTGGAGGCTCAAAAATGCACCACCCACCCTACCTCTCCTGCTTGCTCCATCACTGTTGTCTGGCAGCCCCTCTGCTCATCCTCAGCCCACCATCTGTACGGTGCGAGTGCCAGTCACCATTGTTGGTGTGGCTGGAGAATCCCTTGCCTCCGCCTCCAGCCTCTGAGTCCAGGACTCCGCCTCGGCTTGTCGACCCAGCTGTTCCAACATAGCTCCTAGCTCCCTCCTTTCCGCCATGGTCAGTCCACTGGTTCCCTCGTCCCTCTGACTCCGCCTTGGTCTGTCGTCATTCATCCGTCACCTCGGGACTCCAGCTCGGGACTCCTCCGGCTGCGCCTCGTCCCTCCGGCTTCGTTAGGCTCTTCCTTCCCTTCGGCTGCTCTGGCTCCACCATGGCCTTCTGGATCCCCTCCTCCGCATCAGTCGCCTAAGCCATCTGTTCCATTGTCGCCCTCCGGATCCTCCTCATCACCCTGGCTCATCGGCCCTCCGTCTCCGCCGCCTGCTCTGTTGCTGTTGGTCTGCCCCTTGGAGTCGTCAGCCCTTCCTCATCTAGGGCTCCTCCCTCCGTCAACTCCTCCGTGGGTTGCCATTACCGCTGTGGCCTGAGTCCCATCTGACACCACATGCTCCAAGTCCCTCCTGTCTCCTCCCTGGCTCCTCCCTCCTTCATCACCACCCTGGACTCTGTCTGCCGGCCCCCTCCCGGGTGTCCGTCCTCCTCCAGAGCCTCCTCCCAAGGTCGCACCTGTCCCTCCCTCTGTTGTTTCTACGGCACGAGGACACGCCTTCCGGGATGTCGGTGATATGTCAGGAATATATACCTTTTTTGTATTGTTTTCTCCCATGTGCTCCCCGTGACCCAGTTTTCCCCTCTCATTGAGAAGTCATTTGAGTCACATGTGTCCTGTTAATTACCCCTCATTAAGCATTGTATTTAAAGTGTTGTCTGCCCCATGTTTCCTTGTCTGGTGTTGTACATCAACTGATGGTCCTACATGTGTCTCCTGCCTGCCCTGTGTTACCCTTTGGTTTGTTTACTAAAGACTGTTTTCCTGCATCTCCACGCTCCTTGCTTCCTCGCAGTAGCACCCTGACAGTACGTGTGGGGCGGAGATATGAAAATAGGGGCGAGGTCCCGTTGGGGTATGGGTATGTTTGTTTTGGTGCTTTCAAAATCAATTTTTTTTTGCAAAATCGCTTAGTACACCTTTAAATGTATTCAATTAAAATTAAAAGAATCATGAAAACATCTAGACAAAACATGTTTTGTGACACAAGACTCAAAAGACAAATGCAAGAGCTTATATTATTTTCATTTTGATGAAATGCAGTTGATGTTTGTCTTTCTGTGTAAGAAATACAAGTATAACTTCGGTCATCAAATACTGCATTCCATGTCACACAATTAATTTACTACACAAAATCAGTCTGGTTACACTTGATGCCCCGCATAATAGCTCATATACGAACAAAATCAGTTGCAAGCAATTGCTTCTATGAGATTGATTCAGTAACACACAAACACCCATTAGGCACAGTGCAACACATGAATAGAATATAATTACTGTGAATAGAATGCATTACTGTTGTGGTGTCTGTAATGTTTCTGGGAATGGAAAACAATGAGTCTAACAATGTTAAGCAAATGAAGACAGTAGAAGCTGTAGAAGCTACAGGAGGCAGAGTTGCAGCTATTATCAGTGCAGAAACACTGTATTGATCTCATTGTGAAAGCACTGGGTCTCTTTTGCAACTCCCTGAACTCATATCCGTGATATGCTTGTGGAAAATCTAGCACCTACAACTTGTTTATGAATCCAGGTTTATTCAAGTAAAATTCCTGTATTCCTATATGATTTATTATATAATATTTCCCCAAAAATGTAAATACTTTCATCATATACTCGCTCACCATCATGTTGTTCCAAAATCATGTGGCTTTCTTTTCTTCTGTAGATCAACACAAAAATAAGACATTCTGAACATGTTTCAGTTGTCTTTATTCATGCATGTTATGATCTGTAGGGTCTAAAACTTTCAAAAATCAAAAGGTTACTTTCATGGCAGTGAAAAATTAATCAATATGACTCGGTTGTTATATTCTTTAGACCACACAATAATTTTGTATGATGAGCAGATAAAAAAATTAAGCCTTAATTAACTTTATAAAAAAAATATTTCAAATAAAATCCAAATACATGCACACAGAAAAAACAAATATAGCAACACAAACCCACATTGGTTTTCACAATGTCATGGCATTTGGTCATGTGACACAAGAACAGACACGTTTTTTTACGTTAGCTGATTTTTGAGATTCATGTATTGATAAATGGTTTGATTTGAGAGTGAATAAAGAAGGTTTACATTTGTCCTGCCTTGTGTCGCACATAGCCCTTTTTCTTTATTATAGCATTCATATTGTGGAATGAAAAAAGCTCAGAGGATTTCTAATCCACATTAAACACAGAACCTAAAGGCAAATTCCAACGTTCTCTGACATTTTACCCTCTGTATAATCCTATTCTTTGTAGATGACTAAGATCTCTTCCCCTATCTTTCTGTTCAACTTTTGTTCTTCTTTCGTCCATCTTTTCATCAAATCTGAATGGGAACATAAGCTTTTGGGCATCTGGATTATATACGGTATGTTGTTGTTGTGTTTAAGAGATTATCCCCCTTCCATTTTTCAATACAGCTGTTATATTGAGTCACTGTGTCAAAAGATAGATAGATAGATAGATAGATAGATAGATAGATAGATAGATAGATAGATAGATAGATAGATAGATAGATAGATAGATAGATAGAAGGAAAGAATATAAGTGAAATAACCCGGGTGCAGCTGAGTCTAGAGACAGTGACAACTCTTATAATTTTCATTACAGGAAACATTTGCAAATACTTTGGATTTCCCATAAGCAATCTAATGGCAGAATTGTAATCCAAATGTATTACTTCAGAAGGAACCTTCTGTTGCACCTTTTGGCTTGAGGCTCTAATATTTGTGGTACTATAATGCCATTCTCAGCTACAATAAATGAGTTCTAGCTGAGTGTTTCTGAGCAGTTTTTCATGGCAGAAGGGACACAATTTAGCAGGCAAGACTGACCACAACTCACACAGTAACACCTTCTTAGACCCAGCTGACTCGCTTGAGGGAACTTTTGCCCTCCTTTCTCTCTATCTCGAACTCTCTGCAACAAAGAACAAAAGAAGACACATTAAACTGTACTGTTTGCTATTAGTGCAACCAGTTTAAAAAATATGTATCTAGCAGACACAGTCCACAAAATAGGAGCTTATTAACATTGATTGCTAAATAAAAGAAGAAACAAAACTTTATTGCACTGAAACGATGTTCGATAGCCTTTCACATTAATGTTTGTTCGTTCAACATGTAATTTTCCACCTGAACAGTTCTGAAGTTCTCTTTTAAATGCCCAATGACTAGTCTCACAGTTATCGGACAAACAACGTACCTTCTTTCCAGATGGCACGGTAAGATCAATTGTCTGAATAAACACGTTTAACAGCCTTTTGCACATTTCTTGTCCGTGAAAAGTGACCTTTTCTGGATACAAGTTTAATGGTGGACAAGAGACGAGAGCCAATGTACTGTCATAGTAAAAGCTGGAACAGCATGTACAGTATCTCACATAAGTGAGTACACCCCTCACATTTTTGTAAATATTTTATTGTCTTCTCATGTGACAACACTAAATAAATGACACTTTGCTACAATGTAAAGTAGTAAGTGTACAGCTTGTATAACAATGTACATTTGCTTTCCCCTCAAAATAACTCAACACACAGCTATTAATGTCGAAACCACTGGCCACAAAAGTGAGTACACCCCTGAGTGAAAATTTACAAATTGGGCCCAAAGTGTCAATATTTTGTGTGGCCACCATTATGTTTCAGCACTGCCTTAACCCTATTGGGCATAGAGTTCACCAGAGCTTCACAGGTTGCCACTGAAATCCTCTTCCACTCCTCCATGACGACATCACAGAGCTGGTGGATGTTAGAGACCTTGAGCTCCCCCCGCCTTCCATTTGAGGATTCCCCACAGATGCTCAATAGGGTTTAGGTCTGGGGACATGCTTGGCCAGTCCATCATCTTTACCCTCAGCTTCTTTAGCAAGGCATCTTGGATATGTGTTTGGGGTCGTTATAATGTTGGAATTCTGCCCCTGCGGCCCAGTCTCCGAGGGGAGGGGATCATGCTCTACTTCAGTATGTCACAGTACATGTCGGCAGCACTCATGCAGCCCCAGACCATGACACTCCCACCACCATGTTTGACTGCAGGCAAGACACACTTGTCTGTGTACTCCTCACCGGGTTGCCGCCACACACGCTTGACACCATCTGAACCAAATAAGTTTATCTTGATTTCAGTAATCCATGTCCTTAGTCTGCTTGTCGTCAGCAAATTGTTTGCAGGCTTTCTTGTGCATCATCGTTAGAAGAGGCTTCCTTCTGGGATGACAGTAATGCAGACCAATTTGATGCAGTGTGCGGCGTATGGTCTGAGCACTGACACTTACACAATCATACAGTAATTGTTGGAAAGGGTTCAAATACACAAAAGAATGCTGTAAAACCAAAGAAATTGTGGGACCTAAAGTATTTTTCTGAAGAACAACAGACAGTTTAAATGTTCAGGACAAACAAGGGACTCATGAACAGCTATCACTAAACAAAAAAATCACAGCTGTGGATCATTCAGATAACAACACAGTATTAAGAATGATGTGTATGTAAACTTTTGAATGGGTAATTTTTATAAATTCAACTATTATTTTCTCTTGTGGACTACATGTAAACATATTTTATGTGAAATATCTTATTCTGGTCAGTACTAAATAAACAATAGCATGCATTTTGTGTGATCCCTCTTACTTGGTAAAATAATCAACATTTTGCAGATTCTGAAAGCTGTATGTAAACTTTTGACTTCAACTGTATATACCTGACCGAATTAGAAAGTAAAGCCAGTGTAAGTTGTGTTTATAGTTTTTTTCCCTGAACCCACAGAGGTCACTCACCTTGTTTGCACAATGTTGCCAGCATTTGTAGCTTTGCTATAAAGACACGTTGAGTGGCTTATTCATTTTAATGAGTCATGGCTATTGTGAATAGCACCAATATTGACTTTTGTCCCTTCATTCTCACTGCAAAGGCAAAGTCAATTAAATTACGCATTGCATAATGCACATTATGCTCTTCCCAAACAAACCGCACTCACAATGGAGACAAGACCTTTGTGTTATTGAGTGCACAGTATTTTAGTGTTTGGTTTTCAGCTGCTTTGCATTTAACCTCAGAGTTTCTGGAGAGTGAAAGAAGTAAATAAAAGATGAAAAAAACATTGTGAGGTCTAATGAAGCACAAAGCGCTCATCAGTTGCTCATATAGATTGCTTCCCTGCAGCTGCCACACACCGAGTCAGGGTATGGAGTGATGGAGTGACTCCAGTGACAAACGCTAAAGTGTCCCCAAGGGAAAGGACAGACAAGAGTGTGAGACAACCACCCACTCACGAGCAGAGGATTGGAGAGGTTTGATAGATTACCGTAATGTTGCTTTAATTGTGCTCGAAACTAGTAGTGAGGAAGAAACCTTTACAGCAAGTGATACATTAGAATATGTTGGCGCCCCTTTAAAAAGGGTGAATAAGATAAATACCAAACCTTACAATGTGCCCATCATAAAGTTATTGTAAATTTGGGGCTGTTTAATATGTTAAAAATAAATGCAATTAATGCAGAATTTAATCTTTTTTCTTTTTTTGCTGAGGCAACTGTATGCTAATGTTTCCCCCACTTCATGTGGCTTCAATTGAGCACACCATTATTTAAAGACACTATAGGCAAAACCATAATTTTTTCATGGTCACTAATCAATGTTGATATTTTAAGTTATTTGTTTCCACAACATTCAGACTTATAGAAATAAATAATTTCAAATGCACATTTAAAAATGTATTTTATTGCACTCTTATCTATTTGCATCTGTAGATTTCAGTTACAATTTATACCTTTCAAGGCTGTTTTCTCAAACGATCTATGTTTCCTTAGGGGTTTGTTCCTATATCATTTGCCTGTTTTATGTAACATTTTATTCGTAAAACATGGTGATTTCCCCCCCTGCTGGTCAATGACAGTATTTGATTTGATTTGATTTGATTTTATATATGATTTATGAGATATAAAATATATCCAGAATCCTAAAAAAATTGAACACTAAAATGTAAAAATAAAAAAACATTTTGAGCCTATAGCTTTAGCCAATGTTCAGATTTCTGTATTCTGTATTGTATAGTATATATTTTCTGCATATTTCATTAGTCAATGCCTCATTTTGATATTTAAACATAACACAAAACTTGTAATACAAAATAATTGTCTAAATTGGCTTACTGTGATTAGTCAACTGAGAAAGTATGGCAAGATACATCAGTTAAAATCTTTACCCTATTTACATTTTATTAATGTTTTTGATTGCACCACAAAGCCATTTGTAGGCTGCTTTTCCCAAAACGTGTAAGACTGCTGCTCTATGGGGTCTCAAAACATTGCTCTGATAGCTCTACATAGCAACACTGGCTCGACCAATGGCGTGGGTTTCCTTCCTTCAACTGACTTCCAGCAAACAACCATACATTTTGCTTAATTCTATTTCTATCGTGTTAAACTTAAATCTACTTGAAATTTCATTGTTCCAAAATATCAACCACATAACTGTATATACAGTATAACATCAAATCTGGCTGTGATTGTGTTACCTTTCTCAGCAATTCTTCTTTCAGTGTAGAAAAACAAATGATGCCACTGGAGATGTCACTGGAAACAATTTTTTAGGATAGTGTCAGAGATTACAAAGGATCTGCACTCAGAGCTTAAAAACCAATCTTTATGTTTTTATGTGTTTCATATGTTACCTTTTATAGTATTACAAACCCGATTCCAAAAAAGTTGGGACACTGTACAAATTGTGAATAAAAAAGGAATGCAATAATTTACAAATCTCATAAACTTATATTTTATTAACAATAGAATATAGATAACATATCAAATGTTGAAAGTGAGACATTTTGAAATGTCATGCCAAATATTGGCTCATTTTGGATTTCATGAGAGCTACACATTCCAAAAAAGTTGGGACAGGTAGCAATAAGAGGCCGGAAAAGTTAAATGTACATATAAGGAACAGCTGGAGGACCAATTTGCAACTATTAGGTCAATTGGCAACATGATTGGGTATAAAAAGAGCCTCTCAGAATGGCAGTGTCTCTCAGAAGTCAAGATGGGAAGAGGATCACCAATTCCCCCAATGCTGCGGCGAAAAATAGTGGAGCAATATCAGAAAGGAGTTTCTCAGAGAAAAATTGCAAAGAGTTTGAAGTTATCATCATCTACAGTGCATAATATCATCCAAAGATTCATAAAGAGGAAGATGCGACAAAGAAGATCTGAGACAGTTGTTGAGCAACTAGAAGCCTGTATTAGACAAGAATGGGACAACATTCCTATTCCTAAACTTGAGCAACTTGTCTCCTCAGTCCCCAGATGTTTGCAGACTGTTATAAAAAGAAGAGGGGATGCCACACAGTGGTAAACATGGCCTTGTCCCAACTTTTTTGAGATGTGTTGATGCCATGAAATTTAAAATCAATGTATTTTTCCCTTAAAATTATACATTTTCTCAGTTTAAACATTTGATATGTCGTCTATGTTGTATTCTGAATAAAATATTGAAATTTGAAACTTCCACATCATTGCATTCTGTTTTTATTCACAATTTGTACAGTGTCCCAACTTTTTTGGATTCGGGTTTGTACATTTTAGGTAATTTATAATGCATGTACAGTGTATTCCATGCATTTTGTTCCAAAGAAAGTGAACATCTCTCAGGTAGGCATTGAGTGTGTTTAATTGACAATGCTTTCATTTTGGCTTGTGTGTTCTGCCCTGATGTTAATTGTGTCCTAAAGCCAAAAGTCTGAAGCAACATGAGCTCTGACACTATTATTAACAATAACATTTATCTGAGCGATAATTAGAGAAGGCACTCTCATATAAACAGCTTCAAGTGCAATAATTATGTGACAAACATTTTAGCGACAAGAGCGCATGGAGGTTTGCAATTAAGAGTTATTTGACTTATGAGAGCCTCCTAATATGATTTGAAACATAAGCAATTATTTGGAGAATAAGTGAGGTCACAGGCTTTTACTGCTTGAAGCTCTTTTTCTCCAGCTGCTCTTGATTGGAGCTACGTGCCTGTTGGCAGAAAAGACAGGCCACTAGTGAATTTAAACGTGTGAAGGAGGTCACACATTTTTTGTTGGAGGTGGGAGAATGAATATAAAACACTGAGAGTAGGAGGTGGTTGTGGTGACCTTGAGGTCAACTAGATTCACTATTTGTGCAGAATTGTAATTAGTGTTATTTAAGGCAAGCGTCTCTATTACTATTGCTCATTCTTTGGGAAGTGTTACTCTCGTCAATGAAATCACTGGCGCAAATGTTTATTGAATGGTTGGTTAACCAAAAAATGTAATTCCTTTCAATTACTCATCCTCACGGTGTTCCACAAAACCTGTGTGACTTTCATTCTTCTACAGAACACAAAAGAAGACATTTTGTTAGTCAGCATGGGGTAAAAAACAACATTGAAATTTGTTTTCTCTTTTGTCAGCAATGCCAAGGATTGACCTGCTTGAGCTAAAAAGCACAACACTGAATGAACACAGACAAAATGAAGCTGTTTTCTAGCAAGTTAATTAACTTGCCCAAATTGTATCCTACACATATGAGATAAATCAAACATAACATTACAACTTGCATGTGCAAAAAAATTATACATATGCACAAGTGAACTTTAACTGAGTTACTTGCTACTCATGGGTGCATTTCATTATGTAAATGGTCACAAGTTCCATCATTACTAATATGGATCAATGCTTTTGTGATTCCAGAAACCATAGTTGAAATGAGTATTCACAAACAGTAAAATTGTGTGGATGGACCTGCAGCTCTGCTCCCAAGCTGTGGTTAGAAGCATAGATTATTGTGTGACATATGGGCTTGCATAGATTATGCTCTTGGGCACAATCACAAGCTAACATGTAGTGGATTCTATCTTTAATTTCAGTTAAATACACTTTATTTTGATAGCCTGCTTTAGACATTCTACTAACTATAAGTCACTTTTTAACTTAATATTTAATGTCTGCTAACACTTTGATTGTCTATTTTGATAATACAATTTTGATGATCCCCAACAAATATTATTTAAGTACCTTTGCAAGTATATGTACACTTCTTCTATTCTTTTTAAAGGATTGGTTCACTTTCAAATAAAAACGTCCTTATAATTTACTCACCCCCATGTCATCCAAGATGTTTATGTATTTCTGTCTTCAGTCGAAGTCCTTTTCAACGTAATTACGTATTACGTGAAGTCTGGGATGCGCATCGCAGACCAGACGATAATTTTTGTGTTTAGAAAGCATATACTTTTATTAAATTGTTTTAAATGACCGATCGTTTCACTAGAAAATACCCTTATTCATCATCTGGTATCATTTATAGCCCTTTGAAGCTGCAATTTGAAGCTGAAACTGTAATTTTGATCTTCAAGCTTTTGGAGTACGTTGAAGTACCCTATATGGATACAAATCCTGGAATGTTTTCATCAAAAACCTTAATTTATTTTCGACTGAAGACAGAAATACATAAACATCTTGTATGACATGGGGGTGAGTAAATAATAAGGACATATTAATTTGAAAGTAAACTAATCCTTTAAGTAACTTTGCAAGTATATGTACACTTCTTCTTCTAACCCTAACCTAACAGTCTAGTCTACTCTAATGAGAGTTAGTTGACATGTTGCAAAGTTGTATTGCATTTTTATTTACACGTTTGGTTTAAATTTGCAGAAACTTATGTTTTATTGACCTGAAGACGGCATTTTAGTTTGAGTAAAATATTCAAATAGAGTCAAATATACTTCCATTCTTGTCATATTGCATCACTTTAAGGTACACACTTGGACCATCCCTCAGTATGATAAAGCTGGTTTATTTGATCTTTCTCATGTGGAAAGCTCATTTACAACACATTTCTGTGATCTCTTCGACACTGCAGAGAGGAAGAATATATAATGTATTTTTGAATCCTGCAGGCCGGATGCTGGCAGTCTGAGAAAAACACTCGAGTAGATAAGAACAGATCAACGAGACAAGGACCCAACAGACCGAAGGCAAAATGACAGTTTATGAGAATGTTGTGGATGGAAAAGGAGAAGAACGTCATCAAAAGTCAGGTACATTTCAGTCAACGCAAGTTTGCCAAACGAAGCGAGTGTGTGCTGGCATGCAAATGTCAAAGTGTCTGGGGAAATATGAAAGTAGCAAATAAAACAACAACCATTTCTGGTAATACAGAGTTGACACATGTCACATGGGTTTAATCAGAAACAACTCCCTGTTATTGGACAGGAAATGAACATGTTTGTGTTGCTGCTGTGCTCAAAGATGTGTTTCTATACCTGATCTTACCTTTAAAATGACTTATTAAATATATTTTTAAATTCTACAATTTATTTAATATTTTTTATATTTATTAATGTGTTGATTTGTATTGTTTTATTTCTATAAAATATCTACCTTTTTCTTTTTTTCTTTAAATATATTTTACAAAGTAGATTTGCTTCACAGTTTGGAACAACATCTTTACCAGAGCAAAGTTCAAACCCTTCCTTATCCATATTTACTTTCTCCTTAATCACAGAAAGAACATGTTCTATGTCAGCATTCTGATTTATTACTGTGAAACTGAGGCGAGATCTGCTCCAGGAAGCAATTAGTTAAATAACCCAAGAGCTAAACCGACACTGTCTGTCACCGATCAATTGAACAGGCAGCATTATTAGAGGTGATTAATGCATTTATTAGAGTCACCGTTGATAAGTACGGTAGCTGGCTACAGAGGAAATGATGTCAGACACTATGTGTTTGCCCAAGGGGGATGGAATGTCAAGTGCTTGTTTTGCCCACATAGGATGGATTTTATATTATGTTCAGGGAACATTAGATTATAGGCAAATATGTGTGCAAAACCATGCATCTGCCAATAAATGATCCTGCATTCATATGTCTAAATATATAATCACTAATAAAACTCATAAAAGGGAGACAAATAGATTTGTAGAGGGACAAAATAAGCTATAACAGTTTACATTTTCAGTTTTCAAAAAAGTTCTCAGATGTTTTCATCTTTCCAGTATCACCTGCTCTGGTCGAGGTGGAGATGGAGTTCTGTTTGGGTCACTGAATATCCTGGCTGTTCTCAGGAGCCAAGAATAGGAACAGTCTTTGCTTGAGATGCAGAAAACTGATTGCATCATAATGTTTTTTCTACTATGTCCATAGGAATTAAATCACTGCCGAAAAAACAGGAAAGCAGTGTGTCCCTACACTCCTGAGCGCTGATGGAATCTTGCTTGACAGAACACAAAGAAACAGAGGTTTTTGTCACAGCCCCAGACACAGACAGATATACTGTTAAGAGTTAAAAAAGGAAACATTTCTGCTATGTTTCTGAATTGACGTAGCAACGTGAGAATTTACTTATGAATTAATTACATAATATTACAAGAACAGATATTTTACCTAAGACTCACCCTTATGTTGTTTCAAACCAGTGCAGATATACTTTAAATTTTTTTAACAACAGTTTCGGTGATCATTGACAAAACACATTTCTCAAAATAGCTTTTTTTATTTTCCACAGGAGAAATTAAGTCATAAAGGTGTGGAATGACATCAGGGTGAGTAAATGACGAGAGACCTCCGAAATCAATACTTTAAATCATTCATACTAATCATTTGATTAATTGTACCGCTTCCAATTCATTTGCAGACTGTAAAAAATCTTATTTCACCATATCTTATAGGAATTTGTTGTCTTATCAAAATGTATTTGCCTACTGGAATCCTAAATGAACTCTTTTAGTTAAGGGGTTCTTAACTTAAATTGCTAGTATAAACTGTATTGATATTTTGATCTAGGTACAACACATAACAAGCTTTGTGAAGGTGTTAGATTTCCCCAGTGCATCACCATCTTGAGTCTTTGATAACCAACTCATGAGTTAGAAAACATAAAGTGAAGTTAGTTAAGAGATAAATCTCCATTTGTGTCTTTTTGTGTCCTGAAGACTGGTTTTGAGATGATCTTTCATTCACTCCCCAGACACAGAAAGGGAAGAACCACAGGACACAAATTAAAAATAGTATTGACATTTCTCAAGATTGTTGTATTTGAATATCATTTTATTTTCCATATATTAGACTTGTCATTGTCTTTCATCTATGAGTTTTAAATGAAGAAGGGTATCTGACTTATTAAAGTGATAGTGGCAGATCCTGAAATGAAGCGGAACGCTCTACTTCAGGACCATGCTAATGATGACGTGGATCAGCACTACGGCATGTTTAGAATTTGTGAAAGTCAATATGTTCGTGGTTAAAATGATCAAACACAAGATTCACAAGTGTTTCAGAAAGACACCAAATTTGGATGATAAAGCTAAAAACTATTAAAGATACCATGTCTGTTGACAGATATGTTGGAATATCATTTAAATAAAAATTCAGTCTTGGGTCTCAGATATAAGGATTTGCATGCATTGGGAATAAAGTGAGTAGTGTGGGCAGTTTTTCAGTTTAATGAGCGTACAGAATCTTCAGTATATCTCTGACCACACTGTAAAAAAAATAAGTCTAATTTTCTTTTTCTTTTCTTTTTTAATGGCAGCAACATTTTTAATGGACTTGAGTTAAATTTGTCCTGATCAGGGATGCTTCTAACACCATCAGTTTAACATTTACAGGTACAGTTATAAAATCATTATAATACCATTCTCTTGTGGTGACAGTAGAAATCTTTGTGTACAAATCTAAAGGATTTTTAAGGAAATGCAGAATTAGCATTTATAGATTTAGAATTATAATTAGAATTAGCAAAGTAACTTATGAGTGCAACAATTTAGGAAAACTTAATGGATGTTTAAAAAAGTTACATCTCATCTAAAGATTCTTTTGTTCAATTTGATGTGTCATGTTTACTCATTATTTTTACCTTCCCTATTTACACAAGTGTACAAAGTAGGACGATATATTTGAATTCTATTTTATTTTGATTTTTTTATCTTCATTTTTACTTGTTTGCTAAAATAAAAATGAAATTGATTTTCTCTCTTTTTTGATTAAAATGAAATGTGCAGAGTTGAAGTAGCCTAAGGGGTTGATTAGGTTTAGTATAAAAATAATTTTGAACACATGCATTTGATTAACAATAACGCATTACATTTTAGCATGTCCATGTTCTCTAGTGTTACAATAAACCACACCTACCAACAACTGTCTTTGTAATTGGTGTTACTCTACACA